>JAROYE020000016.1:3738067-4296063 GCA_029619315.2 Dynastes maya | reverse complement strand
AGCCCAAATCGCCGTCGAAAGTGAAGAAGGCCTCCAAAGGTCCGACGAAGAAACCGAAGGCGCCGAAACCGAAGACCGCCAAGAAGGCGTCGTCCGGAGCGAGCGGCGGGGGCGCTTCCAAGGCGTCCGCGGCCGGCGGAAACGTCTCCAGAAAGGCCGCGTCGCCAAAGAAGAAGTGAGCACGGACAATAGCCGCCGAAACAGGCGGAAGGCTTAACGATCGGCGCGGATACGAGCGCGTCCGCAGCGATCGCTCGAAATGGCCCTTTTCAGGGCCACAAACCCGTATCACGATCGGATGGCAATAGTCAACAGCAGAATCGCAATGCCGAGCAGTTCAACCGTCTCTCGAAGGTCACTGTGTTATTCAAGGACCTTTCCAAGGTCACTACATTCCCAAGGTCGTTGCGTTTTCAAGGTCCTCATTTCCAAGGCTGCCGCCTAATCAATGCCACCGCATTTCCAAGGCCATCCCATTTTCAAGGTCACTGCGTTTTCAAGGTCGTTACTCCCAAGATCATCTAGTTTTCGAGGTCACTGCGTTTGTAAGGTTTTGCTCTCAAGGTTGTCTCGTTTTCAAGGGCGTTGCTCTCAAGGTCACTACGTTTTTAAGGTCGATCCCAAGGTCACTACGTTTCTAAGGTCGATCCCAAGGTCACTACGTTTCTAAGGTCGATCCCAAGGTCACTACGTTTCCAAGGGGACCGCTGTTTTCAAGGTCATCGCGGTTACAAGGCATTCTCGAGGTCATCCAATTTCCAGGGTCACCGCCGTTTTCAAGGTCATCGCGGTTACAAGGCGTTTTCGAGGTCATCCAATTTCAAGGGTCACCGCCGTTTTCAAAGTCGTTCTCAAGGTCACCAGGTTTCCAAGGTCGTTTTCAAAGCCATCCCGTTTCCAAAGTCACCGTCGCTGCTCCCGAGGTCGTCTCGTTTTCAAGGACGTTGCTCTCAAGGTCACTACGTTTCCATGCCCGTTCTCAAGGTCACTACGTTTCCATGCCCGTTCTCAAGGTCACTACGTTTCCATGCTCGTTCTCAAGGTCGCTACGTTTCCAAGGTCATCGCTGTTCTCGAGGTCACCGCTGTTTTCAAGGTCGATCCCAAGGTCACTACGTTTCCAAGGGCACCGCTGTTTTCAAGGTCAACCCGCTTCCAAGGTCGTTCTCAAGGTCGTCGCGGTTGTAAGGTCATTCTCAAGGTCATCCTATTTCCAGGGTCACCGGCGTTTCCAAGGTCGTTGTTCTCAAGGTCACTACGTTTCCAAGGCCACCCCGTTTCCAAAGTCACCGCTGTTGCTCTCGAGGTCGTCTCGTTTTCAAGGTCACCGCCTATTCAATGCCACTGCATTTTCATGATCGCGCAGATTCCAAGGTCACTTGATGCCCTAGGCGGCGCAGTTCTGCTTAAATTCGCATAGACACCGAAGGACGCGTGGTTGCTCATGGTCGCTTAGGTACTCAAGCTCACGGAGTCTCCGTAAATCCGTATAGGAACCGTACACGCAATTATACTATCTTTACGGATCTTAGTAGACACGGACACGGTTAGGCTGCGCATACATCCACGTAGGGCTGTATCCTAGAGGGAAGAGAGCATGACTAGACGAGATAGCGAATGGTAAGTAAGGGTCGTTTAATAGGGAGCGAAAAATAATTAGAATGCGTATGGTGATAGATGACTAAGAATTAATATGAAGGAAGCGATTAGTTTCCCTGAAATCCTAGCGAACTTCCTTAGTTTAAATAGAATATCCTGTGTATTACATTTAGAGATCCCTTGAAGATAAAACAAATTTGTAAGCGACAGTATATACTGAAAATGTTCATTTTCTTGAAATACTCACGTTTCAAGGAACAAAATTACATATGCGGTAAAATCAAATATGCAATATTTCCTAAATTTAGCCATTATAACACAAGAATCAGACAATAGTCCCATTACAATCGCGAGGTCACTGATCAAAATCAAAATATTTGGGATAGTGCTCAGTAAGGTGTTTTAATGGAACACCTTGTATATATTTACTTCATTTGATGTATATTTAAGATCTCTGTTATAGTATACTTCCTATTCCTAAAGTAAATACTTTGAGATACTGTGCTTAGAGTAAGAGCAGGCGTTAGCAGTGAGCATTTGTACGGGCTCGCCTCGCAATAATGAATCACACTAAGTTGGGATCTGCAAAATGTGAGCATGCTGTTAACGCTCACATCTACGCATGAGTGTCAAATTTGGCAAGGCTAACGATTTCGGTTATACATTAGAGAGACGTATATAGAATAGAATCGGACACACCCAAAGTCGAACGAAACGCCATCGGCCAGAATGATTCAAGCATGAAATTAGCTTAATTTGAAATCAATGTGAAAATTACTGAAATCCAATTTAAATTCACCTTCACATGCGAAATGCTTATCAAATTCCTATCGTACACGACGCATTGACTTAACTTGGGGGGGAAGCCGAAAATATTGTTAGCTAGCAACGCACAAAAAAACGTTAGAGGAAATAGTTGCAGCAAATCGGCCCAATAGGACAAGAACAAAAAATTCAGTTGTACACTCACCCCTAACGCCATAAAAGTTGCAGCAAATCGTCATCGGGTGTACAGATTTGAATTTCGTTTGGTGTCCTATTGGGACGATTTGCTGCAATTTTTTCCTTAAACATTTTTTTGTAAGTTGTTTAGTTTCGCTGTTGGGGTGGTGGATTCTACCTTTAGGTCACTGGGGATAATAGCGTTAGGGGTAGGAATACAACTTTTTGCTGCACATTTTTTTGTGCGTTGCTAGCTAACGATATTTTCGGATTCCCTTGTGGATACATTAAATAGTAATCGTCTCTGTACAGGGTAAGTTAATGTACGATGTTCGTGTACGATAGGAATTTGACAAGCATTTCGCATGTGAAGGTGAATTTAAATTGGATTTCAGCAAGTTGTTTTACACATTGATTTCAAATTAAGCCAATTTCGTGCTTGAATCATGTCGGCCGATGCAGTTTCATTCGACTTCGGGTTTGTCCGATTCTAATCTATGTATGTTTATTTAGTGTATAATCGAAAGCGCTAGCCTTACCACCTAAAATTAAAATAAAATATCTACTAAATAATGTTTACTTAGAGCTGTGTGGCCCGGCTCTTACGTACTTCTTCCGAAAGTGGCTCACTGTCCTAAAAAGGTAGCCGACCCGTGGAGTAGAACGTAATTTCCAAAGAATTGAGTCAGTTATAACGATAAACAAAAAAGTGAGAATCCAAATGAATGTTGAATTGTTTTAGTGCTAGATTGGCTACAAATAACTAAATTTCTCCGTGTATTATTTGCAATACTAACTTCGCATTTAGCGAATGTCATTGTCACTTAACTCGTGTTTTGTAATATTTGCTCACCAGTTAATTGCTTTCTAAAATAAATTTATCTGAAGGGTAGGTCGATATATTTATTATTGGCGAAACCCAGCAAGTTTATTGGTAAGTCGTTTGTGTAAGGCAAGAGCAAGATATCCTTATTGTAGATGTCCTCAGGTATCAGCATTTGGACGACTAGAAGCAAGGTTTATTGTCAAAGGAAATTTAAAACATGAATTCCATTTGCGCCCACAAACAGTAAATCTCAAAAAACATGCACGTAAATATAAGTTTCATACCTTTGATACGCAGTGTGTAAATACTGCATCTACAACTAAGAGCATGGCTCATGCACTCTACCACCTTCAACAGATGTGCAGACGAGGTTGCCTAGCGGATGCTGTTCTTGTGAAGTATAACATAATAAAAAAGTATAATAAAAGGTTGCAACCTAAAGTTTGTTCGCTCGGGCTGCACTTTTCACTCGGTGTAGTGTGAAATGACGTCATTGGAGTGGTCAGTGCAGGTAGGTGTATAGTTGCACGGAGCTCCAATGAACGTATATCCCGGCAGGGCGGAAACGACTCGAACGCTATAGTTGAATGCTGCACTGCGAGACTACAACATGCAGCATTTTTTGTAAGAGAGTCATCAAAAAGAAGGATAATTCAACCTAATGATTCATTGGGTTAGAATTTTTATTAGATTCTAATGAAAGGCACTGTTAATTCTTGTATTTATAAAGTGCAACGCCGATCCTTCTGCACCAAGTGCCAATCCGCGAAGTCGAGCATCCGAAGCATCAGATCCGGCGTCCCGCAGGGTTCTCTCCTCGGACCGCAACTCTTCCTGATGTTCATGTCGGATCTCCCGAGGGAGCCCGGCACAGAGCTGGCAATTTATGCGGATGACACTGTCATCTACACATCTTGCCGGAACGAGGTCTTCGTCGTTAGGCGGCTACAACTGGCTACCGACGGCCTCCTGCGCTGGGCAGCCCGATGGAGACTCCGCGTAAACGAATCTAAATGCGTCGCAGTTAGATTCACCAGGAGCTTGCGCGAACCGCGAGAGTTCGTCCGCGTGGGCGACGTCATCTTGCAGTGGAGCCTTGACGTTAAGTACCTCGGAGTTCACTTCGACCAGAAACTCACCTGGAAGAAGCAGATGCAGGAGACAAGGTCCAAGTTCTTCGCTGCCCGCAACTCGTTGCTCCCACTCTTAGGGCGTAGGAGTCCCCTTCACCTAAGAAACAAGTTGCTTCTCTACACCTCGACCCTGAGACCGCTGTTGACCTACGGCGCTATGGCCTGGTCCTCGGCGGCCTACACCCACATAATATCCTTAGAGCGTCTCCAGAATAAGACTCTAAGGATAATTTCCGGAGCCCCTTGGTTCGTAAGGAACTCTCAGATTCATCGCGATCTGGGAGTCCCGACACTCCGCGAATATCTCGAAAAGATCCTCACCGCCGCGTGGGAAAGGGCCCGCGCGAGCGACAACAGGTGCGTGCAAGAGGTAGTCGTTCCCCAGGATCGGCCCCCTCCCAGGATCCACGTTAGACGACCAGCGGACTTCTTCAACCTTCGCTGAGAGTCACTCCCCCAAAGGAACGACAATCACCCCCCAAACAGGTCATCTTTCTTAAGCTAAACTCAGCTTTTAGCCCTCTACGACGAAAACTTTTTCCCTAAGTACAAAACAACCCCCTGACGGCGTGACTGTGCCGTATTACGATAGCTAGAGGACAAAAGGGTTCAAGGTTTCTTCACAAAACTGACCCTAGGAAAAGATAGGATCCCAGTCGTTTTCGTAAAGTAATCAAACTCATCCCTAAGGTCAGATGCATCGCCACCATCTTCTCTATTTCTGGTTTTAGGCATTTTACTGACTTACCTTACCTTCTGTCGATTATAACAGAATGTAATTTTTTTTAAATTGCCTAAACGTTAGGGCGTCAAATTTGAAATATCTTTCTCGGGGTTTCTACCCAAATTTTGTTAAATTTTCTAACTCTATTAAATGATTTTTGTAGGTTCGAGGGTATCCCTAGATACGCTTACGGCAATTTTGAATGAATATATAACTCAGTAAAAATGAATTAACGAATTTTTAAGATTTTTAAATTAACTAACCTTTAACTTTCGAACGACGCCAATGTATATAAACCCTCTGTTTATATACCCACCAAAGGAACTGCCTGCTCTGGATATTTAACCCTATTTACTTCTCTGATAATGACTACACAACGAACACTTATCTTTGGATTGGATTCGACCAAAGCCGAATAAAGATTGATAAAAATTTAGGGCGTCGTTCCTCTTTCATTTATTTTAAATCGCGAAAGACCGGCGATTGTTTTCTTTCACAGCCAATTTTGATAATTTACCCAAATAGAAACTAATTTTTCCTTGACTTTCAAAGTAATGATGTTAGCATACGAGAACGAATGCAGTGACTTAACCAGGAGGTTGTTTGTTGATGATTCTGTGGTCCGAACTGTCACCAACAAGCTTTAAAAAAGAAAATCCACTGCTAAATTTATAGAAATATTATCTGTTGTACTTTGCAATTTATGCTTTTGCTTATTCCAGACGATTTTTACATTAATTTGAAAGAAATAATTAAATAGAAAACTTAATAAACGAATAGATTTGTCCCTGATACCCCACACTCGTCATTATCTGGACTTATAATTAAATTCTACCGTCCTCGCCTCAAGGACGGGGAAAATTGGAAATTTATTCGTTACCATCCTCCCTCAGCCAACCGTCTTTGGAGCGAGGACATTATATATAAAATATAAGTCCAGATAATGACGAGTGTGGGGTAGCATGGACAAATCTACTCGTTTGTTAATTTTTCTATTCACTTATTTCGTTCAAATTAATGTAGAAATCCTCTGGAATAAGCAACAGCATAAATTGGAAAGTACAACAAATAATATTTCATCAATTAAATCTTTATCTGATAGGTTTCTGTGGGTTGGCAGTGGATTTTCTCGTTTAAAGCTTGTTGGTGACAGTTCGGATCACAGAATCATCAACATACAACCTTCTGGTTAAGTCACTGCATTCGTTCTCGTATGCTGTTTACAGCAATAATATCATTTGATCGAATGTCACCGAAAAGTTTCTTTTTGGGTTAAATTATCAAAATTGGCTGTGAAATAAAACAATCGCCGGTCATTCGCGATTTAAAATAAGAAAGATGAACGACGCCATAATTTTTCATCAATCTTTATTCGGCCTTGGTTGAATCAAAGTGTGTCTTAACTCCAATCCCAATACAAGTGTTTGATTATGTATTCAACGTCTTTATTAGAAGAGAAAAGGGTTAAATATTCAGAGCAGGCAGTTTCCTGTAGTGGGTATATAAACAGAAGGTTTATATACATTGGCATCGTTCAAAAGTTTCAAGGTTAGTTAATTTTCAAATCTTACAATTCGTTAATTTCATTTTACTGAGTTGGAAATTCATTCAAAAATTGCCGTAAGGGTATCTAGGGATACCCCCGAACCTACAAGAATCGTTTATTCAAATTAAATTCGAAAATTTAACAAAATTTGAGAAACACCCCCGAGAAAGATATTTCAAATTTGGCGCCCAACGTGGGGCCCGAACCCACGACCCAGAGATTAAGATATATAATTTAACAATATTTCATTCTATTTACACATATACAATTTGTTTAATAGCTGCCTTAAAATAGTTGTATAATACTTTTCACATAAGCGCCATAGGATTCGCCAACACCTCAACTTTGCGAGTCCATCATTCTCCAATGTCCTCACGGCAGTGTTTCCACCGACCTGGGCATCAGGTACCTTTTGTCATCGTAGGGACTTAAAGCGGTCTTGGTTTTCCGAATTGTAAAGACCTGGTGGTGCTCTGATTTGAACAGTTTTTGTTCTATGGATGTTTCTTTGCTCTCACGCAAACAGGTTAAATAATCGTTAAACGTGATGTGGCGCTTAACAATGTGCCTCTTTACACCCTTGGCCTTCTTATCTTTGTCCGCCCCATCCATTCTATACGCGTACATCCTTGAGCGAAGGCCTTCAAATTCCGACATGTTCTGTATTTAAAATGATGTAGGATTTAAGCCAAACTGATTGGTTCAATTTTAAGACGCGACGAATTTTTGTTAGAATTAACCCGTTTTCCAAAGCTTGTTGTAAATTGCGATAATGGATAACATAATGTGGCTAATAATTTCTTTTCGCGAGAATTTGGCGGCGTGCGGTGTTCAGGACAGAATGGGAGCCTCCCTATGGGAATTGTGAATGCCTTGCGGGTAATCTAAGTCAATTTCAAGAATGTAGCCTTCAGGATTATCTGCAGCTACATTGGAATTAAAATTGCCTAAATCGCCTTCTACCCACTCAAATCTTCCGTAGAGAAGGCACTGTGATATCGCCCATCCATACTGATTGTTGATGTCATAAATCGCGAATTTGGATGGCCGATCTGGTTTGAAATTCAGTTGATATTATTCGCGACCGCGTAACGTTTCGAGCACTGGCTTAGACCTCCTCGGATACCTCGCTCTATAAAAAGCACCATATCGATATCTGTTAACAGCTCGAGCGTAATACCGGTAAACTTTAGCATACAATCCCAGGTATATCCGGGTAAAATATAATAATGCGCTGGGTCTGAACCGTGAGTTTTCAAGCAGCTAGTCCGAAATTGCTCAAATACGTCAGCCAATAGCATAATGTCTGTTTTTAAATATAGGTCGCTGTACTTGCCTAAAATTTGACACCCGAAAGAGTTCCACACGTCGTTGGCATGCGCATAGTCGTCGTGTGTAATGTCTGAGTCAGTCATTGAATTGTTTTGTCGGGCAAGTTCTTCTCATCTAATTTTGCGAAAGAATCAATATAGTTGTACGGAAATACTCCTTTACGTGTTAATAATTGGAATTTTGAATCATCTAAATTTGGAAATACGGGGTAGGTATGATGCTAGTTTTTCTAGAGAGGATGCCAAAAATCTAAAGGAATCAATAAATCTGAATTTTATTAGGTTATCGTTTATATTTTTGGTAAAGGAGATGTATCGCTCTTTATTTATAGGAAGCAAATCGACGCGGCCTTCGAAATCTTTAGCGAGGTTTTTGATGATAAAATGAGAGTCATACCCGCTTAGATTATGAAAAACGACTGGAATCACGTGACTATCCTGGTAATTAATATTACAATCCTCATGTGCCGCGCCGCGATACTTGCAAGTAAGATGATCATGGTCACGAACTTTGACGTCGCGAACGTCAAAGGGTCGCTCGCAGATGTGGCAGTGTGAAATGGAGCGGAATTCCAGCTCTTGCGCAGGCGTAAGAGGCTCCATCGGTAGAGGGCAAAGAAATACGGTCTCTACGTCTTCTGCAAACTGACGCATCTCTTCGGGAAACAACCGCTGGCAGTCCTCGCCACGGTAGGCCCAAATAAAATGTCGGTGAGGTTTGATGAGAGAGTCACGATTCATGCAATACCGAACGAAGATCGAAGGTCGCAGTGGGTATCTATGGCGGCCGATAGAAAAAGATTTGCAAACAGAATTATGAATTTGGAAAAAGCTCTAAGCTTAGTTTTATTGCCTGAACACAGAAAAAATATACCGTCAGCGATTCGAAGCATTCCTGGTAATCAATATGCAGGGATTTAATGCTCCCGACTTTACGCCTAAAGAAACGTGCAATCACGAATGGAACGCGAACTTATACATCTTCTCTTCAAGTGGTTGGAGCGTAATTTTTTAAGTATTAAATATAAGGATGGTTATTGCGTTAATTATACAAAAGTGTATGTTAAAGGACATTAGAAAGCAGGTGTGTTGAAAAAATCCGTTAGTATACCAATAGTGAATTTAGAATACATAAAAAACATTCCTACAATAAGAAAAACTCTTGGTGAATGTTGCATGTACCATAGCGATGAACTTAAAATTTCTTCTATAGCAAACGTTCATATGTTATCCGATTATTTAAATCTATCCAATGAGCATTGTATTACTAGATAAAAATAAAAAACAATTGCAGTTATACGTAGTGTATTTTATTTAGCGTCACTTCACTCTTAGATAATACGTGTGTAATATATAAATTTTACATATATTTGTTGCATCCTGCACAGTTTCTTATGGCTGGTGGCGGCCCATACAATCGATCATCTGCTGTATGGAGGTAGTAGTCTTGAAGTGCGACTTTCTTTTCTTGAGGAATGAGATTCAACTTCTGCTGCAGGTACTTTATTTCGTAGGACATATAGAGGGAGCAGTGATATAAGATTGTCGTCTATTGCGTCCAATCTTCCACAATTTTCATCGATAGTCTGCAAGAATATTCTAAAACAAAAACTTTAACGTAATTTAATGACAATGTAGAGAAATATAAATTAAAAGTACTTACATGTAATAGGATGCAAAGTTGTAGGAGAACTCTGAGATGTATAAAGCACTAAGGTTGCAGTATAACTGTTAGACGGATAGAAGAAGAAGATACCCCTTTTATATCGTTAAGAATGCAATAATTAAGATAGAGAGCAATTCCAAGAATGTAATAATTTTTATGCCTGTCGGACTCATTCTGGAAGGATGATACATCATGTTGAGACCTGTTTCTATGACACAATATCGGTACAATTGCATGTAATCAGAATAAATGTACGGTGTTGTTCTAATTCTAAAAATAACTCCTCCGAATATATATCAACACTTGAATTCCCGTTGCGCCTCAGACGTGTAAAGTAATACATGAATAGTACATTATTTTGAAACACCTGGCTGTCAATACGGAAAAAGCGCAAGCCGCTATCAATTCGATAGCTTGATTAAATTCGCTGCAGACAAAGTTAAAGTTACATTTAGTTTTTACAAATGGAGACTTCTGACTTCATACTGCAGTATTATTTTATTGAATTCCTTGACCATATACTTCACGAGATTTGGTTTTAGAATTTCGCAAAAGTTCGAATTTTTAGGTAAGGCCATCAGATTCTTAGAAAAGCCACTATCTCTAGAAAATTTTTCGAATGAGATCGGACAATACGCTTAAATAACGAATAGGAAAAATTCTAAGATACGTAACTTTATACCCGTCTAAGGATTGTTATGCGCAAACAAAAAACATTCAACGAAGGATAAATAAATCGTGTATTTATTAAAATTGGTCTATCATGTTTAATAGCAAATATCGGCATTTTTCTAAAAAAATTCTGTGGAAGTAATACGCGTATGCCTCGCCCACCAAAAAACTGATTCAAACATAGCGTCACAGAAAACACCCGGGCAGATGTTAGATAATAGCTCCTAGACATAACCCTCATCGCGAAGTTAGCCAGCGATACGGGAAACCGAGCTAATTAAACTGATAGCCGCGAGATGAACCAATTTTCCCACAAATTATAATAACTCGGAAACCTTTGAAAAGCTGGAATATACGAAGAGCGAAATTATCGTGAGATTAAAAACGCCCGATCCTTATTCGAAAAACGAAACTATGAAAGCGTTATAATGTTAGTCGCGGACGCTTTTCCGCGGATTAAATAAGGAGAGCAAAATTGAAATGCCCCGAACCCAATTAAATAGCGGCACGAGCCGTCTCAAACTTTCCTCTCTCTCTGACACTAAAGCACGCAGATAGAAGCTGCATAGTCCCTAAATCAAAAAGCCTCTCTTGGCTCATCACATGGAAATATACCGCGTCTGTTACAAATTCGTGCTAAGTAATATTCATACGTCCACTTCCGAGAAACACGTTTATAATTTAAGTTTCAATTAATACTAGCTTATCGTTATGTGTTTAACACTTCATCTACTTTTACTAAAAGGAAATTAGTACCTCTAACTGGACCAATTCTGTCATCATCACCACATGTAATTTGTAAATTTCATTTTTCTCAATTTGTTACTTTGATGCAAATTGAGTATTCGTGAATTGAACACACGTCACCGTTTAAAACTTTACAGTTTCGATACTCTATGGAAGGAAATTTTCGAATTTATTAGGGGTCCCTATAAGGTCATGTAGAGGTCATGTTGTTCTTAAGACACGACATCCTAAAGTCTTGTTTAAAATGCTAACATTTTTATGAATTAGTATATGACATATTTTCTCGGGATCACCAATCTTTAATAAGTAAACGTGGCCTTTTTTGGTACTTGTTTGATCGAATAACATTATATCTTTCTATAATGTCATGTCCAGTTTAATATTCCTAATACTAATAATCAGGAGGAATGTTCATCTCCTAATAAAGTCAATTTGAATACAAACTCCGAATGTACTTTTCTTCGTATCAATACCCAAAATGTACATAAAGTCAAATTCTAGGGAAATACGCGTTATCTTTTCATGTTCAAAATTGAACAACCTAGTGAAAGGAGACAGTGTTTGCCCACGCCATACCTTCACTTCCCAATTTGGAACTGCAGCATTTTATATTCGCATAACACATAATTTATTAGTAGGACGACTAAATATTTATGGTTTTGAAAGGGACTAGGAAAGACACAATATTTAATGCATCAAAAATTATTAATTAACTTGAATATTTATCTATTTCAAAATTACAATTTCATTAGACTGTCACTTTGAGTAAAGTTTTATCACTCCATTTGGACAGATTATCGTGGGTGAGTTTATGCCTACTACATTGTCACGATTTCCCTTTGAATTTTCGTAGACATACATTTTTGCGACTGTCGGTTTGGATGAGTTTAAACTCGTTCGCGTAAATAAGCTTTGGGCAATTCTCAGAGCTCTTTGTTCTACTAATCATAGACTAAGGATGGAGCCAAGAATTCGTGAAATTGTCCTAAAAAACGAAAATATGTGCCTGTGGAAGCACGCCTGTCGTATACACAGAGACTTATAAAATGAATCCATATAATTAACATTGTTCCGCGATGGCATTTTGCGGACGAACGTGGCGTCATCAAGTCATCAGAACCAATGCACACCGGATTATTAAGAACCGTGAAAATTACTTTAAAACTCTACGTAGAACGCCAGTGCTCGCGATTCCTCACTTATTCAAGAATAAAGGAATTCATATAACAGCTGTATTTATGTACGTGTTTTCGCCTTTTCGGCTAGAAAATAAGTAAATAAGGAGAGAAAAGGAAAGGTTTGCCATCACGAACCCAGACGTATGGTCGCACCCTCATAAATACGGGCGAGAACAACGATTGTTCTTTCTGTTCGTCAAATTTGTGTTCTTTCCTTCTCTCTCTTACACTAAAGATGCATGCGGGAGGATCGAAGTCTGTCATAGTACAACCATAAATCAAAAAAGCCTCTACTGTAATACATCAAACAAACATGAGAAATATAGCGGTCCTTTTTCTTTGTTGACCAAATTTTCGTGCTTATTTATGTAAATAGTTTCATAGGCGTCCAGCTCGCGAGGCGAAATCACGTTTTTAATTAATTTTAAGTTTTCTAATTTAATACTATGGCCTGTATCGTTTATGTGTTGTACGACACTTCACACCTCTATCTTCGTGTACCTGTAACACCTGATGTGTTCATTAAATCTAGTACCTCTATCGCTCGTTTCGTTTGACCAATATAGGCTTTGTCACAATCACCACATGTAATTTTGTAAATTTCCGATCTTTCTCTCATTTCAGGTTTATCTTTTGGATTGCCAAAAGGTTGAGTGTATTTCGTGAATTGAAACACACGTTCGCCTCTTGTTCCTTAAAAACTTTACCAATGCCTTTCGATACTCTATGGAAGGGAAATTTCTCAATTTATTACCGGGGGGTCCCGCTGGGATTAAGGTCATGGAGTTTCTGACGCAGAGTCTATGTTGGCCTTTCTTAAGCATGCGATCGACATCCATAGAAGAGTAACCGTTGTAAATAGCTACATTTTTTATGAAATTCAGTTCATTATTGTACATACTTTTACTCAAGAGGAACTTCACCAATCTATTAACTAAGAAGCTAATCGTGGCCATTTTGTGTTGTCTACTGTGTTTGGAGTCGGAGATAACGCATCTATTAGTGTTTGTTTCTTTTCTATAGATGTCAATTTCCAGTTTTTTATTATTCCTAATTACTAAACTATCCAGGAACGGAAGCTTCACTTCTTCTTCTCCTGTGAATTTAACAGTTCCGAATTTTGAATTTAGTGTCGCGAGGAACTCCGGAATGGTACTTTTCTTCGTATCAAATACCGCGAAAATGTCTACGTATCTAAGTCAAATTCTAGGGAAATACGCGTTATCTTTTTTCAAACTGGTTTCAAATTTACTCATGAACAAGTTGGCTGTGAAAGGAGACAGTGGGTTGCCCATCGCCGTACCTTCTCGTTGTTCGTAGTACTTGCCCCCAATTTGGAAACGGTTTTGGTTCATGCAGAGCAAAGTTGGTCTTTTGTACTTCGCAATTCTGACATCATCAATGTTATTAAGTTTTAGGAACTCGACTAAATATTCTATGGTTTCTGAAATCGGCACGCTAGGGAAGAGTGAACAAATATCAAATGATTCTAAAATTTCCCCATCTTCTAATTCAATATTATTTATCTTATTTACAAAATCTAACGAATTTTCTACTTCTAGACTGTCTACTTTGATGGGTAAATGTTTGTATTCATTTACTAGCCATTTGGACAGATTATACGTGGGTGAGTTTATGCCCGAAACTATTGGTCTCATCGATTTTCCCGATTTGTGAATTTTTGGTAGACATTACATTTTTGGAACTGTCGGGTTTGAGATTGGCAGTTTTAACCTCAGGTTCGCGCTAATAAGCTTTGGGCAATTCTTCAGAGTCTCTTTTGTTTCTCTAATCATAGACGGTAACGGATGCGACGCCACAAAAAGAAATTCCGTGAAATTTGTCCTAAAAGACGAAAATACTGCATGCCTCGTGGAGAGCACGCCGCTGATCTGTAATAAATCATCAGAGACCTTTAATAAAATTGAAATCCCATTATTAAATTAAACATTGTATCCGCGACTCAAAAATTCTGACGGACGAACTCGTTGCGTCAATACAAACGTCCATTAAGAACCTAGATGCCACATCGAAAGATTATATAAGAAACCCGTGCAAAATTACGGTTTCAAACAACTTGAACAATGGAAAAAGTTGGAGAAACAGCACAGGTGATCTCGCGACTATTAAAGGCCTCAAAAACAAAAAATGGTTTTTATTTAAAAGCAGATAAAGGGAACAGAATAGTCATTCTGGACAAGCCGGAATATTTCAACTGCGTCAACAATTTGCTTTTATCAGGACCGTATAAACAATTAAGAAAAAATCCGTTAGCGTCTATGATTAGAGAAACAAAAGAGACTCAAGAATTGACCAAAGCTTATTAGCGCGAACCTTAGGTTAAAACTGCCAATCTCAAACCCGACAGTTCCAAAAATGTACTGTCTACCAAAAATGTACTACTGTCTACCAAAAATTCACAAACCGCGAAAATCGATAAGACCAATAGTTTCAGGGATAAACTCACCCACGTATAATCTGTCCAAATGGCTAGTAAATGAATACAAACATTTACCCATCAAAGTAGACAGTCTAGAAGTAGACTGTTAGATTTTGGAAATAAGATAAATACTATTGAATTAGATGGGGAAATTTTAGTATCATTTGATGTTTGTTCACTCTTACCTAGCGTGCCGATTTCAGAAACCATAGAATATTTAGTCGAGTTCCTAAAACTTAATAACATTGATCATGTCAGAATTGCGGAGTACAAAAGACTAACTTTGCTCTGCATGAACCAAAACCGTTTCCAAATTGGGGGCAAGTATTGGGAACAACGAGAAGGTACGGCGATGGGCAACCCACTCCTTTCATAGCCCACTTGTTCATGAGTAAATTTGAAACCAGTTTGAAAAAAGACAACGCGTATTTCCCTAGGATTTGGCTTAGATACGTAGACGACATTTTCGCGGTATTTGATACGAAGAAAAGTATCATTCCGGAGTTCTTCGCAACACTAAATTCAAAATTCGAAACTGTTAGACTCACAGGAGAAGAAGTGAACAATCAACTTCCGTTCCTGGATAGTTTAGTAATTAGAAATAATAAAAAACTGGAAATTGACATCTATAGAAAGGAAACAAACACTAATACATATATTATGTCCGACTCCAAACACAGTAGACAACACAAAATGACAGCGATTAGCTTCTTAGTTAATAGATTGGTGAAGTTCCCCTTGAGTAAAAGCATGTACAATAATGAGCTGAATTTCATAAAAAAATGCATCTATTTACAACGGTTACTCTTCTATGGATGTCGATCGCATGCTTAAAGAAAGTCCAACATAGACTCTGCGTCAGAAACTCCACGACCTTAATCCCAGCGGGACCCCCTGATAATAAATTTGAGAAATTTTCCTTCCATAGAGTATCGAAAGGCATTGGTAAAGTTTTTAGGAACAAGAGATCAACGTGTGTTTCAATTCACGAAATACACTCAAAAACCTTCTTGGCAATCCAAAAGATAAACCTGAAATGAGAGAAAGATCGGAAATTTACAAAATTACATGTGGTGATTGTGACAAAGCCTACATTGGTCAAACGAAACGAGCGATAGGTACTAGATTTAATTTCGCTTCGCGAGCTGGACGCCTATCAGACTATTTACATAAATAAGCACGAAAATTTGGTCAACAAAGAAAAACGACCGCTATATTTCTCATGTTTCTTCGATGTATTACAGTAGAGACTTTTTTGATTTATGGTTGTACTATGACAGACTTCGATCCTCCCGCATGCATTTTTAGTGTAAGAGAGAAGGAAATACAAATTTGACGAACAGAAAGAACAATCGTTGTTCTCGCCCGTATTTATGAGGGTACGACCATAGGTCTGGGTTCGTGATGGCAAACCTTTCCTTTTCTCTCCTTATTTACTTATTTTCTAGCCGAAAAGGCAAAAACACGTACATATACAAGCCATGTTATATAGATACATTTTTCTTGAATAGAAGGGGATGGCAAGGGGTTCGTAGATTTAAATTTGTTTTTCTCACATCAATCGGTACTTGGCGTGATGATGACCCACGTGTCTTCGAAAAGGCCTTCCCGAGTTAATTAATAATTTGTGTGGTGCGGAGTGTGCCGTGAATATTGTGTTTACCATACTACCCCACAGTCCTTGTTATCATTATTGTACAAGATAGGTTTCCCATCCGGAATTTCCGAAATATTTTCCAAACACGTGGAAAACTATAGGCGCGATATGGGTTATGTGCTAATTGTAGGGCTAATTGTATCTAACATCTGTCCCGGGTGTTTTCTGGTGACAAGAGGTTCTATGAATTGTATTTCAAAGAAATATTCAAAAACAATGTGTTCAATTCACGGACTAATTTTGATTCATAAGCATAAGATATTTTGAATAATAGGGAACATAAAAGCCTACATTTAAATTATTGTAAATTAAAAGGTTATAATACTGTGTTTTTTATATATGTAATTTCGTATTTGTAACTATTCAACTATTCATCATTACTGTTACGGCAAATAAATTGGATAAAAGGTATATTTTTTGTTAAAACCAATTGCAAAATTATACCCAATCTGATACCTGGTATGTAAATAAATAGGTAGATGAATTACACAAATTCCGCTACTAATCTATCCCAAATTCGTGCAACATATTAACCTCCTTACTAATTTTAAAACGACAAAAGCGAGCGTTTTTAGAAACAAACAGGTTGATTCCCACTTTTAGCTCTTGGTGTTCAATTGCATTTCCTTTGTCGCCAGAAGTGATATAAACTTTATCTTAAATTGAACATCCTGCATATTTTTCAATTTTTTTAAATGGTAAAGGAAAGACAAATCTAACGATACCGCATGTTCTACTTTAAATTAAGAATCGCTACAATATACAGTTACAAAGGTTTTTGATAATCTGTTCTTGTTTGTATACAACGTTGTCTAGTAAAGTTGGGTCGATTTCCTCCTGTGAGACCAGGCTCCTGCTGCAAAGAGGTCGTCGCTAGGTAAGGTAATTACAACGATTTTAAAAATTATTGTTCTGGTTATTTTACTTATTTTTAACTGCTTTTCCTGAAAACACTAGCTTTTCAGGTTCGAACGTTAATATAATGAAAATAGCATGCTTCATGAATTTAGAATAGATTGACAGCCAAATTGGTGTACTAGATTTACCTATTTATTTACGTGCCTGATATAAGTTTGGAGATAACCTTAGGAGTATATGTATATCTTGCGTATGCTTCGATTTAAGGTGGATTAATTGATTTTGAATTTTTACAGAAATTATACTTTTCATTATTAACCGCAAAAGTAACAATCGGTTTGTTCATTTGAATAGTCACAATTACTAAATTAAAAGTATATAGTATTAACTCTAATTTACAATATAAACGAATACAGGTAATGCTAATTGTTGTTCGAAAGTTTGTATGGGGAACAGGCAGTATACTTTAGGACCTAACCGTATTAAAAATAATCCATTGAATGAAATATTGAAGAGCACTTTATTATTAAAAGTTCTATTTCAGTGAATTCTAAAATCGCAATTAGAAAGTGGCATTATAAGTAACGTAAGAATTGTAGCGGATATAAGAACAACGAAAACGCATCGCGAATATTGCATTATGACGCACAGAATTTATATTTCGTAGAAGCAACGAATTTCATTAAGCAATAAGTAGTCGTTTTAAGGTAAATGTAGGAATAATCAAGATATACCTACACTGTTGCCCAATAGGTGTCACAAGAGGAATAAGTCTTTTATTATGGATATGTGAATAACTAATGTTCTTTATTGTTTTCTCTTGTTTTAAAACTCACAAATAACACCATACTTTTGATATAAATAACTGGTAAAATTGTTGTTTGTCATTTTTAGTAATAAGAAATCACGTGGCAACTCAGTACGCAAGCATTACAAAAAAAAACCGCTAAGCAAATTTGCCGCAAATTGATTTAAATACAACCGCCAAAAAGAAAATATACGTACTTTGAAAATAGCATGCACGGTTTTACTCGAAAAACGTATATCGCAAATTAATAAATTCAAGGGATGGACGTGTACTACTGGTAGCAGCCTCACTACCAAAGATTGTAGCTTGGTCCATAGTACGGCAGAGGAAACATTATACTACCGGTAGCGGCCTCACTACCAAAATTGTGGCCTGGTCCGCAGTATAACGGGGAAAGCGAGTGATACATTATAACAAGTTCAAGGGACAGAAGCGTACTACTGGTAGCAGCCTCACTACCAAAAATTGTGGCTTGGTCCGTAGTACGGCAAAGGAAACGTTATACTACCGGTAGCGGCCTCACTACCGAAATTGTGGCCTGGTCCATAGTATAACGAGGAAAGCGAGTGATACATTCTAACAAGTTCAAGGGACAGAAACGTACTACTGGTAGCCGCCTCACTACCAAAAATTGTGGCTTGGTCCGTAGTACGGCAAAGGAAACGTTATACTACCGGTAGCGGCCTCACTACCGAAATTGTGGCCTGGTCCATAGTATAACGAGGAAAGCGAGTGATACATTCTAACAAGTTCAAGGGACAGAAACGTACTACTGGTAGCAGCCTCACTACCAAAAATTGTGGCTTGGTCCGTAGTACGGCAAAGGAAACGTTATACTACCGGTAGCGGCCTCACTACCGAAATTGTGGCCTGGTCCATAGTATAACGAGGAAAGCGAGTGATACATTCTAACAAGTTCAAGGGACAGAAACTACTACTGGTAGCAGCCTCACTACCAAAAATTGTGGCTTGGTCCGTAGTACGGCAAAGGAAACGTTATACTACCGGTAGCGGCCTCACTACCGAAATTGTGGCCTGGTCCATAGTATAACGAGGAAAGCGAGTGATACATTCTAACAAGTTCAAGGGACAGAAAACGTACTACTGGTAGCAGCCTCACTACCAAAAATTGTGGCTTGGTCCGTAGTACGGCAAAGGAAACGTTATACTACCGGTAGCGGCCTCACTACCGAAATTGTGGCCTGGTCCATAGTATAACGGGGAAAAAGTTATGAACAATATTCAAATAGAGACGTTACTATGCAATTATAAGCATTATTAAATATTGTATCAATACCTTCATTCTAAGAGGCAGTAAAGGAATTCGGCGCCGTTAACATGAGTAATCTTAAATAAAAACTACACAAAGATATTACCGAACTATTTCTATTTATAACACTATTGTATATTGTGTAATAGCTGTGATTAATAAAATATGGTGCTGTATTGGCAAGTAAAAACCTTTTTCGTAACATTTTTATCATTACTGTTATTTCTACTCGCTACCTGTGTAAACACTAAATACTTTGGAATGTCTAGTATAATATATGTACATACATATTTCTTGAATTGCAGTAATTTCTGATTTATATGTAACGGTAAACAATCAAAATTTAATGTTACTAGAACTGTATTAACCATACGCGGATTTGAAGATATTGATACCACACATTGCAATTAAAAAGAAACCTACCTTGCAGGTGCACTGAGACGGTCACGTAGGGTGGTTTTATTCGGTCCAGCATCTGTAATGCAATAAAATCAGTTAAAACAAAATAATATTGTAACTGTTATATATTTATCTCCATAAAATTTTAAATTTAGCTAATAACTGCCAAAACACGGCATTTCACATTATCGCTAGAATATTTATACATACATATGTCAATGAAATATATACATTAATATTTTATGTAATTTACCCGAAATAACACCAATCTCTACTGCACTACAACTTACACTTGCAAACTGTAAAGCACAACTGACAGAACAATTCCAGAAAGGAGAAAAAGAAGGGAATAATCTTGAACCAATCAACAGGATTTTAAATTGCAAACAGCCAATCATAGACGGAAACAACGGCTTAGACGCGGAAACTCCCATTTCCGTTGGGTGAAATAGTTAAACAAGGCTATTTGATATAAAGATTAGATGTTGTCTAAGTATATACCGTGTTCGTAAGTTCCGTATTAAAGTCAGCTATGAAAGTATAAGGTGGGGAGCGCGCCTAGCGAATCAAGGACGCTTCAGCACAAGTGGTAACACTATACGCGATATGCATTGGAGACGCGCTTATAAATGAATCCTTACGTACCTTAGTATATTTTATAAATACATATTTTTTAACAGTGGGAAAAATGTTAACGTTTTTGGTATACATAACTAAATTACACAAAATAAACTTTTTAAGGTGCAAAGTAATTTGGGCTTTTTCGATGGAATATATTGCATATACATTATCTTTCCCGTTGTCACCTTTTATTTTCTACTGGAAATGTCCGTTTTTCCTTTCCCAAAATTTATATTTTTAAGATATAATTTCATTGGGTACTGTAAAGATTTATATACTAACTTTTTGCTACATAATCGGTAAAAATCATAACTAAATTTCTTAGTTAAAGTTCTGAAATATAGAAAAGAAATAATAATAACTGAATAAAGTCCAATTTATTGCTTCAAACATCCGTCAGAAAATTAGTAAAGATATGTTAAAATAAACAAGTTTTACGGTAAAAAAATAACCGAACTCAATTTGCTGGAGTTTTTAATTCATAATTCACTTTTTAGTTATGTAAAAACCAATTTATATATAATTTACCTATAATAAGGATAAAGATTTCGGAATAATCTAAATTTTAAAATAGATAAATTAAAATCAATGACCTGAAAGTACATATTCACAATTTTAATATTAGATATTCCACAAAAAACAGGATGCTTTAGCAGTAGAGGCTAGGAATACATAATGAAAAGTAACTTACTTGCCAGAGAATTGAGGATTCCTGCATCAACCGCAACCAAGATAGAACATCACACACCAAAAGCTACCCCCAAACTGAAATTAAACAATACTAATGTGTCTAATTTAAGAAAAAAAAGTAGTGGGACTGTAACTATTGACCAATCACAACATCCCTATCCATATATGGTAATTACTTAGTTTTCTACAAATGTGGTGGGGCACTTTCTACTCCCATTGGAAATTTTAACGAGGTGGGCGTAAGCGAAGAGTGGTTATATATACGACACGAGCAAACATTAACAGAATTAATTGTTCATATTAAAGAGCCCAACATTCTGGAATACGCACTTGAAAATTTATTACCATTACATAGGTAATTTCAAAAAAAGAATATCTGATCGCTTGCAATAGTCATATAATGGGATGGTTGGACCTGGTCTTCATTAAGGGCTGATAACTACACCAGTTCACCTACACCCGTTTCATCTCCCAAAATATCTACCATATTGTCGATACTAGTTTATGCTGGTAAGTTTTTTTTGTTTGCGTATACTGCGTAAAAGCATGAATTTCTACTTCGTTCCCAATGTAGAATGCTTTGTAGTTGTATGCTCAATTTGCATGTTCTTGAAGATACAACGTAGTAAGGCGCTGTAAGAAGCTGGCCTTTTGCATATTATTTTAACAGGTATTTGGTCATATAACTTGCAAACAATCAAAATATAGTCGTTCTTTTGTAAGAAAATTTTACCAATCTTTTATAAATCTTATAACGCATGTAGCTTGAAATGAATATGAAATATCTTCACAAAGTCTTGCGGAGTTTTCTGATAATATTTTCGAAATTGATTTTATTTCCGTTTCATTTAAAAACATGTATGCCTAATTCATTTCATTCGTTTATGTTTTTAATGAAATTTATCTGATAATAACGATAAAAGAATATGTTCTATAAAACAGCACCATGGCTTGAGGTGTTGATTTGTAAAAGCTTATTTCCTGTGTAAAGTGGTTACGTCATCTATAGGATTACGTCATGCATTCTTTAGAACGTAGTAGGCATATCAAGATGAACATGTGTTAGGTATAACATGTACAAACAAGTCGGTAACGATATTCCATTGTTTTTCATGGCAATTCGAAAAAATTGAGATATTAAAGAATATGTAGTTAGTATAAATCGATTTTTCCAACAAATACAAATATGAAAGGCCATAAAGTACTGATAAAATTTTAAAATTTCTTCAGTTGCGGTATGATTTGCCCGTCGAGTCTTGTAAATTATACCACCGAATCCGCGTAAATTTCTATTGGTTGGATTTATGACGAGCATTCCTGCAAACCTCAACAAATTGGCCCAATTTTTCTTTTAAGACATTTCAGATTTCTTTGTTTGCTCCAGTTTGCATGTATGGAAAATGTTTTGCAATACAATTACATTCGAATTTAGGAATTTCTGCTGAAAATCGAATATTTCATTTGCTGATGGAGCTCGACCCTTTTTATTCGACTAATTTGCCTCGATTGTTTGTCGAAGTTTGTATGAATGATCAGTGATCACTAGAGTTTGTTAAAAAAATGGTACCGGCAGTGACGCACTGTATAAAAGTAGGTACGTAATATACAATATTAGTGAAAAATAATATTGTTACCGCCGCAATTGACAACCGCCTTGCTAAGCTGCGTAGAATTGCAACATCAGCAACGCTTCCATTGTCGATTCATTCAGCCGTCGACGGTGTTGTGAATACGTTGTCGTATACTTCGAAAATGATCGTTCGACATCCAGTGAAGCAAGATTTGCAAATGTCAGATATTCCTTTTCCTTATCTGGGCACGCTTGATTTTCAGTTATAGACCGAACCTTTTCTAAATCGGGATTTTTCGTTAAAATTGCACCAAATTTTTGAGAAACATCGACTCCTATAGTGTTCGTCAAGTTTTCTAGAGCGGCTTGTAAATTGTTTATACAATTTAATGCGTTTCTTGCAGATAAGTGATTGTTTTCTAATTGCTCAATAGCTTGTGCAACTTCAGAATAGTTCATGGAAATTTCATCTATTTGTTATTGAACGTCCGAATCGGAAAAAAGTTACTGATTATCTCGAACTGCTGCAGAATCATTTGAATCAAGTTTCAAGATGACATTTTTCACTTGTGAAAAATATTTCTGATAGTAAGATACTGCCTGGAGCCATGTTCCCCATCACGTTATTACAAGCTGAGGTGGTGGTGGTAATTTCGGACACAATTGTTTGAATACACGGATGTGTTCGGAAGATTTGATACTTTTTTGGTAGATGCTATTAACTTATCCACCATCGGATACTTCTTTCGAATGGTTTCTGCTACGAGGTGACGTGTGTGAGGCATGTTATGTGAAGAAGAGTCGGAAAGCATATTTTCAATATCCTACCAACTCTCAGTATTGTTGCGGCCCTGTCAGTAACGAACATTGTGATTTGGGTTCCTGTGATGCAAAATTCTCTCAACGAATCTTTTATTATCTTGACAACGGTTTTTGCATTAGTTTTCTGAATCCTTTTACTGGATAACAACAATGAAGCTGGTGGACCATCACGTTTTAAAGGACGCGCTACAACATGAATGACGCTGTGTTTCTGAGCATTAGTTATTTCATCCACACATAGGCAGATTTTCTTATTTCTCAGCTCTTCTTTTATACATTCCTTTACTGTACCTTGCACACGTGGCAAATTGTATCGTAATTGCATAGATGTTGGCAGCTTCCATGAGGAAACGTACTTGTCCAAAAAAAGACGAAAGTGTTCATTAGATACTAGATGTGGGATGTTGCACACACTTAACGTAAAAATAAAATCATATAAAAATTGCCAGTATGGAATACCGTTTCTTAAATTCAATACATGATGTTTACTTTTACAATGTTCTACATTCAAACCTATCGCGACTTAGCAATCCGCTATTGCATATTGTGCAATAAATATGCGAACTTCTATATTCTAATCCAGGGAAATGCGTGAGATATTTATTCACATTCGAAGGGAGCGTTACACCCTTTGGGCGTCCCATCTCCGCGTACTTATTTGGCGTGCAGCGTGCATCGTACTGTCGCTTTGAACTCTCTCGCGGTACTGTCGAGATCGACTACGAGTTGAAAATTACAGGTACCACCTTTTTAACAAACTTTAGTGATCACTATATACGGTGGTATGATTTATGCACTTAATTAGGTATTTTGCAATTTGTACGACGCACTTAATGTTTCATTTACTATTAGACATGAAAAAGTTATTAGAATTAGATAGTGGTCAGATCAATCTAAGGTTCTTTTACCTGGAAATGTGCGTATATTTTTCTATGCCCATTGTAAAGCAGTGGTAATTGAGTAATTTATGTTGGGGAGCCTAAAGGTAGCAATGTAAGATAAAACATCTGTTTATAATGAAGTTCAATTGGTCTTTCTTTCGTCTTATCAAAAACGTTTCTAAGATCATTAGACATTTCGGTTAATAATTCTTTTTCTGTGGACAATATTCAAGTCTATTTATTTTGTAATTCTATTTAAAAAATGATAGTATTTCCGTAACTTTTCTAATTTACTGTAAGGAAAATGTTCGCTGTATTCCAAGAGCTGACTTTCATTTAAAATGTCAATAAAACTTATTTTCCCCTAATTTCCAAATCGGGCTTCGATTTTCTACAATTTGAGAATTAATTATTACGTATTGTGAAATACGAAAATAAAATAGAATTTCAACTCTAATAATAATCCCAATAATCTTACAGTTGTAACTTATATACATGCGTACAGAAAAGTAAGAAAATTTCTTGCATAAAAAATCAATCCAAATTTTTTTTCCTAACTCGAAAATGCGACTGTATTCTAGTAGGACTAAACAAGGACATGTGTTTTCAGTTATATATGGTGTCCGATAAGTGCACCAAGTACACAAAAACATGGCATCAAATTATTTAACCGATTTATTCTACAAGATCAACCATTAGTCTTATTTTATATGTTTAGAGGGCGAATCGTCTTCGCGGGTTCGGAAGATTACACATTTGCGAATGAAGATGTGTAACGGCATAGTAACTTGTTTGCAATGTAACGGTTAACTCTTATAGAACATCTTATGCTTTCAAAAACAAACTCGTTTCTTGTCTAGCACATTTAGTTGCAGAAGTTATTTCTAAAGAACGTATTATCTTTATCTGCACTGTAATATATTCATAAGCAAACCTAAGGGTGTCAAGCGGGAAAACCTGAGCAATAGCTGAATTCAGTCGAATGCACAACCGAGTGATTAGACTGTGACATGATGGCTGTCCTTTAGTGTATATAAATTCAACAAACTAGATTATCCGAGTGCAGAATACCACGGTTGCGGATCACTCTTGCTTGGAAAGCAATACATCTCTTTTAATGGTCCTCTTTTTGTAATGCGATTTCTTAAAACAACATCCACTTCATAGTAAATAAATATATACTTCTACAGCCTTTTCAAATTTAATAATGATAACAAGGACTGTGGGGTAGTATGGCGAACACTAAAGTATTGACACACGTGAATCCACAAATTCCCCAAGCAATTGTTCTGAATTAATCAAATAACTTGTGTGATGCCGAGTGCTGATACATTAGTGTTTGCTTTTCAAATTTGTATACTCTTAAGCTATTAGGTAAAATTACTATTTTATGAACTACTATCTAGTTATATTGTTATGTTTACTTATTATTAGTCACTAGCATTGGTACATTAACTTTATTAACAACTTTGAAATTTTGATTAATCTGGATTATTGCAGAAATCGCTTAAAATAAGCATAGGGAAACCTAATGTGGATCGATTCAGAATGTAATTCTGCATTGCTTCTACTCATAATATACAGGATGTTCCATTTAACAAAATCTGGAAAAATCATTTTGAAATTGGTAAAGTCATTACTTTCCTGATGATCAGCCTGTACATCCGGTGATAAAAACAATTTACTGACATCACCATCCAATCTCAACCTATCCACAACAAATTTTATTGCTAAAATTGAGTGTTTGGACATAGGAATACTTTCTGTTGGATGTGATTTTTCAATTTTTTAACAGTAACAGCTGTAACTCAAAATCCACAAAATAGGTTACTTTCACGATCTGGAGATGAATGGAGTGTAGGTGGGGATCTGTAATAATGTAAAACTATATAGGCTGTTCCATTTAAACAAGTGAATTTTGCTGTGCCACTTTTTTTTATAAAACAGTGTACCGGAATGTATTTTCTGAAGATGCACAATGTCACGATGACATTTGAAAATTTATAATCACAAGTGTTGTCCTTTAAATCTAGCTCAGCCAAAATATTTTCAACTGCCGTTATCTCCCTCTTATACCGAAAGTAGCCACCAACTTCTCTATTTTGAATGGAACTGTTATGTTCTTTGTTGGTATCCTCAATAAAACATTAGGCTCACTACACTTATAATATTTATTTATATATCTAAGATAGTACAAACATAAGTAACAACAAGTATGCTCACAAGCCTGTCAAAATCTACTCTCTCTCTGTGCCTTGTATGAGTATGTATGTTTGCTGTGTGTGTGTGTGTATAATATACAACATCTTCCCTTTTTTTTATGCAATACAATATTATAAAATGAAACACGAACTTAAGTTAAAACATAATCTTTGAATTTTTGAGGCAATTTTGAGCTTCGTTTCGGTCTAGATACTTCAACAACTTTATCTTCTGCTGTACTTTCTGTTCTAGTTATAGGTGCTTGTTCGTTTTCCTTATTTGAAGGTGATGTGTTGGTCGTATCCTCTACATTTTTTTCCTGTCTACTAGTATCATTTTCCCGTTCTAACTCCTTATTTTCTGACTCGATATTGCTTTTGCATTTTGTGTCTGAATTGACTGGTTTGATGTGTTCCCTGTTTCTTCTGTATAACTTTTTATCTACTTCTACTATATAGGATCTGTCTTTTGTTCTTTCAGTAACTATCTCCTTATCCCATAGGTTTAAGCTCGGATTAATTTTTGTGAATACGGTTTGTCTTATTTCTAAAGGTGTTTAATTACAGCATTTTCTGTCATAATAGTATTTACTAGATCTCCTTTTTTTCTCGATTTTTTCAGGTACTTTTCTCACTACTTCTTGTTTTAAGTTATTGTTTAGTATTGGTATTCCTGTACGCGTTCTCCGACAAAACATTCTCTGTGCTCGGCTAGAATCTATTTTGTTGGGTGTATTTCTCCAGTGGAGTATTGCATACCAAAATTCAGTATTACTCTCGTTTGCTTTTTTAATTATTCGTTCAACTATTTTAACTGCTGCTTCCGCTTTGCCGTTACCTTGTTGGTGATGCGGTGAAGAAGTTGAATGCTTAAAGCCCCAGTCTTTAGCAAATTTTTCCATTTCTTTATTTACCATGTTTGTTCCATTATCGGTACAAATTTTCTTTGGTACTCCATGTCGACTAAAGTTTTCCTTACAAGCTTTTATTACACTTCTAGGTGTTAAATCTTTTAAAATATTTACTTAAAAAAAAATCGGAAAAGTGATCTACCGTTACCAAGATCGTTTGCTTTTCCCCTTTATGTTTCCATAGCAAACATCTAAAGAAACATATTCAAATGGATAAATCGGTATTGTATGCGTTTGCATAGGCGTTTTCCTTTGTAAGTCTGCGTATTTGTAGCATATCTCGCATTTTTTAACAATTTCCTTTATTTGAGTACTCATTCCAGGCCAGAACAAACTTTCTTTCGCCAATTTTATTGTGGCTTCAATACCGTTATGATTTATATGTACTTTAGGAATCATATTTCTTCTTAACCTGGTTGGAATTAGTATCTGATTACCTTTTAACACGAGTCCATTTTCTACCAACTCATTTTTTAACTTGTAATACATCTTTAAGTCATCTTCCAAATCATGTATATACCTAGGCCATCCTTGTCTGATCGTGTTTATCAATTTAGTTATTGTCTGATCTTTGCCACATTCATTTTGAATCTCTTCCATCAAAGAATTATCGATATCAGGAATTGTTTTCATTTCTTCAAGACTTCTAAGTACATCTATTTTATCGCCATTTATTTTAAAGATATTTGCTCTTATATCCTTATTCGATTCATCGCTCTTTGAAATTTGTACAGGTGCTCTGCTAAGAACATCTGCAACTATATTATCTTTGCCATTAATATACTCTATTTCTGTGTTGTATCTTTGTAATGCCATTAGCATTAGTTGTAACCTTTTTGGCGCTTTCAGAAGAGGCTTTTTAAATATATTTAATAAAGGTTTATGGTAGGTTTTTACAATAGTTCTATTTCGAACTATCATTTGGTCAAATCGATTACACGCAAACAAAATAGCTAGAAGCTCTTTCTCAATTTGCGCATGGTTTCTTTCCGCCTTCGTCAACGTACGTGACGCATAAGCTACTACTTCATTGTTTTGGAATGCTGCTCCCAAACCTGAACTACTGGCATCACATTCAATTGTCATCGGTCTGTGTATGTCAAAATACTTAAGAGTAGTAACAGCACTCGCCATGTTTTTAATTCTTCTGAATTCTTCCTCCTTTTCACCCCAACGCCACACGGTATTCTCTTTTATGAACTCTCTTAGAAATGATAAATTTGTGCTTAAATTTTTGATATATCTTCCCAAGTAATTTATCATTCCTATAAATCGTAGCAGGTCTTTTTTATTGCTTGGCGATGGCATTTCTTTAATTGCTATAACTTTAGAATGGTCTGGGTTTAGTCCCTCATTTGTTAAATAATGTCCAAAGAATTTGACTTCCTTTTTGCACAAAATGACTTTACTCTTGTTTAACTTGCAATTATTTTCCCTCAAACGTGCAAACAATTTTTCTAAATTCTTATTATGGTCTTTTAGAGCTTCTTCAGTTGTCTCTCCAACGCCATATATAAGAATATCATCTGCCATTACTTCAACTCATACATTTTTAACTGAAACACTTCTGGACTTGATGAAAGACCAAATGGTAATTTCACCCATCGATACCTTCCAAATGGCGACCAGAATGTTGTAAGTCTGCTACTTTCTTCTGACAATTTTAATTGCCAAAACCCTTTCTTGGTATCAACAACTGAAAAAAATCTTTGCCTTACCTAATTCAGGTAATATTTCATCGATAGTAGTAAATTGGTAATGAGGTCTCTTTAGAGCCTTATTTAGAGGAATTGGATGAACAAATTCTAAAACTCCCCTTTCTATCTACTATTAATATATTACTAACCCATTCTGTGTTCTCTTCTTGTTTAGCTATTATCCCTTGCGATTCTAACGAGTCTAATTCCTTTTTTAATTTGCTTCTTAACACAACTGGAATTCTTCTTGCTTTTTGAATTACTGGCTTAACTGTTGGATCTATTTCTAAATTAATTTCACCTGGAAGTTCCCCATATCCTTCAAATATGTCATTAAATTTTTTAACAATGTTATTTGCCTCACCATATAATACATCGAATTCTACATTGTTAACTTTGTTACACAATTTAATTAAACCAAGTGAAATGCATGCATTAGCTGATAATAAAATGTTATGTTCTACATCCTCTACTTGTAATAAAATGTTATATTCTTTATTGTTGAGTTGTAGGTGAAATTGATATAAAATATCAATTTCACCTACAACCTCAACTGTTTCACCCGCAAAAGATTTTAGTCTATACTTTGATTTTCTTAAACTAGGCTTGCCTCTAAATAGTTCACATAGATACCTATAACCTACTATACATATATTTGCACCAGTGTCCATTTCAAGACCTCCACCAGTCTTGCTATTATCTACAACTTTTCTTACCTGTGCTGTATACTTAACACTCTCCTCTTCGGATTAACTATCTTCATATCCCGAAACTTCTTTTACCAATTTTTTTTCTTGGTATATTTCTGGATGGTTTTTCCATTCTCTCTGATTTATTCTTGATTGTACATTTTGGATTCTTCTTACAAGCTTTTTCAAAATGGTTCATTCCTTTGCAATAATTGCATCTTTGACCAAAAGCTTTACAACTACCCTTCTCAAGAATATGCCATTCCGCACAAAATTTACAAAGAATTTTCTTCTTAGTTGAGTGATTTGCGTTAACTTTTCTAACATTTGATACAGTTGTAATTTCTGACAATTTCTTCAATTGATTTTCAGCAACTTCTTTAGCTCGGCAAGTATTTATTACATCATCCAAGTTTAGATTATCTATTTTAATAAATTTAGATCTTTGACTTGAATCTTTTATACCTACAATTAGTCTGTCCTTCAATAATTCTTCCTCCATAGCACCATATTGACACTTCTTGACTAACTTTCGTAATTTCACAAGGTATATATCAAAATTTTCCTCTTCTTGTTGATTACATAAATTAAACATTGCTCTATTGTATGTTTTATTCGTTTTCGCTATAATTCTCTTCTCTATTACTTCCAAAACACTTTCTACTGATGTTTTCTCTGCATCGGTTAGCTGAAAATTGTCGTACTTTTTTAGAGCTTTCGATCCTATTGCTGATAACAGATAATTTATTTTCCTTTCATTACCTTGAGCCGGCCATGACTTCATGTCACTAGCTGTGTAGAATATTTCCCTTCCCATTTTGAAGTTTCCGTAATTTTCTAACATATTTTCTCCTTCCACATCCAACGGTTGCGGCCACGGTGCATTAACTTCTTCATTTCTGTTACCATCTCCTTGACGTACTTGTTGCTCTTGGATTGCTTTCATTTGCTGATTAAGTAACGTTAGGTTTTCTGTTTGCTTAACTATTAATTCTAACACTTTAGGATCCATTTTTTTTAATTTTTTTTCTTAGCATTCTAACCTTACTTTTTTTCTATTTATTAACAATATTTCTTTTCTGCCGACTTTTCACCTGACACCATGTTATGTTCTTTGTATGTATCCTCAATAAAACATTAGGCTCGCTACACGTATAATATTTATTTATATATCTAAGATAGTACAAACATAAGTAACAACAAGTATGCTTACAAGCCTGTCAAAATCTACTCTCTCTCTCTGTCTCTGTGTCTTGTATGAGTATGTGTGTTTGCTGTGTGTGTGTGTGTATAATATACAACAGAAACAGTACCGTTTTATGTCAGATTTGGATTCTGCGTTAAATTTTAAAATTATATTACGCAATATACCCTATCCCTAGAATTCACTCTTAAGAAGATATTGCATCTTTTTGAAAAAATTTGACAGATGTGGTGCATCACAGGCGTTCAAATAAAAATTATTCTGCTTGCTGGTAATGTTCATAAATCGATCTTTCCATAGTAACAGATAAACTTTGTAAATTATACAGTGTGTGCCAGCAGGTAGGGGACAATATCAGAGATATTTAAACTGAGAAATCTGAATTTTTTTTAATAGAAACTTCTAATTTTCTAAGTAGTATTAGATTCTGCGTCAAAAAATAAAGCAAAAATGCATAGCAACTGCTATTGCTAATGTTGATAGTTTAGAAAATATTTTGTGAAAACCTCCTTAATCTTAAATATCGCATTGTTTGTATTAGTTTCAGTTTGCCATGGTTAAATAATCGAAGATGGCTGTCAAATGTACTGTCAACAGTAACAAACACAACAGCAGTCTTCAGTACTTCGTACAATAGTACAGTTATTCATAATTGCACATATTTCTTGATTTAACAAAAATTTTGGGCTTGGGATTTTCAAATGAGGATTATTTAAATTTAATTATAATTTTGGATGAATGCAATCGCATTACCGATAGAACGTGCCCGATTTCCATGGAGAGATATCCCGATAGACCAAATCCTACTCGAGCACTGTTAATCGGTTATTAGAAAAACCAAGGCTGGGAATAATATTCGAATATTCCAATTGGTGCATGCCTTAAATTCGAATATAAGAATATCCGAATATTTGAATATTCTAATAGTGGATTACTATTCGGATAGTCGAATAATTGGTTAATCCTGGAATAAGTTTGCAAATTACTATTCGAATAACCTAAGATAAAATACTCACTCCCTGCTGTAACTTATAATATAATTAGAGGGCGGATGGATGATGCCGCAAAAAATATGAATGTTTTTTATCAAAGGCGGGGCCTTTGGTTAATACAAAATTTCTCTTTCAATACATATAATTGCATGCAGGCGGCCCACAGTGAAATATTCTCTTGTTGCATGAATCAATTGAACGTATACTTAATCTTTTCATCAATTATGAAAAATGTCTTTTGCATAAAATTCTAACTAAACATTATACTATTTTACAAGGTATACCCTGAATACGGATCTGTTAGCCGGCCTCAAAGAATTCATTCATCATTACAATATCTTATAGATTTTTGTACAAATTTGTAAACATCTGCTCAAACAAATATATACATAAAACTAGATGCCTACAAAATAATGTTAGCAAGAGGAACATCTGTGAGGTTTACCAAAAATAGAATTATTTCTGGTATAGAAAGTACAGTGAGCGAAATAAGTCTTCGTACACCAAGATAAATCACAAAGTATAAGCGTTAATTTATTGGTAATGCTTGAAAATTGAACAAAATAATTGTAAGTTGTACACTGAAATGTTGTAAAGTATAGTTACGAAATGTTACTATTTCTCTTAAAATTAAAACAATATTTATAACAAAAACATATATATGTCTACCACTAACAAAAAGTACCGGGAAAAAAGTACTCGTACAGTCTGCATATTCTCATAACTAAAAAGTACAAAAAATAAACTAATATTTTGTGGGATACCCTTTAGAGTTTATAACGCCTAGGCATCGAATATACTGCTACTTGTAACAGACATATCAATTTTGGACTATTCTGCAATTAAAATACGCTTCAGTTCTTCTCGATTTGTTATTTCGAATTTTCGAATACGACGATCCAGCTCATCCCAAATATGTTCTATGGAATTAATATCTGAGGACCGTGGTGGAATTTTCAGCGTATGGGGCGTATTATAGAGCAGCCATTCTCTGACCAAATAGTATGTGTGCTTAGGGTCGTTATCTTGTTGGAGATAATAACGATCCTCTAGCCCCAAATTCTGAGCAGTTACTCCCAAGCTATGTTTTAAAACCTCTAAGTAAATTTCCTTCGTCATTATACCTTTAATGATGTGCAAATTTCCGACGCCATTAGCCGCCATGCGCCCCCATACCATGACACAGCTTCCACCGTGCTTGACGGACGGTCTTAAATTTTTGGGATTTAGAGCTTCTCCTCGCTTTCCCCATATCCAGACATTAAACTTACATAAGTTTAATGTGTAGGGGTACATGGCGGCTAAAGGCGCATCATTGACGGTATAATGACGAAGGAAGTTTACTTAGACATTTTAAAACATAACTTGGGAGTAAGTGCTCAGAATTTGGGAATAGAAGGTCGTTATTATTTCCAACAAGATCACGACCCTAAGCACACTTCCTATTTGGTCAGAGAATGGCTGCTCTATAATACACCCCATACGCTGAAAACTCCACCACAGTCCTCAGACATTAATCCCATTGAACATATTTGGGATGAGCTGAATCGTCGTATTCGAAAATTCGAAATAACAAGTCGAGAAGAACTGAAGCGTATTTTAATTGCAGAATGGTACAAAAGAGACTCTAAAGAGTATCCCACAAAATATTAGTTTTTTTTTTGTACTTTTTAGTTATGAGAATATGCAGACTGTACGAGCACTTTTTTCCCGGTACGTTTTGTTAGTGGTAGACATATATATGTTCTTGTTATAAATATTGTTTTAATTTTAAGAGAAATACTAACATTTCTTGAACGTAACTATACTTTATAACATTTCAGTGTACAGCTTAAAACTATTACACGAAGACTTATTTCGCTCACTGTATGTATAGCCCCTAAGATCTTTTTCTGAGAAATTTAAGGGATAAATATAATAAAGCGGCATCCTTTATGGGTGTATTAAAGGATGCCGCTTTATTATATTTATCCCTTAAATTGAGGAATGATTCATATTTTTAGATTCCTTTACTTAATACTTTCGAGATGTTTGTTGGAATTTCAGGGTCATTTACATATTTATTGCGTCTCAAATTAATGTAATAGTTTTGGGTGTATTAAAGGATGCCGCTTTATTATATTTATTCCTTAACTTTCTCAGAAAAGGATCTGAGCAGCTATACATAGGTACTTTCTATACGAGAAATAATTCTATTTTTGGTAAACCTCACAGATGTTCCTCTTGCAAACATTATTTTGGAGGCATCTAGTTTTATGTATATATTTGTTTGAGCAGATGTTTACAATTTGTACAAAAATCTATAAGAAGATATTGTAATGATGAATGAATTCTTTGAGGCCGCCTAACAGATCCGTAAATAGTATAATGTTTAGTTAGAATTTTATGCAAAAGACATTTTTCATAATTGAAATATGTTCGAACCACATTAAAATAGCGAGATTAACAGTGTAAAAAATTACATATTTACACTTCTAAGTATACGTTCAGTTGATTCGTGCAATAGGAGGATATTTTACTGTGGGCCACCTGCATGCAATTATATGTATTGAAAGAGAAATTTTGTATTAATCAAAGGCGCCACGATCATCCATCCGCTCTCTAATTATATTATAAGTTACAGCGGGGAGTGAGTATTTTATCTTAGGTTATTCGAATAGTAATTTGCAAACTTATTCCAGTATTAACCAATTATTCGGATATTCTTATATTCGAATTTAAGGCATGCACCAATTGGAATATTCGAATTATTCGAATATTATTCCCAGCCTTAGTTTTCCTAATAGCCGATTAACAGTGCTCGAGTAGGATTTGGTTTGTCGGGATATCTCTCCATGAAAATGGGGTACGTTCTATCGCTAATGCGATTACATTCATCCAAAATTATAATTAAATTTAAATAATCCTCATTTGAAAATTGTAAGCGCGACATTTTTGTTAAACTAAGAAATAAGTGCAATTATGAATAATTGTACTATTGTACGAAGTACTGAAGACTGCTATTGTGTTTATTACTGTTGACAGTACATTTGACAGCCATCTTCAATTATTTAACCATGGCAAACTGAAGCTGATATAAACAATGCGATATTTACGATTAAGGAGATTTTCACAAAATATCTCCTAAACTATCAACATTAGCAATAGCAGTTGCTATACATTTTTGCTTTATTTTTTGACGCAGAATCTAATACTACTTAGAAAATTAGGAGTTGCTATTAAATAAAATCCAGATTTCTCAGTTTAAATATCTCTGATATTGTTTCCTACCTGCTGGCACACACTGTATAATTTACAAAGTTTATCTGTTACTATAGGAAGATCGATTTATGAACATTACCAGCAAGCAGAATAATTTTTTTAGCGTATTACAATTGTAAGTTATTTGAATAGTAATGAGCTGAAACTCCATCGTGGGTTAATCGCAATTTGGGTGGGATATTTAAGCGTATTTGATCCAGCAAGTCTTCAAATATATGTAAATAATAATCAACAAGATTGAGTACATAGATTTTAATGACAGGATAAAACTTGAATAGCTTTATTTAAAACTTGACACACTATATTCTTTAAAAATTGATAATCATAGCGTACATGCTGAGTTCTTCAACTTCTTGTTTAAAAATAACACACTTCAGGTTAAGACAAATGTGTGTGTAAAAATTCCTAAAGAAGTTTTTCGGAATGAATATACAGGAGGCTGTTCTGTTTTAAAAGATTGAAATCATATGAATCAAACTGGTGATTTAAGCACAGGAGTGGTTTAGGCTTGATGGAGCACCACATTCGCGCAAATGGTAGGTACTTCCATTTTACGTAACTTTTCCTCTTGTTTCGCAAAAAAAACGCTCCTTTTCGGGACCAACAATGGATCACATAAAAGGTCACATGTATTTGCACTAGGCGTTATGCTCATTTCTTTCACAAATAATAGATAAAATTTATTAAAAAAAAATACACTTGTACTGTCAACAAAAGCTATTAAAATATGTGTCTTATTTATCGAAAATAATTCAAATGATATGATAGTCTTTCAATTAATTATTAAAGTTCGCTTTTATCTCTATGTTTATTCTCAATGCACCTACTTATACAAATAGTGCCTTAAAATGTAATTTACTTCTAAGGGTACAAAGAAACTATTAACCACATGTCTGATATTGAAATTTTATGGTAGTCCCTAGAATTTCCACAAAATTCATATATTATATCATTAGAGCTTTGTTTGAGTTATAACTAGAGCGGGCCAAGAGAGCCCCGCGCCAGGTTAGAAATGAGTTTGCAGCATTCCACAGGTTTTGTCCTGGTATTCGCGAACCACCACAGCCTATTCTTTCGCGTTGGGGAACGTGGTTGCAAGCTGCTTTTGATTAATCTCAAAATTTCCAAGACAAATCTGTGATTTTTCAATTCGACCCTGCCGAAGCTACAGCTATTAAGGAGAGACAGAAAGGATTTCTAGATCCTTCTGTTGAAACAGATTTAAAAAGTATTATCAACAATTATAAATGGTTAGCAGACGCAATAGAAAAATTGCAAAATACTGGATTGTCGTTGGTAGAGTCAGTGCAAATCGTGGATGAAGTTAATACATTGCTACACGGTATAAACGACGCAATAAGTGGTCGCGTTTTAGCTAAGTTCGACAGTGTTTTAAAAAAGAATTCCAATTACAGGAGATTAAGACAAATGTGTGGTGGGGCATCTGCAGATTCCTTAATTAACTCTAAAGATTATTTTAATTATGCCTGTCTTACTTCGGAAGATGTGGAGCGGTCTTTCTCGAAATATAAGTACATTTTTTCATCGCGGCGAACATCTTTCACCGAGGCAAATGTGGAAACATACCTGATGGTGCAACTTTTTCAACAAGCCTATCCGCTTTATTAAGAAGCTCCCTTTGTTTTTTGTATTATTATTTATTGTTATAATAGATTTTTGAATAACTACTTTGGTTACTTTTTACAGTTGTTACCGTATTACATCACATTTACAACACATACCGTTTTCAAACAAAAAAAAATAATGACAATAAAAACACCTCAGCGTGTGCATGTATTCGCTCTATTTACCAAACATTATTATTGTGTCGGCTTCAATTTTTTACTTTGCTGTATTGATTTCAAAATATCACATGTCTGCTGTGAGTCAGATATACGCTATTTATAATAAGCGGCCGATGCGTCTGCCTCCGATTCTGTTACGGGGACCGATTTGGCCCGCTCTAGTTATAACAGCTTAATACTAGCTGTATTTCGCAGGTAACTGACTTATAACAATTATCGCATTATGGTAGAAATTGCGAATAAATAAATATTGTATGTCCGTGTTCAAGGTCAGCGGCATAAACTCTAATATAAACAAGGACTATATTTGAATTTTTAAAGCGTGGGTGTTTGGGCCTGCTAAGAAATATCAATGCCTGCTTGCTTTTAAGTTCGTCGGAATATTAGTAAGCATGTAGTTGTGCACAGGTCCGTAATCGAAAATTTGTAAAACGTAAATTTTGCAAAAAACCGAACTTAAAGTTCAAGTACAATTATTGGGATTTTTAGCTTCCCTTCTGTAACAGTGATTTATGTTTTACGGATTGCGAGTTGTTTCTAAAACGCCCTGTATATTGTACAAGCAGCGTTTCTAGCAGTAAGAAAATCAAAGTCCCTAAAATGCCAAAAAAGATTGATTTTGGACTACAATGTGTCCGTATTGCACTGTTGGTTTTACATTTGATTTGAAATTTACTGCTTTTTAGACAACGGAAGAATTCGGTTCGCGAATCGAACGAATTATACGTTAGGAAACCGAATTTAATTCCATTGAAGGTGGGTAAATCGTTACTAACAGCGAGCGAATAAAAAAAATAATATTTGCTGTTCTGGGACTAATTTATTCATATCCAATGAACTAAACGAATTATCACACAAGTCACAGTCTATCACCGGTAAGCATTCGGTGACATTCGATTATTGTTCAGGATTTTCCCCCTCTCTTTGGCTCATTTATAAGAATTTATTGGGTGCATGTTGCCTGGCCACACCACCACCTAATTTTTATATTTTTTCTACGTACCTGTTTTGTATCGTTTTGTAACAAAAATAGAAGGTTTTGTACCATTTCCGTTTAGAATATATTAACTGCTTCCGATGAGTGGCCAGGGACATGCCAGCCCCTCACGAGCAATTTTTTTAACTTTTTCTACGTCAAAGTTTTGTACGAAGGATAGAAAGTTTTGTACCGTTTCCGTTTAGAGGATATAAACTATTTCCCCTAGGAGGACCAGAGATATGTCAGCTCTTGCACATCAAAGTTTTGTTGAAGGTTTTGTACCAAAGCCATTTATCAAATTTAAGCCACTTGAGGTGAAAATAGAACCAATAGTGCGTAACTTCGGCTTTTTATGCAAATTTACATGTTCTAGTTTGTATTGAACACTAAACGTTTTGTACCAAAGCCCATTTACCGGGTATAAGACATTTAAAGTGAAAGCAGAACCCACAGTGCGTAAATTTCGATTTTTTTGTATGCTAATTGATATGTTCTAGTTTTCTACTGTTTTGTACTGCACGTTAAAGGTTTTCTACCTAAGCCATTTAGTAGATATAAGCCATAGATGAAAATAGAACCCATAGTGCGTAAATTTCGGTTTTTATGCTAGTTTATATGTTCTAGTTTTGTTCTGAACATTGAACGTTTTGTACCAAAGCCATTTAACAGATATGAACCGATTAAGATTTTTAAAAATATATGCAATTACCATACATAATAAACTACTTGATTTTTTTAGTTAACGCCAATGTTTTGACTCCCTGTCAGCATGGTTTTGTGGCACTGCACTTCAAGCTTTGGTTAAAGAAATATACCAGGTGTCGCAGATTCAATGTTACAAGCGATATCTTCCTTATTTATAGAGATGTAAGATCGAGCAAGGTGTTGTCGAAAATAGTGTGCAGAATCCTAAAAGATATGCTTTTTAAATCTAGCTTTAGTAAACTGTTATTTATACGTGATGAAAATAGTTTAACTAAACACCTTTATTCAGTTGTAAAACAATAAAACAATTCCATGATATAATGTAAGTAAAAAACCGAACCTTGCTTGTGTATATTTTTGAACACACACATTATCTTTTTGTCTTTCTACGTTGGCGGGTAATTTTAAATAATATATACTATACTACAAATATATAAAGGTAACAACATTAACCACCCTCTAAGAAACCTCCTCCAAACTATGTTTTTTTAATTACACCCCTCATCTTTTTGTCTTTATGGTTGAAGTACTAGAAGTTAGCAGAATGCAACGGTATAAACAAAAATTTCTTTTAACAGATGGCTACTAATAAAGGCAGTTAATTTAAATTTGGATGTACGGCGAAACTCACAAGTAACCGGACACCCAGCAGGTCATAGCGCATCAACTCTTCTCTATCGCACCGACCCTGCCTTTCCTAGCTGTATTTTGTATTTAGTCGCTTGCCGGGCCTCGTCCGGTAAGGAACAGTTAAGGAAGTTGCATATAAGATGCATGCTTCTCAGGACAAAGAACGATACAGCTGTCTCAACGCGCTATGCGAATCGGCTACCTGCATTGAGTGGGTCGTAGAGTATAACGGAAAATATACAATTGTATACATTTTACTACCTGCTAATAATGAGAAATTTATACACGTAATTTGTAATAAGCGATTGTCGCATTTTGAAATGTAAAGCGTGAAATAGAAATCTATACAGGTGAAATTGTAAAAATACATATGCAAATTGATTATATTATTAGTTACTCCATATAAACAAACAAAATCCATAATCTATTATGCATTATTTATTGGGTATCATGATTACTTTTATTTTAGAATTGAAGCAAAACAGTAAACGTTCGCGATATACGATTTTTTTGGTAAAATATGCAGGTTTCTCCTAATTATTCTAGCATCTGCATTTATTTTCCTAAAGGATAAACGCAATTAGGACTATTAAATATTAATGACACTAATCCAATTTCAAAACAAAACTGGGAAAGCCTGCACTTAATACTTAATACCATCTTGTCTTAATGTTCATCCTCGAACACCTGATTATTACGTGATAATTTGAAAATTATTGGTTTCTATGAAATGCCCATTAGTGTCTATTAGTAAAATGCATTTATAAATAATGGATATGCTTGAAAATTTGCATAACGATATTACAAATAGTTCACTACATACATAAAAGTAAACAGTACTTAAATAGATTTTAATGATCCATCCAAGAAATATATATTTCTACATTTTTCTAAGAAATTGCGACTTGCCTCCAAACTTTCCGTCGGTAGTGTAAATACGGCAAAAAAGTTAAATCGTTCAATAAAACAGTTGCCCCGAGATTAATTCAACAAAAAGAATTCCGAAAAAGAAAGAACAATTTTTAAAGCAGTGAAATGCAAAAAACAAATACATATATAAATATAATTATAAATAACAATAACTTTCATAAGAAATAATTCCCGCGACCGATGCTGTAACACTCGCATATAATACATATTTAGTCGGTTTAGAAATAATGATCCTTCCTTAAACTCTAACATCGATTCGCTGACTATTATTCGGTACGGCGTGGCGCGGCGGCATATTCTATACAGATTGTAAAAGAGGGTTTTATGACATGCATTTCATACCAACGCCAACGTTGGTTACTCGAGGAAAGCCGGTGATGAAGTAAGCTAAGGCGATGCGGGTAGTTGGAGCGGGGAGACTCGCCTAAAAGTGCGATAGAGACGCACAACTTGCGTACAACTCGTATTGTCCGGTTACATTTGTTTATTGCCGTACGTATACAATCGTATAGGTCGTTTGAACAAAGATTCAGATATTTATTTCGATTTGGGAAAGTAGTTTACGTGTATTCTAATGCGTAGTGAAGTAGTGTTGTTATAAAATCTTTAGAATGCCTTCTAATTTTTCCCCAAATGAATGTCATATAAATTCTCATGAAGCAGTAACACTTTATGGAGAGCGATTTCCTAACAGAGTGGTACCATCACATACATATGGCGCTTCCTCGTGTTGAAGCTAAAATGCGAACGGGCTCATTTCTATCGAATTTAAAACATTATCATGTAACGCCAGTTAGAGCAGAAGAAATACAAATAAATGTATTGGTTTATGTTGGATGGAATCCACATATTTCAGTTAGAACTGTGGCAGAAGATATGGGAATAAGTAAATCAACAGTAAATGGCTTATATAATATCTGCTAAATGGTGTTCGATACAAGACAGCACAAAACCAGCGTTTAGTGTTTGCTACAACACGATATACTATAAAGCTAAATCAAAATACGTACTCACACATACAAATTTCCCGAAACTCTGTTGGAACCCCAATTTCACCATCTTGAATCACATGTACAGTGCCAGTATTATATTATGTGCGATGATGTATCTATATTTTCTACCGCACACTACAAACTTCGGTTATTTTCTAATTCTAGGTATGATTTACATTTTGCATTTAGGTATTGCAGTTTTAGTCTACAATTCGTAGATAGGTATTCCCAATAAAATTGGTGCTGTACGTTTGTTAAATGATATTTATAAATTAACTCCAGTATACTGATATTTTATCTACCTAATTACTGAAACAGTTCACTAAAACCCTTACCACAACACTTAATTCGTACTGGACGCACGTTTCGATAGCCAAGCTATCATCATCAGCAGCAAGACTGAACTGTTCAGTCTTGCTGCTGATGATGATAGCTTGGCTATCGAAACGTGCGTCCAGTACGAATTAAGTGTTGTGGTAAGGGTTTTAGTGAACTGTTTCAGTGTTCCAGTGCCACAGTTTTAGAGTATCCGTTTACCTAATTACTAACAACGTAACAATAAAAGTATTGGCACTAATTTTAGTTATCATAAGGTTCGACAAACGAGTGCAACGTCAGAGGCGTATCGCGCAAAAGTAGGTACAGTATTATTACAAAGTAATATATTCTTACCTTTTATTGACGTCTTGATGTCCACTGCGACAAAATACTACTGCCCCGGTAAGCCGCGTAAAATTGCAACATAAGCAACGCTTCCACTGACTTCGCATCGACCTAAATCCCCTCTCGGCGTTTCTGCCGTAGCACGCGTTTGTCGAACCTTAATTATCATGATTATATTTAATCTTCCTGTTCTTTCTTTTGTATATACCTATCGTTACTTGACACTTACACTACCGGCCATTGAAGTTAGCACAACTATTAGAGTTTTAAAAGATCGAATTTTTTCAATATTCAATACCCTTAGTATTACTCTATAACAAAGTTGGGATAACAAGAAAGTATTTAAGACGGAAATCCTCACCACTAAACGCCGCGTGTGTCGTTTCCACAGTAAAACACGGTGGTGGTTCAGTGATGGTTTGGGGTTATTTTAGCAGTGCGGGGATTAGAGATCTAGTAAAAATCGACGGTACTATGTGCAAAGAAAGTTATAGAGGAATACTAGAAGAAAACGCTGTGACATCCGGATTGTGATTAATTGGGGAAAATTTCGTGGCCTCCGCAAAGTCCAGGTTTAAACCCCATCGAATTACTGTGGCATAAGCTCGACAGACGACAGAAGTACATATGTCCCAACTTCGGGAGAGCACCTGTGGACACTTCTTCAAACCGACTGGAACAACATTTCCGGTGATACTCTAACCAAATTAACAGAACGCATGCCACGAATGGCCCGGGGAGTATTGCAAACCAAAGGAAGGTACTTCGATGAACAAAAGATATGGCCTAATATTTTAATGAGAATGTTTTGTTTTATATTTTTATGGTATTTCTTCTTATTTGTTAGTATTTTTATTTCTAACAATAAATTTTTATTTTCTTTTGCATTATTACCGTTTTTATTCACGTTTGCAATAACTTACTAGTTGTCTTAACTTCAATGGCTAGTAATGTATGTGCAAAACAGGGAAATGGAATACAGAATGTCGCCGCTTGGCGATAGAACTAATGTAACATGTAATCATAAATATACACAAACAAATTTTAGCTCAGAGATTTATATGTAGTCTTAATACATGTTGGTATGTAAATATGTATCCATTTTATGACATGCAAGGAAGCGGAGGAGGAGGTGTAAATATCGAGGTAGAAATTAATCCAGAATTAATTTATTTAAATGTCTAAATCCCCGATAAAATTGATTTTAATAAAAAAAAAAACAAATTCTAAATAGATAAACAAATTCCACGTACATAAATAACAAACTCAAAGCGAGCAACCTATAAAAAAACAAACAAGAATTGATTTCTAACTAAATAAAAGAATATATGAAAAACAAAAACCACGACGATCAATAAAATAAAACAATTCAAAATAATGTAAATTCAATTTACCCTAATATTTAATATAATAACCCCGATTTTCTATACACGTACTACTTAATCTACATGGGCAGATCCAAATTGCGGACCTTTAATGCATTTTAATTCTTCTCCTTGAAATGGCGATTAAAGTGTTGTGGTAAATTGCGGCCCGATCTCCTACCTGCCGTAATTATTGTCCTAAGTAAACATACCATAAATATCTACGTAGCCTATGTTACGGAGGTCAATTGCAGGTAAATCAAGTAAGCAAATACAACAAAAATGTTTAAAAAATATTTTTATTTAATTTTATATGCGTAGATACAACTAAAACTACAACAAAACAGTACATAAGTGATAATCACTAATCAATAGAGTAACCTAAACTTGCGGACTCGCATAGGCGTCGGTATTACGGGTTAATAAACTAAACCGGTAGAGAAGCAGGCATGTAGTGTCGACCTTGAATAGAAATCATGTTAAACCGCGCTGAGAGAGATTTCGTTTTAGTACCGGTTGAGCTGTTGCAGAAATTAGTCGAACGGTAAAGGTTATGTACTTACGTGTCGCTTTTGAAAATATAGCTGGTGTTTTTTGTGTGTTGTAGTATTATACCAAGTACATAATTAGTGTATCGTTTCATATAGAACTAATATTTACATACCTAATGTACATAAGTATGTCACTTTTTCCCCATTTAAAATATGACGGTAGTGCAGTTTTTTCCTTAATATGCAATGTTGGTTTGGCTTCATTGGACAGAACTGATTGCCAGAGGCATGTCAATGGTATTAAGCATATGAGAAATGCAAGAACTGAAATACCTTATACACTATTCCTCATACATTTATTAATTATGTTTATCTCTTGTAATCTTCCGTTGTCGTTGGTGAGAAAAGCAGCTTTTAAAACGTTTTGGCGACAATACGTTCCAAAGTACCCATTACCCTCACAAACACAATTACAGAATCATTTGCCGCGAATGAAAGAGATGCCAGAAAATGTGTGTAAACGTGATTTGTGTTCCAAAAGAATATGGATTACCGTGGATGAGACGACCGATATAAAGAAAAACAGTATTGTGAATGTAATAGCTCGCGTTTTATCTAGCGAGAACACAGCATCTCGATATTTGTTAGCTTGCAAACGTGTTCAACAATGTACCGCGGAAAATATTCAAAAAGTGATAATGAACGCTTTGAAAAAATTTAAAATTGCCCAAGATGAAGTTGTGATGATTGTGACAGCAACGATGTTAAGTGTTGGGCGATCCTTAAAACATATATTTCCTAACTTAATACATATAACCTGCGTGCTGCATGCTTTGCATTGAGTTGGTGAAGTTGTTCGACAACATTACGGAAACGTTGATCGGATGATTGGAAATACTAAAGCAGTGTTTCGTAAATCTCCTAAACGTTTAAAAGAATTTCGTAAATTTTGTCCAGGTATTCCAGAACCTCCTGAACCAATTTTAACGCGATGGGGTACTTGGCTAACAGCAGCTTCTTACTATTTGATCCATTTTCAACAAATTCAATCAGTTATAATGCGATTTAATCGGAATGAATCCAAAGCAATTAGAGAAAGTCAAAGAGAATTTCAAATTCCCCAACTTTTAGAAGATTTAACAACAATATGTACCAATTATACAGTATTACTAGATGCCATCAGAAAACTACAATGTACTGAATTGTCATTGCAGGAATCATTAGACATAGTGGAGAGTGTAAAAAATAAATTACACACATTAAATGATACGCCAGGATTATGCGCTAGTCAAAAGTTGGCAGATGTTTTAAGGAAAAATCCCGATTTTAATACTTTAGAGGCCGTTTATAATAAGTGTAAGAATAGTGAACTTTTAAGTGATTTTGAAAAACAGTTTCTACATGCAAATGTAACTTCCTTAGATGTGGAGAGATCGTTTTCTATGCATAAGAATATTTTTTCTTGTCGACGCACAAGGTTTAAAGAAGTAACCGTGGAAACATATGCAATGATGCAAGTTTACAGTAGTTCACATCCTGATGCCTCTAATTTGTTTAATAATTAGCAAGTAAGTTTATTTATGAATTTTTCGTATTCTTATATTAACCCGTAATACCGACGCCTATGCGAGTTCGCAAGTTTTGGTTACTCATCATTCCTTGATTTTTCCGTATGTTTACCTATCATCCTATATATAGAAAATAATACAATGCAGTGCGGCTTAAAGTATAATTTAAATGTATAAGTAAATACAACAGAAAACATAAGAAGTGAAATTCTAATCCCTATAATACATCAACAGAAACAGGCTAGGAATGATATAAATAAATAAAACAGATTCTTTTCCTTGAAATATAGGGTATTCCAGCTTATGTTACGCCTTCTTACAGATTAATTTTGTATTTTTCGTGGTTGTTCAACACTTTATATTTTTATATATGTATCTGTTTGAAAATCATTTAAAACATTTACAAGAGTATATAGAGAGGGATGAGTACTATAAAAACTGGAATTAAATAATGAATGAAAAGATTCATGAGCATTGGTGGTATGTTCAGTGCTTGCCAGTGCTTCAGCCCACATAGTTCGTGGAAAATGTGACTCTTCTGAAATATAATTGTCGACAAAGTAATCCGCAAGTTCCGCAATTCTTAGATCTTCTGGTTGGAATTCAACGAACTCTATCGCAAAGCAGCCTCCAACTTCTTTCGGTTTCAGGAACGAAAGACCAAATAGATAACCGATCCATTTCCCAACTACGCTGGTTTGATTCCTTAACCAGGCCTAGTTTTTGAATCTCAAAACCAGGCTTGCGTTCTGGATGGCAATTTCATAATCGACAGCGATTTTTTGCGGCTCCAAGATGTCTTGCTCTCGGCATTTATCTTTCAATAGACCAAATAAAGTAGAATGTGTTTTTCCGTTTTATTCGGTAGTAGGCAAAATACCACGGGTATGGAATGTCCGTTTTTTAAAACGTGCAACGTAAATAACTAAAAAATTTTGTACAGTAATTAAATGTACCGTCCATGAAGATATTGTCCGTATCGCACATAAACTTTATATAGTAGGAAAAAACTACAATTTTATTCTCGCGATTGTTTATTAGTAAAAACTTTTCACTTCGTGTTGTCCTGATGTTAAGATTTTCAAGAATATCCGTTACATCTTCAGGGCTAGATGGTAAAGTTCTTCTCTTGCTATTATATATACATATATATATCGACGTACGTCATTTTCAGTTAATCTGCGGAGTACTCCATTATCTTCTTGAATAACTTGATGAATAATTTTGGTGGGTCTTTCACATATATCATCAATTGCTTATCTTTTAGCCGCGGCATTAACAATTTTTCTATTCACCTTATTTTCTTCACTTGAATGACAGTGCTCTACCTGACTTCTGACTATTCTGTTTTCACTATCGGCAGTAGTAAATATTTTGGCATTACAATTTTTTATTGTGAATGTCCAAAATACTTCACCAGACTTCAGAATTTTCTTTTTTCCGTAAGTATATCCACCCACGGCAAGTAAAGTTTTGGCCCTTTCGCTAACAGTGGTTTTCACTTCCATCGCAACTTGTTATAACTTATAATAAAGACTAATGTGTTGCAAGTACATCAATGTGATTAAAAACACTTTCTTACCGAGCAGTAGGTAATTGACGGGTACCCTTCTTAATCATCCCGACTTTATTGCCGAGAATTAGGTCATTAGTAGAGCAACACAAACTGCGCTGAAAGCCAGTGGCTGACGCATAAAAGTTTACACAAAATAAACACGGCCGGGACAATTCGGTATAAGCGTCAGTATAACTGCGACTCGAAAGCCGATCTGTTGTGTATGCATCTACGCTGTTGTATACTATATCGTAGTTCTACGTTTGTTTTGAAAATGTTTCCTACGTCGCGAAAACGACCAAAGTTGGACACAATAAGAGAATTTATTGCAGAAATGCCTGATTTAAAGTGTGATGGCGCTAAAATTCAATGTGCAGTGTGTAAAATAGATTTAATGTGTTGGTCGAAAAGTGATTGACTACGGCACGTAAATAGTGCAGGGCATGTTTCAAAAAAAAATTCCACACGAGATTATGACAAATTTAAATTTAATTTATGTGTTTATTGCATGTAATTTACTATTTCATTTACTAAGGAAGAAAGCATACGTCTCGTTTTGGAATGAATATTCGGACTTTAAGTTACCAAGTGAGAGAATATTACAGAGAGTTGTGCCGTCTGCTCGTGAGCATGTCGAGAAAAGAATTAAATCGGAGTTGCAAGATAAAAAACTGCGGTTATGTGTGGACGAAACAACAGATCGTAAAAAACAATCTGTGGTTAATGTAATGGTACGCACAATGGAACCACATCGACCGTCACCCTCAATTTTACTGGCTTCCAGACAACAATGCACTGCCGAAGTAATTTCAATGTTGGTGTTAAATACATTGGAAAAGTTTGAACTTTCAACAAATCAACTGTTGATGTTTATGAGTGATGGTGCCGCAAACATGCTTGCTGTAGGTCGATCTCTTAAAACACATTGTGCTAACTTGTTGCATATTACATGCAAAATTCATACTTTCAGTCTCGTAGCAGATAGTATCAGAAAATGTTATCCCGAGGTAGACGCTCTAATAGCACATACAAAAGCTGTGTTTGTAAAATCCCCAAAACGTATTCAGGAATTTCATAGACTATGCCCCGGTATTCCTGAACCACCACAACCTATTCTTACTCGTTGGGGAACATGGTTAGAGGCTGCATTTTGTCATCTTAAATATTTTGAGAATATAAAGAACGTGATTTTAGAATTCGACTCAAAGGAAGCTGCGGCTGTCAAGGTAAGCCGCTTGAAATTTCACGATAGTCAAGTTAAAACAGATTTGGAAATTATTCAGAACAATAACGTGGAACTCTAGCGGATGCGATAGAAAAACTACAAAATTCTTCGGTGTCGTTAGTGGAATCTTTGCAAATAGTGCAACATGTTCACGCACAGCTATGCGCGATAGAAGACGCAAGAAATGTTTGTGTTTTAGAAAGGTTTGAATGTGTTTTAGATAAAGACTCTGATTTTGGCACATTAAGACAAATTTGTGAAAGTGCGTCAACAGAACCGTTAAGTTATTTGAAAGATTATTTTACTTACGCAAATATAACGTCACTAGATGTAGAACGTTCGTTTTCGGCATACAAAAACACTTTCTTCACGCAGCACTCACTTTGCCGAAACAACTTTGGAAACATATCTAATGTTACAAATATTAAATAGACATTATCCACTTTGTGATTTCACGGAGGACTCTTAAAACAGTAAGTGTTTGAGCACGTATCACATTTTTAAACAAACATTTTTAACATTTTTAAAACAAACGTAGAATTACGAAATAGGATTTACGGCAGCGTACATGTATACACAACAGATCTGGTTGAGACTCGCAGTTATACTGAGGGTTGTATCGAACCTCCGTCACTGCCCGTTGGCGCTAGCGAGCAACTCTACAAATAATATTAAAAATCTGATTCAGGATCATCTACATACAAGTACATACACATAATTTTATGTAAATCATTACAAATAAATAATGACAATGCAGTTTCATTTTCTTCTTCTACCTGTGAATCCGAGTTGAACCGAAGTACTCGGCCTAGCGTGCGGAAGATAGTATCGATATTTAGTCGTCGCAAGGGGGAGACATAATATAATATTGGCACTGTACTTACTAAAGGAAATTGGTACAAAATGTTTGGGTTTTGGTAAAAAATGGTACAAAACCAATACAAAAGATTAGTAGAATAAAAATTAGAAAATTTTGATGTGCACGAGCTGACATCTCTGGTCCTCCTGCGGGAAATAATTTATATCTTCTGAACGGAAATGCTACAAAATTTTCTATCCTTCGTACAAAACAGGTACAAAACTTTGACGTAGGTAAAGTTAAAAACATCACTGGTGGAGAACTGGCATGTCTCTGGCCTCCCATCGGAAATCGTTAACGTCTTCTAAATGGAAATGATACAAAACTTTTTATTTTTTGTACAAGATTGTAACGTCTAGGTACAAAACTTTGACATAGAAAAAATGCAAAAATTCAGTGTTAGCGGGGCCAGCGACATGCACCCCAATTTGTTGTGGTATACATAGGTAAGGATAACACCTTTAGAAATAATATGTGCAAGAGGCTGTATGTGCTATAGTTAACATTTATATTGAAGCGCGGACGAACAATATTTACAAAATAGAGTAAATATGAATACCTGTGTTTTTAGTATGTAGTATTTAAACAGCAGTTCAGTAAAATAAAAATTGTTTAATAATAAAACAAAATTTATATACGACGTGTCCATCTAGCGTGTGGGTGTTTACTTTTTTTAAATGGCACGTGTGTATTTCTGCGTTGTTGGATGCCCCTATTCAGTTCATGCCAACTTTCTTCAACATTCCCCAAACATATCTAGCTTAATTTCTGAGATAGCTTGAGATTTTTGACGATGTGATATACCCTCAAATAAGACACAAACTTCACATTTTGTTTTATAATTAACACAATACAGAGTATTACTTTTGCATTGCTAGAAATATATTAATTTAGGGTAATGGCCATGGAAGGCCTGAGAAATCTACAGGACCTCCTAATCCAGCATCTGCTTCTAAAAGGCTCATGATAACTGCCATCGCCGCCTCATCGTTTCCATCAGTTGAGATGGTGTTAGCTGGGGGCTCGCGTACTGTATCTTCCATCATTTCCATGATGCCCTCTTCACCACTGCTCCCTGTAGAAGAATACCAACTATGTATTTGGATAAAGGTAACATGCAGTATGCAACAATATGGCAGAATAACATAACTTTTTGATCGTATTGTCAAATATAAAAAAAATCAACTTTCATGAATTATTTCAATAGTAGGTTACATAAAAGCTTTTCTTTACCTACCTAGATCGTGAGTAACATTTGACATAGATCTACTGCTTTGTGCAGGTTGTGAATACTGGGATAGTGTATCTGTAGTTTGAGAATATTCGTACATATTCTGACCGAGAGCTTGTTGTTGTGATAAAAAATTTGTAGATAATTGCGGCTAGAACAAAGAAAGTTGTACCCCCATTTCTCGCCGTAGAATGTTTTAAACTTACATCATGAATTCCGGCCTCGGCCGTCGGTTCAGGACGAGGTTCAGTACTTTGACTAGCAGCATCTTCTACGCATCTTTGAGTATCAACAATTTGTTCTGCAATTTGACGTCCCATTTTACTAGCTTCGATATGGTGCTGAATAAGCCTTTGCATTTCTTTGCTATTGTCTAAAATATTGATGTACGGGTACGTTTTCAAAGTCAGTACTAATACACCACACATGAAATTATGACATGATAAGTTATTTAGTGATATTTAACAATTGCGTTAGAATGTACTGAGGATGTGATCATGGTGCTATTGTTGTATGACCAACAGAAAGTATTGCATAAAATCGCATGGTAAGCGTCATCGTTTCTTTTTCATGCAATATTATAAAAATTAAGAGATATACTTATGTTAATACTCTACGTTCATAAATTCTTAATATATGTTCCCTAAAGGTTAAAGTTATCCGTTTTATAACTTATCGGTCATTATTAATTTCCTGTATTGACTACTCCTATTTCTTAAGGTTTCTACAATCTTGTCAATGTTTCCAAAATTTAAAAATGATGCTTTGATTATCATGTTTGTTTATCCCCTTTTATTGCGTTTACCATGTTTTTCTTTAACAGAATTATAATTATATAAGCACTAGAGGTGGACATTTTAAGATTTATGTAGGCCCAGCCTGGTCCGGCCCAACACGTTTATCAGCCCTGCCCGTCCCAAGCCGACGTGTTTGTTGGCCCGATACGTTTGCTAACAAGGCTTGCCCGTCTTCTCGGCAATTTTGCCGGTAGTCGGCCCATCAAGTCCGTTCGATCCGACAAGGAGATGCTCAAATCTATTCTATCCTACTCCAAAGAATGCATTCTCAAAGGAAATAAATTTCATTTATGTTGCACTATATTTTCAGTATTAAAAAATTAATAATTTAAATTACGATTTACTTGTTACCTTATTATTACTATTACATATTATATAGTGATGGGCAAATGTGTGGAACCAAGTAAATATCTCGAGAAATAAAATTTGGTAGGTAGATATTATAGTAAATTGTGTATTTGATTTCAATGTTTTTAACAAATTTGAATTTCCAGTTTGACCGGAAGTAAATTTGGTTTTTTATTTTCTGATGGAACACCCTGTATATTATTTTAATTTTCAATAAAATATTTTGTTACAATTACAAAAATGTGGGATTCAATATCTCTTATTTCAAAGCCTACCGAGATATTAAGAAAGAAAATTTAATTTTAGTTGAAGGATGTAACTACGCATGCGCGACCTTCGTTTGTTATTATTTTAAATTGTAAGCAAAATCCCTGATTTAAGTGAAAGTGAAAGAATAGAAATACTAATGATGATTGGGTTTGGTGACAGAAAAAGAACACATCAAGAAGTGTGTCATTTTTTTAATGATATTCATCCGAATCAACAAATACCACGTTCATTAGTTACAAAAGCTTTGCAAAGGTATAACAGAAGTGGCACAGTCGCCAATTTACCAAAAAGTGGAAGATCGAAAACTGCCACAAATGAAGATGCATCTCAAAAGATTGCTATAGTTTTAGAGGAAAATCCTCATTCGTCTACTACCGAACTCGCCAATATGCACACAATTAGCCGTCGTTTAGTAGAAAGAATATTAAAACGTGAAAAATATCATTCATACAAAATTCGGCTTGTTCAAAAACTCCGACAACGATTTCGACAGACGTTTAGAATTTTGTGAAACAATGATGGATATTTGTAACCGTGAGAATAATTTTGTAAGGAAGATAGTATTTTCAGTCGAGGCTACGTTTTGCTTGAAGGGTAAAGTTAATTGACGTAACTGCCGCTACTGGTCGCAAACTAATCCCCACTGGGTACAAGAGGCTCATACGCAACATCCTCAAAAATTGGACGTTTGGGCCGGTATTTACAACAACACAATTGTAGGGCCTTACTTTTTAGAAGAAACCTTAAACGGAGACAGGTATTTAGAGCTTTTAAATACACAAGTGATTCCGGCGCTGGAGGAAAATGGACAACTACCAAATGATATCTGGTTTCAGCAGGATGGGGCACTACCCCATTACGCTCGCTATGTTCGAGTTCAATTAGACAGGACCTTTCATAATAGATGGATTGGTAGAAGAGGTACCATTGAATGGCCAGCGCGATCTCCCGACCTTACTCCATTGTACTATTTTTTATGGGGTTAGTTGCAGTCCAAAGTTTATTTTAACAAACCAAACAATTTGCAAGAACTACGTAAAAGAATAACAGAAGAAATTCCAAGAATTACACCAGAAATAATTGCCAATGTTACAAGGGAATTTACAGACAGACTAGCCTATTGTCAAGAAGTAAACGGTGGTCAATTTGAACATTTAATACACTAAGTTTATTTTCACTTTCCCCAGTACTCCTGTTTAATTTTACTGTTTTGTTTAAATTTAGTTTTGGTTACTAATGTGATTCCTACGCTAAGTCCTTTCTTTGTTAATATCTCGGTTGGCTTTGAAATAAAAGATATTGAATCCCATATTTTTGTAATTTTAACAAAATGTTTTATTGAAAATTAAAATAATATACAGGCTGTTCCATTAGAAAATAGAAAACCGAATTTACTTCCGATCAAACTGGAAATTCAAATTTGTTAAAAACATTCAAATCAAATACTCAATTTACTATAATATCTACCTACCAAATTTTATTTCGATATCTTTAAAAATTCCATAGATATTTACTTGGTTCCACACATTTGTCTATCACTGTATACAGTATTATATTATTACTATATTTACTCATTTAATCCGAACAAGTAACATAGATATACTTAAAACGCGAGGAGGTTTTCCCTTCTTTATGTCAACCCTGTTTTAGTTTTACGAATTAGGTTTACATTTTTTTGTATGAAGTTATCGATAATGAATTTATGATACTTTTCAAAGCAGTGTTCTTATTGCACAATTTGAAAACTTTACAATATTATTCCGTGGATTTTTACGACTGGTATCAGTATTGATACAATTTTTTGTAGCAATTAATGACGGCGAATATATTGACTTAAAAATAAAGATAATGAAAGATAGAAATGGAAAATCTATTGCTGCCTTAAGTGTGAAATATTTATTCTTCTAAGTATATGAATTATTTTATTATAAGCTCCTGGACAAAATTAAGGCACCGCTCCATTAAACTTAAATAATTTCACTAATGAAAATAAAATTAAATTAAATTATAATGAAAACTTATAGATTGAGTTCATACAACCATTTAAGAAAGAAATCAGCGAAACATTACCTGATTTTGTTTCATTAAACACTTCTTTTGTTGAAAACGACTGAGATATGAAAACCAAAATCAAAATGAGAAAGGCTTAAAAAATCGAAAGCAATAGAATTAATGGATGCAATGTGACGTTAGTACCTTATAGGTCCTCCTCTACTCCTAATGACTGCATTAGCATGCTAGCAATTACATTTTCCAATGGTATCCTGGGGAATATTCTCCCATCCTTCAATTACTGCATCCACCAGGTGATTGTAGTTGGCAGGTGGGAGTCTACGACCTGGGTCCTGTTTTTTATGATGGTCCCATAAATGCCCAATGGCGTTAAAGTTGGAACTGTTAGGGGGTCATTGTATTAACGGAATATCAAAAGCATGGAGGTAGTCAATAAGCTGTCCAGCCACGTTGGGACGCAATTGTCTTGCATGAATAAAAAATTGGGACTCGACAAAGGAGCAAATGGCATTATATGTTCAAGTACGATGTTTTCCAGCTAATAATCCACATTCACAGACCTCACACGCATAGGGACCAATCCTGTATGAGCACTGAAGCAGATGCTTACCCAAAACAGTACAGAGCCGCCATCAAATGAGAGCCTTGGAGATATGTTGCAACTTGCAAATCTCTCCCTTTCCCTTCGCCATACACGCTCACGTCACAGATAATAAAACCCTTTTCCAGTCATTAACAGACCAATGTTGCTGATTTCTGGCAAAACGCAATCTTTGAATGTCGCACTCTCTGGTAAGTAATGGTCTTTTGCTGGTCTCCTACTCCCTAATTCGGCTTCATTTAAACGTCTTCTGATTGTTCGAGATGATATTACAACATTACGAACCGCTGATAACTCATTTTTTGACACATTACTGGCGGTTCTCCGGTTTTTAAGAGTGGATTGTCTCAGAAAACCGTCATCCCTTTGATTTGTACATTGTTTTAGCCCTTGCCCTGGCCTTAGCATGTGAGATCCTGTTTTGTTAAATTGTCTAACTGTGCGACTTATGCCGAAATGATTTCTTCCTGACTCACTGGTAACATAACGCATCGAGTACCCCTCATCCAGTAGAATTGATGCATGTACTGCCTACTCCACCGATCAATTTCTTTGGTGATTATTTTTTTTATTTTGAAACACCCTTAGATGAACTTTGAAACATGTATGTGACACGATCGATAACAAAAATTAGCTTAATAACTTGTCTTAATCAGCAGTTTCTGAATGAATTTTAAATCAATTGTGGTCAAACGTGTCTAATCTACAATTTTAAAACAAAACAGCATGTGCTTGAAATGTCAGAGGAAGTCCAAAACCTACTTTTAAGACAGTTAGTAGATTAAAAGTTATCTTTGAATATTTTTAAAAAATGTTGGTGGTGCTTTAATTTTGTCCAGGAGTTTATATTTTTTATTTTTTTTTAATGCTTCGTTATCAAATTATGAATTATAACTGTACTTAACATATACTTGTACCGGATAGAGGCAGTGTAGTTGATAGTTAGACTTGTGACGGATGCATCATTTATCGTTTTTCTTTGTATTCGCGGATTGATGGCGAGTCCACCAAATTTCAAATTGTTCCACCTGCTTTTAAAGATGGTGGAAGGGATTATTATTGTGGATTTTTCATAGTGATATGTTATCATAAATCCATCGTAAAACCATCATTGGTGGAATCTATCAATCAAACGTGTTGGATAAAAAGGCGGACGTATCAAAATTACCGGACCGACCTGCTTCTGGAATATTTCGGCCCGACCCAGGTTGGCCCGGTCCTTTCGCATCTCTAATGGACACACACTATGCATACAGAATGTACACATAGTTTATCCAATTTTATCAGTGCTAAGATTAAATCAAAATTTGACAAATATATTATCTTGGCATGCAATAAAACTCGGTACGCAGCTACAAAACAAACATTTAAAAAAGTTGCCAAGATCTCCAAATCTATTAGATCAATGCGCCTATAATAAAAATATTCAGAATATAGGGAAGAATACAATATGCCGGGTGTTCTGTTTAAGTGAAATTAATTTAGTTGCGCTAGTCTACAAATGATCGCCTGTGAAGTTAAAAATGTTTTTAGGTTATGCACTGATAAATAATAATTATTATTATATACGATTATATTTGTCAAATTTTAATAAAATCTTTTTCGATAAAAAATTGGCCTTATTACCATTGATTCACCCTATACTACTTCTGTGAAAAAATCGAAATTATCGTTTGCTGTCTAGATCAGGGGTTTTCAATGGGGTTGATGAAATTTTAAATGGGGTCAACAATGATCAAGATAATGATCAAGATAATAGAATATCCACCGGCGATTGATAGGCATTGAACATTACACTATACAATGAATAAGCGCGTGGTCAGCATTGAATGGAAGCAGGTTTTAATCAAGTCAATAACTTACCTCGGGAAATATGAAACAGGCTGAATATTTTTGAGCAAGGTGTTTTAAGCAATTTTAGGCGAAATATTTAAAAAAATGTATCAACACATCAACCTTTGTGCAATTGTAATTTTAAAAACTTATTTATATATATGTACACCGAGAGAAATGTATAGTAAATTATACCACAATTGTACTATATCGTACCGGAATCGACGGTTACTATAGTGACAACTATCGAAGTAAGTAGAAAACACCCTATTATTGTAGTTTTTTGAAGTGGCTGTCTGTACTCCATATTTATAGTAAAAATAATACTAAAAAAAAATAAAATTGTAAACAGCTCTACAAAATTGTAGTAAAATAAGTATTACCAAATTGAAGCCAGGGGAACGGTGGGGACAGTGAAACATTTTAAGTAACGATGGTCAAATATACATTTTGAATAGGATTGCACTGCCATCTGTGATTCAATAGCATGGTACTTCATGCCTACTTAAACCGCATTTTGTAAATATTTACAGATTCATCAGTTCTTCATTTGCTATCGAAAGTTACCCGCGAATCTAGAGTTTTCAGACGATACGTTTGTGCTATTTATAGTGAATGTATATTTTCATTTATTCTTCATATCGAAATTGAAGCTTGAACCGTGGAGATTGAATGTAGGTAATTGTCATCCTGGTATTGGAAGTTTTTTAAAATTATTATATGAGTTTTTGAAAAAGTGAACAAAAAAGATACAGTAAAACACATCAATATAGGGTACAGTGAAACATTTCAGTGTACCCTGTAATGTAATCGTAGTAAACAAGGTGAATGATTTAACAAATGCTGACACTGCTCTACGATGTCAATGCATTAGAGAGTAATGTCCGCATATTGAACTTTAGCATCAACAATCGAAGACGCTTACCTAAGGAAAAGGTAAAACGTAGTGAAGGAAAGTTTAATTCGATTAGTATACAGTTAGGTATAATAAGTAGATGGAAGACTACACATGTACATACATACTTAGAAAACAAGAACAAATAAAAAAAGTGAAAAAACATTCTTTTTAATACATCATTACCTGCCCTGAAAGTATATCCATTTCATGGCGATCCTGCCAGGATGGCATCAAAGATGCCAAGATACGAAGACTAACTGAAGGAAGAGTGACTTATAAATGTGAGTTAAGAATGGATAGTGACAACAATTTTTACTTGTGCTACTGAATCTGAAGAAGGGTAAGGAACCAATTTTGCAATGGGAACAAACCAGTCTAAAGAAGAAAAAGAGGTGATAATCGCACAAGCTGGCAACAGTGGTGGTACAACCGGACTACAAGAATTAAAACTCAATTTCTGGGAAGTAATTGGAGTAATATTCACCCTCCTAGGAATTGGATTTATTGGATACTTTGTTTGGCGCTGCAGCAAGAAGACCACCAGGAAGTTAATTCGCCGAGAACTAGCCAGGAGTCAGGAACTAATGGCAATCGGTACAAGTTCCAAATCAGATGTCTAAAGAAAAGAGAAGATAACATGCTGGAAAGTGTTAAGTTTATTCATGGAAACGATAGAGAACTTTAAGGCACTGTACGAGGCTATTAAGGTATTTAAAAATAATAGAGTTAAGGATAACCAGGATAGACGTAGTAATTTAGAATTAACTAATAAATATTTCCAAGAATTAAATATATTTTCAGTTAAGTTAAACGAGTTAAAATTAAAAGCTAGTAAGAATTTAGAGAACATAAATGTAGTTCGCGAAATAAAATCATACAGTACAGTAATTGAAACTAGTTTAAACGAAATTCGTAATATTCTCGAAAAACGTTTAGAAAAGTGTACAGAAATGGCGGCCTTTGATTTAAAGACGGCTGTTAATTTATTACCATCTATGGACGGAAATGAGAATACCACGAAAAAAATGATTGATTCCATTAAATTGTATGCAGACTTGATAAAACCAGATGATATCAAACATTTGATCAATTTTGTACTCAAAACCCGTTTAACGGAGGATGCAAAAATAAGACTTAACAAAAATTACGATTCAATTGACGTATTAATAAGCGACATTCGGGAGAATTTTGTTACAAAAAAGTCAGCTGCAAATCTTTCTAATCAATTACACAATGCGAAACAATTTGATAAATCAGTAGGTGAATTCGGTCGCGATATTGAGCAACTGCTGAGTGAGTTAATATTAGCTCAGGCTGGTGATGACAATAATCTCTTAAATTCGCTACGTCCAGTTAACGAAAAATTAGCCATAAATGCATTTTGTAATGGAATAAAAAACCATGAACTACGAACTATATTAAAATCTAGAAATTGTACGTCTTTAAAAACTGCAATTAATGTAGCAATCGACGAAGAGAGGAATAAACCTTCTTCGGCAAACGTTTTTTACTGCCAACGTGGAAATTATAACAATTATCGAAGTCGATCATATGGTTGTTTTAATAGAGCGTCACGCAATCGTTCAATTCGAGCTAGGATGTCATACACACCAAACGCTCAAGCTAAACTTTTCCTAATTCTAGTAATGCCCACGAAAATTTCAATGTATACCGCTCACGTTCAAGTACTCATAATCAAATACGAACTCGATCACAGAAAAGAGGACGAATGTTTCGACAAAGTAATCAGGTTCGCTCACCGCGTCGTGAAAACGGGTATGTTGCAGAACCTTCTGAAAATTCTGTAGACGACGGTAAGTTTTTTCGAGACTAACGCAGTAGAAACCGTTATTTTCCGTATGAATAATACAAATTACATACGCATGAACTACAATAATATAGACTTGTTGTTTCTTTTAGACACTGGCGCAAGCATTAGCGTAATTTTTTCAGAATATTTAAATCACAATGAGATAGTAAATAAAACAAAGCGCTTAACTATAAATGGCATAGGAGGCTCGACAGCTTCTATAGGTTCAGTTAATTTATCGTTATGTTTAGGTGCCAATACTATTAAACATGAATTTTTTGTTGTAAATGATTTTGGAGGTGGAATGAATGGTATATTAGGAACAGATTTCTTTATCAGTAATAATGCGGTTATAGATTTTGAAAAATTCTTGTTCACTTTTTGGAATAACGAATGCAAAATTACAGCTCCTTTAGAGTCCAATATAATAATGTTATGATCGTACCGCCACGATGTGAGGTTATTAGATATTTTTGGGTAGATGATTTAGAAGACTGTGTTATTATGCCAACTGAAATTGCAGAAGGCGTTTTCATAGCGAGTACTATTGTCACTCCAAAAGCACATATTGTACCTGTTCGCATGCTCAATACCAACGAGAAAGAAATTCAAATTCGAAATTACAAACCTCATACTACTAAATTATCAAATTTTGAATTATATTACTTCGATAGCAACCAAAATTCGTTAGAGAGAGTTAATAAATTACTAGATTTGATTAACGTAACCACTTAAATAAGGAAGAAAGAAATTCCATTCATAAACTTTGTGCAAAATACGCGGATATATTTCTTTTGGAAGACGATCCTGTAACTATAACAAATATTATTAAAGAATCTATTACTTTAAAAGATAACGTACAACCGGTATATGAAAAAACCATATCGGCTACCTCATTGCCAAAGAGCAGAAATAGACGAACATATCTCTAAAATGTTAAAACACGGCATTATTGAAAAAACCAAATCGAATTGGTCCTCACCATTGCTAATAGTACCAAAAAAATCTGATTCCACTGGTCGTAAACAGTCAAGAATTGTACTGGATTATAGACAACTGAACAATAAAATTGAAGATGATCGCTTTCCCTTGCCAAACATAACAGATATTTTAGATTCTCTCGGGGGCGCAATTTATTTTTCTCATTTAGATTTATCTCAAGGATATTATCAAGTTGAATTAGAACCGTCATGTAGGAAATATACTGCATTTACTACCAATACTGGTCAATACCAAATGACTAGACTACCTATGGGACTAAAAACAAGCCCAGTTCTTTTTCACGAGTAATGACTATAGCAATGTCTGGCTTAAATTATGAATCTTGTTTTGTATATCTTGATGACCTTATTGTTTTCGGAAATAGCCTACAAAATCATAACCAAAACTTGATAAAAGTGTTTAATAGGCTTCGAGAAGTTAACTTAAAATTAAATCCGTTTTAAATGCACATTCCTAAAAAAGGACATAGTCTACTTAGGGCATAAAATTTCAGAACATGGCATTTCTCCTGATGAAAGTAAAATCACTGCTATTCAAAATTACCCTGTTCCGAAAAACGCAGACGAATGCAAGCGATTTGTTGCCGTCGTTAATTATTATCGTAAATTCATCCCAAACTTTGCAACTATCGCGAACCCTTTAAATAAATTATCTCGAAAAGCGGTAGAATTTAATTGGACAGATGTTTGTCAGAAATCTTTTGAAAAACTTAAGCAAGCTATAATTAACCCTCCTATTCTACAATATCCAGATTTTTCGCCAAACAATTATTTTACTCTCACAACAGATGCTTCGGGTTATGCGATTGGTGCAGTACTTTCGAATGCTGACGGAAAACCAATAGCATACGCTAGTAGGGCACTAAATAAGGCAGAAACAAATTATCCTACAATCGAGAAAGAAATGTTGGCAATTGTATGGGCAGTCAAACATTTCAGACCGTATCTTTTGGTCGCAAGTTTCATATTTTAACAGACCATAGACCACTGGTATATTTGTTTGGTATGACCAACCCTTCCTCCAGATTAATAAAATTTAGATTGGTTCTTGAGGAATATGATTTTACTATCAATTTTATAAAAGGGAAGGAGAACGTGGTAGCGGATGCATTATCTAGAATTAGTATAGATTCAAACGAACTCAAGAATATGTCTAACAGTGTTTTTGCAATTACTAGATCGATTACTAAACAAAGATTACATAAAAGTTCCGAATCGAAAGAAAGTTTTAGCAATAAAGACAAGGAAAGGACTGGCCACCCCGGAATTGTTGAATTGCTGAAACGGCCTGTTGGTTCTGTGGAACTGCGAGAAGTCAGTAATAGTTACATAAAAGCAAATCTCAATCGAAATGTAATTAAAAAGGGTAATATAGCATATGATAAAAGGCGTCAAATAATGTTTATTAAGCGAAGTGGTCGATCGGCATTTGCCCTAGACGCAATGCTGAGGCACTTACGCGATATTAGTTACGAATACGGAATTCCGCAATTTTGCATATTTAAATGTAATGACAGTAACAGTTTAATTACCCATTTGTCTAAAGAGCTTTGCATGCTTCGAGACTATAACATAAAGATTTGTATTGTACATAAGAGAAAACAAATTGAGTGCGCACAAACTCGTCATTGATCCTAAACGATTTCCATATACTTCCAACGGGAGGTCATGCTGGCATTAATCGCATGTACGCGACTATTAAACGATACTATTTTCTGGAAAATTTAAAAGACGACATTTCTAAATTTGTAAACAAATGCGATGATTGTCAACGGTATAAACACTCAAATTAAACAAAGAACCCCTTATCAGTCACAACGACAGCGTCTACAGCATTTGAAAAGATTTATTTGGATTTAGTTGGACCTCTAAACCAAGATGATGATGATAACAGATATATCTTAACTATTCAATGCGAGCTTAGCAAATTCGTCGAAGCATATCCTGCTAGGGACAAAGAAGCCATGACCGTAGCTAAATTGTTTGTTAACAACTTCATTTTGAAATTCGGGATCCCAAAACAAATAGTTACGGACCAGGGTACGGAGTTTCTAGCAAAAGTATTTAAGGAAACATCTAAACTTTTAGGCATTAATCAACTATCTAGTACGGCTTATCATCACCAAACTTTAGGGGCACTAGAAAACACACACAAAAATTTAGGAGCGTATTTACGAACGCAAACAGCCAAATTTCCATATACATGGAACACGTGGGTACCATATTGGTTTTTTGTTTTAATAACACTGTACATACGGAAACACGGTACACCCCTTACGAATTAGTCTTTGGAAAGATTTGTAATTTGCCAAATAACATATTATCTAATACTGACCCAATATATAACTTTGAAAATTATCCCAACGAATTAAAGTTTAGACTGCAATCTGCATGGAACGATGCAAAAAACAATTTGATAGAATCAAAGTTAAAACGAAAAGACAAAACTAGACACAAATTGCTCTAGTGTTAGTTACAAATATAATGATAAGGTATTATTAAGAAGTGATGTGAATAATAAACTTGAAGCATTATTTAAAGGACCATATAAAGTGATTCGCGAAGACACACCAAATGTAACGTTAAAAATAAACAATAAACTAGTTGAAGTGCACAAGAATAGAGTTAAAAGATATATAGAATAAGAAAAAACAAAATGTAAACTAAGCAATAAGTTGTTACATCGCCTTAGATTAGAAAATTCTTTGTAAGAGTATGTTAAAGATATTTAGATAATAGAAAAATTAGTATCTACTAGTTAATAAAAATTTAAACGTAATAACCTTTAAATTTTTCTTCATTGCCCGGAAGGTGTAATGTAATCGTAGTAAACAAGGTGAATGATTTAACAAATGCTGACACTGCTCTACGATGTCAATGCATTAGAGAGTAATGTCCGCATATTGAACTTTAGCATCAACAATCGAAGACGCTTACCTAAGGAAAAGGTAAAACGTAGTGAAGGAAAGTTTAATTCGATTAGTATACAGTTAGGTATAATAAGTAGATGGAAGACTACACATGTACATACATACTTAGAAAACAAGAACAAATAAAAATAAAGTGAAAAAACATTCTTTTTAATACATCATTACCTGCCCTGAAAGTATATCCATTTCAACCCCGTTTGTGTTAAATTTCCAAACATGCAAGTTTATATTTCTTGTTTTTGGAACAGTAAAATGCCTAAGACAAGAAAAGGTCCGGAGAGAATGGTAGTAACTATAACTTCAGAACTTACGCAGCAAGCAATCGCCAGATTAAAAGAAGGTAAAAAATTAAGCGTTGTATGTAGAGAATTTGATATTCCAACGACAACTTTATGGCGATACTGGAGTGAAGTCCAAGGGAAAACGGAAAAACGAAATGAATAACTTTTTGTTTGGGCCGAATTATTGTGTAAATCGTGTATTCAACAAAGACCAAGAGAAAGATTTGCAGGATTACGTAATTTTAAGTAGCAAAATTCACTACGGATTGACAAGCAACACGACGATTAGCCTTTGAATTCGCACACAAGAATAATTTTAAAATGCCAGCTTCTTGGATAATCAATAAGGCAGCTGGTGATGACTGGCTAAAAGCTTTTAGAAAACGGTGGTTGAAAGTAACCTTGCGAAAACCTGAAGCTACGAGTTTGGGAAGATGCTCTGGCTTTAATCGAACTACCGTCGAAGAATTTTTTAGTAATGTAGCAGCATTGTACAAGAACCTTGAAAATAAAAACCTAAACGGAAGTATGATATATAATCTAGATGAAACAGCTTTAACCACTGTGCATAACCCCCCTAAAGTTCTAGCAGAGAAGGGTACGAAACAAGTAGGACAAGTCACTTCTGGAGAACGAGGAGTTTTAGTTACTGCATGCTGCTTCATTGGCGGCGATGGTAGCACAATTCCACCTTTTATGATATTTCCACGTGTTAAGTCTATGATGCTTTATAGCACGCCACCCGGATCAGGCGGTAGTGCCTCAATATCTGGTTGGATAAATAGTGAAATATTTATACAAATATTGCAACATTTTCAAAAATAAACCAGATGTACTAAAGAAAATTCAGTCATTCTTTTTTAGATAGTCATGAATGTCACATCTCAATCGAAGCAATTGACTTCTGTAGATCCAATGGCATTTATACTCCTCCGATAGAAGTGAAACCTCTACCAAAGGCGGAAGCAAGGAAAGCAACACACAAACCGACGTAAAAGGAGTGAACTTCTGACCAATACTCCAATATTTGTTAGAAGGTTAGAAGAGAGTTATGAAAAAAAACGTAAGGCCAAAAATATATCGCAAGTGAAACGGAAGGTTATGCAAAGAACTAGTGATTCATTAGAAGATGAAGACCAGATAATGCAATATAAAGAGTCAGAAATTAGTATAGATCCAGAGGATTTTGATGCAGATGAATTTGTGTTCTTCTTGTCGAAAATAAACGATCTTTGACTACATACAGTGTAGGACGAATAACAGTTATAATACAAAATGAAATTGTTGTGAACTATTTTAAAAGACTTCAACCATACTTTAAATGTATAAAAACGGAGGAAAACTATACATTTGATAAAAAAGATATCGTAAAAATATTGCCAATGCCAAATCATTGCGATGGCACTAAACGCACCAACCAAACAAATATAACTTGGGACTGAATTAAACGAAAGTAAAAAGATTTAAATTACATAATTCAAATAAGTTTTTAAAATTTTTATAGAATTATACTTTAAGTCCCATTGTACCCCTTCACATGTTTCACTGTATCCAGGTCAAATGGTACAGTGAAACAAAATCACCAGTTTAGTTTTTGTTTTTTTTTTTGAAAAATGCAGTTGCGTTTTCTTATGTTTTGAGTAGTCAGATTCCTGCCTAAGTCTCTACTACGTATCCTCTGCTAAATGCAATAGTTGTTTTCATTGAAACCACAAAGAAATAGCCAGAAAAAAAAGTGCCCACTGTAGCCACTATTCCCCTAAATACACTTATAGTAAAATTGTTGTTAAAAAGTATTACTACAAAATGTACTCACTACCACACGCATTATTTGCACTTTGCTTCTTCAAAGTAGTACGACATCCGTACATACTGCAGTAAACTATTCTCTTGCTTGTAACAGAATAATGTTCAAACAAAAGTGAACCTAATGTAGAAGTACACGTCAAAAAAGTGCTTAAAAACAACATTCAGGATAATGCTAATAATAAATAACTCACCCTATTGATGGAATTACTACCGGCCAATACAATGTGAAAAGAGAAAAGCACTATCGCCTTTTATTCCTATCCGCATTGGGATCCTATCTTTTCCTAGAGTCGGTTTTATGAAGAAACCTTAAACCGTTTTGTCCTGTAGCTAACATAATGCGGCTCTGTCACGCCGTCAAAGGGGTGGGGTATATACTTAGGGAAAGAGTTTTCGTCGTAGACCCTGTTTAGGGGGTGTTTGTCGTTCTTTGGCGGGAGTGACTCTCAGCGAAGGTTGAAGAAGTCCGCTGGTCATCTAACGTGGATCCTGGGGGAGCCGAACTTGAGGAACGACTACCTCTTGTACGCACCTGTTGTCGCTCGCGCGGGCCCTTTCCCACGCGGCGGGGAGGATCTTTTCGAGATATTCGCGGAGTGTCGGGACCCCCAGATCGCGATGAATCTGAGAGTTTCTTACGAACCAAGGGACTCCGGAAATTATCCCTAAAGTCTTATTCTGGAGACGCTCTAAGGATATTATGTGGGTATAGGCCGCCGAGGACCAGGCCATAGCGCCGTAGGTCAGCAGCGATCTAAGGGTCAAGGTATAGAGAAGCAACTTGTTTCTTAGGTGAAGGGGACTCCTACGCCCTAAGGGTGGGAGCAACGAGTTGCGGGCAGCGAAGAACTTGGACTTTGTCTCCTGCATCTGCTTCTTCCAGGTGAGTTTCTGGTCGAAGCGGACTCCAATCGAGTTAGGCGAACGGTTATGTCCTTTCTGTTCGTCAAATTTGCGTTCTTTCCGCCTCTCTCTTAAAAACCAAAGATGCATGCGGAATGTACGAGAGGATCGACGTCTCTGTTAGCGCAACCATAAATCAATGACCTCTTACCGTCATAAATCAAAGACATGAAAAGTGTAAAGGTCCCTTTCCTTTATTGATTAGGTTTGCCTTCTTATTTATGTAAATAGTCTCATAGGCGTCCAGTTCATGCGGCGAAATTACGTTTTTAATTAATTTTAGGTTTTCTAATTCAATATTATGTCCGGTATCGTTTATGAGTTGTGCGATACTTGACGCTTCTATCTTCCCGTACCAGTAACACCTGATGTGTTCATTAAATCTAGTACATATCGCTCATTTCGTTTGACCAATATAGGCTTTATCACAATCACCACATGCAATTTTGTAAATTCCCGACCTTTTTCTCATTTCAGGTTTATATTTTGGATTGCCAAGAAGGTTTTTAAGTGTATTTCACGAACTGAAACACGTTCATCTCCTATCCTTTAAAAACTTTACTAATTACCTTTCGATACTCTATGGAAGGGAAGTTTCACAAATTTCTTATCGCGGGGTACTGTTGGGATTAAGGTCGTGGAATTTCTGACATAGAGCCTATGTTAAACTTTCCTAAGCATGCGATCGACATTTATAGAAGAGTAACCGTTGTAGATAGCTAAATTTATGAAGTCAATTAGAAATAGAACTATACAGTTACGCCTTAAAATAATGTAGCATTTAAATGGAAACAACTTTCAAAAATGGTGTGATTTCCGAAGACACGTAATCGAATGGATTAACTGTAAATTCGAACTAAAAATGCGACGCCATAACAAGAAATTTCGCGAAATTTTTCATAAAAAGGACGAAAATACTGCATCTCTCGTGGAGAGCACACCACTGATCTGTAATCAGTCATCAGAGACCTTTAATAAAACCGAAATCGCACTGTTAAACAAAGGACTCAAAACATTGTATTCACGACTCAAAAATCTCGACGGACGAACTCGTAGCGTCAATAGCGCCATTAAGAACCTAGATATCACAACGAAAGATTATGTAAAAAACGCGTGCAAATTCACGATTTCAAACAATCTGAACAAGGCAACAAGTTTAAGAAACAACACAGTTGATCTCGGGAATATTAAAGGCCTCAAAAACAAATATTGTTTTTACATAAAAGCAGATAAAGGGAACAGAATAGTCATTCTGGACAAGCCGGATTATTTCAACCGCGTCAACAATTTGCTTTCATCAGGACCGTATAAAGAATTAAGAAAAAATTCATTACCGCCTATGATTACAGAAACAAAAGAGACTCTGAAGAATTGCAAAGCTTATTAACACGAACCTTAAGTTAAAACTGCCAATCCCAAACCCGACAGTTCCAAAAATGTATTGTCTACCAAGAATCCACAAACCGGGAAAATCTATGAGACCAATACATTCAGGTATAAACTCACCTACGTATAATCTGTCAAAATGGCTAGTAAATGAATATAAAAATTTACCCATCAAGGTAGATAGTCCAGAGGTAGAAAATTTCTTAGATTTTGTGAATAAGGTAAATAATATTGGATTAGACGATGGGGAAATTTTAGTATCATTTGATGTTTGTTCACTCTTCCCTAGCGTGCCGATTTCAGAAACCATAGAATATTTAGTTGAATTCTTAAAACTTAATAAGATTGATGATGTCAGAATTGCGGAGTACAAAGGACTAACTTTCTCTGCATGAACCAAACCGTTTTCAAATTGGGGGCAAGTATTATGAACAACGAGAGGGTACGTCGATGGGCAATCCGCTGTCCCCTTTCATAGACAACTTGTTCATGAGTAAATTTGAAACCGGTTTAAAAAAGGACAACGTGTATTTCTCTAGAATTTGGCTTAGGGACGTAGACGATATTTTCGCGGTTTTTGATGCGAAGAAAAGTACCATTCCGGAGTTCCTCGCGACACTAAATTCCAAATTCGAAACTATTAAATTCACAGTAGAAGAAGAAGTGAACAATCACCTTCCGTTCCTAGATACATAGTTTAGTAATTAGAAATAATAAAAAACTGGAAATTGACAACTAGAGAAAGGAAACAAACACTAATAGATACATTATGTCCGACTCCAACCACTGTAGACAACACAAAATGGCCGCGATTAGCTTCTTAATTAATAGATTGGTGAAGTTCCCCTTGAGTAAAAGTAGGTACAATAACTGAATTTCATAAAAAAATGTAGCTATTTATTGCGGTTACTGTTCTATAGATGTCGATCGCATGCTTAGGAAAGCCCAACATAAGCTCTATGTCAGAAATTCCACGACCTTAATGTCAACAGTACCCCGTGATAAGAAATTTGTGAAACTTCCCTTCACTAGAGTATCGAAAGGTATTAGTAAAGTTTTTTAGGGGCAAGAGATGAACGTGTGTTTCAGTTCGCGAAATACACTCAAAAACCTATTTGGCAATCCAAAAGATAAACCTGAACTGAGAGAAAGTTCGGGAATTTACAAAATTGCATGTGGTGATTGTAATAAAGCCTACATTGGTCAAACGAAACGAGCGATAGGTACTAGATTTAATGAACACATCAGTTGTTTCAGGTACGGGAAGATAGAAGCGTTAAGTGTCGCACAACACATAAACCATACCGGACATAATATTAAATTAGAAAACCTAAAATTAATTAAAAACGTAATTTCGCCGCGTGAGCTGGACGCCTATGAGATTATTTACATAAATAATGCAAACCTAATCAATAAAAAGAAAGGACCTTTACACTTTTCATGCCTTTTCGATTTATTACGGTAAGAGGTCATTGATTTATGGTTGTGCTAACAGAGACGTCGATCCTCTCGTACATTCCGCATGCATCTTTAGTTTTTAAGGGAGAGACGCAAAGAACACAAATTTGATGAACAGAAAGGACATAACCGTTGCCTCACCCGATTGTTATTAGGGTAGGGTAACCACATCTCTCGGTTCGTGGTTACAGACCTTTTCCGCTTTTTCTCCTTATTTTAAGTTGGTTTCTAGCCTAAACGGCAAAAGTAGGTATTATATATTTTTCTTGAAGGGTAGGGATAGAGCGGGTTCGTTAGATACATATGTTCTCTCACATCAATCGGTACACGGCTGGGGATGATGACCGAGGTGTCTGCGAAGCAGCCTTTACGAGTTAATTAATAATTTGTGTGGTGCGGGGTGTGCCGATACTATTTGTTTGATGGAATATGGTATCTGATATGTTCTTAACCCACTATTTTTAACCTTAAATAATAAATTATTTGAAATAAAGCACTATAACACATGAAGCAAATGAATTAATCGTTTTTTATGTATTTTATTTATTTGCTATTTTTAATTTAGTTTAGTTCATGCCCACCGTGTTCTATTCTCTTCCAGAGAAAAACTTGCATTGGTTTTTCTTCGCTATGGAAAAACTCCCTGTTTTGGAAGTTGAATTATACCGGGGCTTTTATATTATTAAATTGTCTCATTTGTTTGTAATTATACAGAGTACGTCTCTTTTATATTGTACTATAATAAAAATAATGAAAGTACGCACGTGGAGCAAAGAAATCGAAACTTTCCTGTAGACTTTCTGAACACGTTGCAGTACTTTCGACTGTACTAAAATCTGCTCTAAAATATTAACTTGTAAATACTTGGTAAAAAGTTACATATCTATTAACTTGCAACTTACAACAATAGATTATTTTTTGCGGTCATGTATTCTATTTCATTTGTCCAAGGGTTCTTGAACGATTTCCAATCACTTTTCAGCCGAACAAAATCTCCAGTTTTCGTTTTAAATCTGTATACGTCAGTAGATACCTTCTCTGCAGTTTGTAGTGCACACTTATGGCATTCAGCTAGTGTAGAAACATCATCATGATGGAAGTACTCATACATACTGGTACCTATCAGCTCCTGTGGTAGAAATCCCAATACTAATGTAGCCCTAATCACATATATTAGCAAATAGTATGGAATGTTTAAAAATTACATGTACTGTTTATTTGTTAGCAATATTATTCGAACGTGTTAAGAATAATTTCTTCTACTTAAGTTGTATAGTACCTTTGCTCCACAAAGAGAAACTTTCCATCCAAAGAATGCCTCGATGTAAAGTCAATTGTTTTTGCTATGGAATAGTTTTGTGCTGCAGTTGCAATAGTAGAGATATGTGGCAAAATACGTCCAAATGCCACTAAACAAGGTAAATTGCAGGAATCTGCATCTCTGTCACCTTCTTGTTTCTCTAAACCAACTTTAGCCGGAGGCCACGACTTCAAATATCCCGTACAGTGAACCACGTTATATTTTTTATCTAAAAATAAATTGTTAATACTCTTCTCCACACTAAGTAGTGAAGAAGGATAAATTGTAGCGCTAGAAGAAACTTAATGTATGTGGACTCAATTGGTTGAGTTGAGTTTAGTTCAGTTTATTTGTATATGAATATAAATATTTTTTTGTGCAACATTACAATCATTTGGAAAATAGCTGAATTAAGCTTAATATTATTTGCTGTATGAGGATTCAATTATAAGAAATGCCATGATTTCTTTCTCATGGTTCTAGTTAATTGTCATATATTGGAAAGATGTCTGCAAGTAGTATGTATCCCTTTCACATACATGTATTTTGGGGGAACATTTAAAATGTTTGAATATACCACTCAGATTGATAATAATTGTGGAATTGCAATATGCACATATTTTAAAGCAATTATTTTCTGAGAAAGAGTATTTTTAGGAATGTCATCTATGAAAGTAGATATTTTGAACATGTAAAAAATGAAAAGAATGTAATGATCGTTTCAAATTCGCAAGGGACCAATAAGTATGTATATTTTGGAAATGTCAAAATAGACCTACAAAGATATTTCGGATGCATGTCGCTGGCTTCTCTACAAGCGAATTTTCAAATTTTCTACGTTAAGGTTTTATACCAGTTTTGTACTGTTTTGTGCCAAAGATAGAACCACTTCTGTTTAGATGATATAATCAATTTCCGATAGGAGGGCAATGGAAATACTAGCCCCTCCACAATTAAATTTTCAATTTTTTGTGCTAATCTTTTGTGCTAGTTTTGTACCGTTTTTTATCAAAATTCAAACGTTGTCTACCAATCTGCTTACGAATATGTTGAAATCGGCGTTGTAATATAGAAAGTCTTGGGAAATTTGTGTGTCAGTACATATTTTGTTTTACATTATTTTATATTAAGCATCAAACGCAATGTTCGCTTATGCAGTGGAGTTTTATAATTACTTTTCTTTATTTACGATTTTTAGTTCCATCAATAAAACGTTTACGAAAAGTATTCCTCCTATTTATATATCACAATGCTCACGGAAACCCTTGTGACATGCCAAATCTCATTATTACGATTAGAATATCAATGTCAAACAATTTGCAGAGAACTATAATATCAAGTTATTAAAAAACTTTTCGAAATACTGTATTAAATTATTAAGTAAAGAATTTCTACAACTTGCGGTTACCCTCATACGTTTAATATGCCAGTAATTCATGCTAAAGAGAGGCGTTAACATACAGTGGGCGGTCAAAAGTAATTCCGTAAAATGGATACTCATTTAGAAATGTGCCAGGTATAATTGCAAGAGGTAGAGTAGTTGTAAAGCAGAATTAAGCTTAGGGCTAAGTTCTGGTATTTTGTTCTTGTTTTAGATTGTCTTGTAGTGAATATCAAACATTTTGTACTAATGCCATTTAGCAGATATAGGCCATTTAGGATGAAAGTAGAACCCATACTACAAAAATTTTGGTTTTTTATATTAGTTGATTTCTTCTAGTTTTCTACTATTTTGTACCGAACATCAAACGTTTTGTACCACTGCCATTCAGCTGGCATAAACCATTTAAGACGGAAGTAGAGCCCATACTACGAACTTTTAATTTTTTTATGCTGGATGGTTTCTTCCAGTTTTGTACCGAACAATACACGTAATGTTTGAAGTAATAATCGATTTGTACCATTAATTTTCCTTGCATACTATGTTTTAGCTCTATCAATGAAGCTCTTAGGAAAGTAATCTTCCTATTTGTAGTGTGTTCTTGGATATAATGACTCGTTGGAAGGATTAAAATTACTATCCCATTACGAACTAGCACTTAAGTGTCATAAACACAGCGGGGGGTATATGATTGGGAAGTTGGAAATGCAAATGTATGGATCAGTCGTATTTTACCTAATTTTATAATAATTTTTATAAATAGAAATAAATAAACCGATTTAATTCTATTAAATTTATACTTGAAATGCACCCCAATTAACTTTTGTACGGTCCTGGATGAGTTTTCAGATCACATCCTCAAACCCTCGTTTAAAATTCTTTTGTGCACATAATAGGTACTCATAAACAGTAGCATCAGGTGCACATAATTTTATTAGGCGACAAAACGTCGGGTCATTATATCGTCGAACAAGCTATACATGGAAACTCTTTGCGTTACGTCAAATCTAATTATGTCTTTATTATTAGAGTATCTCTGTCCAATAATAGGAATAATTAATTCTTCAAATTTAATCAAAGTATTGAGATATATAGCGGCTACCTTGATCACTTTGATATGCCGCTAATCCGCACTCAAGAAAGCCGCTGATATACAGGGTGTGGTGAAAGAGTAATAGTGAAAAATAAGATACTCGTGGCGCAGTGCCTAGCGCACTGGGCCTTTGGTCTCGAAGTACCGCATTCGAACGATGTTTTACGGGCGCAGGCCTAATAATAACTTGTGCCCGTCCGATGCCCCCTGTTTTGTTCAATTACAACGCTTCGATTTCCTCGTGTATTTTTTTTTGTCAAGTACAATTTACACGATATGCAACGGAAATACACAAGGGAATCGAAGCGTTATGATGCAGTTCCTCAGCCACAGTGCACCAGCCGTCGTTGATACTAAGCATATACATATGTTCTGTAGCAACGCCCTTTAACAAATATAAATTTTTGTCAGATGGGAGCAGTCAAATATTCGTGATGTACAACTTAAACTAGGAAAGTGCACATGAAGAACGTGCACAATGGGATATTGGGGCGAAGTGCGTGTACTTACACCCAATATTATTAATTTGCGTAATTATAATTAAAATTTTCAATTAAAATCAACATTAAACTTTATATTTTCAGAATTTGAATAATCTCTTATTATTATTCGGACTTAAGCATTTTGATAATTTATTCACATAAATATCATGTGAAACATTTTATTTTGTTGTCTTTAAGTAGTGCGAACCCGTTTTTCTAAGTCGAGTGAGGTATACTACATTTCCACTAATAACTATACAAACTTCGACATTCGTACTTCAAAAATAACTTCTTTTATTAATAACATAACAGAAAAATGCGACACGTAATCTTAACTATGCGTATACATCCACACATAACAACAATTAACTGCCACTATCTTACCAACTTTATTTTACAGGGTTCAACGCATTTATTTTAAGCGCCAAATTTGAATGAACATCAACAAAACACTATTTACATTGGCATCTGGTCATCAAAATCCGTAATGTCATTTGTAACATCACATACATCAACAGGCCAACCATTACGGCCAATATGGAAGTCACTCATTGTAACTAAATGAAATATTTGTTAGAAGTCAATAGAATGGCCAATACCTTAATAATGCTCACTGAAATACCAACCAGCGCAGCAATCTATTTGTAGTAATATGATTTAATAATTGAAACTTCGTCGATTACACTGCGTTCTACTTTCGTTTTTAAAATAAAGCATCCTCTATGTTAATGCGCTATTACAGCGGAAATAACCTAACATTTTCGTAGTATACATTTTATTTTCACCTTAAATGACTGCTGACATTAGTACCAAATGTTTGATCCTCGATACTAAACAGTACAAAACTAGAACAATGGAACTTAACCTCTTACCCCTACGCTTAAGTCTGTTTTACATTCTCTCTATCTTTTGCAATTATACCTGGAAAATTGTTAAATATCAATTTTGTACAATTTCTTTTTAACTGCACACCGTATATGGGCGACTTTCTTTAGTATGTCAAATGCACGGAGGTAGCCGCTATTTGTAGATATTATTTGATTAAATAGTTTGGTTAATAATTTAATATTATAGTACTTTCAAAATTTTTTTTTAGTACTAGGAAGATTACTTTCCTTAACAGTTTTATTGATAAAACTAATGTTCTAACCCAGTGTCTGCCTAAGTTTTTTTACTTTATGACACACTGGGCAATAATAGGGTTGCAAGACGCCCGGATTTTCCCGGACATGTCCGGATTTTTACCGGGGATGATGCGGTAATCCGGCGATGATTATGATACCCGGAGATAATGCCGCTGTCCGGTAAAATCCATTTGGGTTGTCAAAGAAAATAAATTCGCCTGCCCTTTTCGTTTGCTTACTGTTTGGCATCGTAAACTTAGCTTTCTGAAGCCAGTAGAAATTTTTAAATTTTGCAGGCAATTTGAGTTCCGGTAATAAAGGACATATCGCCAATTTCTTGGTGCACTACACCCAAATTTGATCGTTATTGCCGGAACTACCCACTTAAATAGTCGTTGAATTTTTTCTGTTTGGGAAGGAAATCTTAATACGAGGGAAAGTCAGTAAGTAGGTCACAAAAAGCTATTATAAAAGTAATAAGAGAAATAGTTAGCCAAAAACAAGGTTTATTTTTCAATATAGTATCCATCTACATTGATACACTTATCCCATCGCTTTATTAATGCCCAATGCCCAAGTGTTTGGGCTGCCGTCTGAACCACGTGCGTACCTCTTGTTGAACATCATTCTCACTCTCGAAATGTGTTCCGCCAAGATGCTTTTTTAGTGGACCAAACAGATGATAGTCGGGACTGTAAGCCGGATGTTGAAGAAGTTCCCACCCTAATTCTTCAATTCTCGTCTAGGTCAACTGGGCCGAATGCGACCTGGCGTTATCGTGATGCAGCAATATTCCTCTCGTCAGTAGGCCTGGACGTTTTTGTCGAATTGCATCCAGAAGCAACAACAAAACTCTACAGTATGATTCAGCAGTCACGTTCTCATTTCTATTCTGGAAATGGGCTAGGAGCACTCCTTGAGAATCTTTGTTGACGATGAAGAAGGACGTTTCCATTGCATTGAAGCACGCTTTGTTTCGGGTTGGTAGTGGTGCACACATGATTCATCACCAGTAACAATCCTGTTAAGCATGTCCTCCCCTTCCTCTGCGTACCTAGAAAGGTGTTGCAAGGACAAGCCCATTCGAATCCTTCTGTGTTCCTCGGTAAGTTGTCTAGGAACCCACCGTGAGCAAACTTTTCGGAAATTCAAACGATCGTGCATCAGTTCGTAGGCTAAACCGTGAGAACACCCTATTGCAGTTGCTATGCTGTCTATTGTTACCCGCCTGTCAGTTCGAATCATTTCTTCCACCCTTCGAAGTGTTGCATCTGTCGCAATCTGAACGGGGCGGCCACTTCGCTGACCGTCAACAACTTTTGAGCGCCCTTGTGAGAATTTCTCGACCCAGTTATACACGGCTTTACGCGACAAACACTTTTCACCGTAAACAGGAGACATTTCCTTATGGATATCTTTTGCAGGGAGTCCTTTTGCCCAGAAAAAAACCCACAACAGCACGCTGCTCTTCCACAGTACACTCTTCGAGCACGGTCGCCATTTTAACACTGCTTGCGTACGCGCACGCCAACTGTCACTTGATTATCATTAAGCTGGATAGTGCTGCCCCCAAAGACAGATACGGAAAATAGCTCTCTTCTATTTTCAGCTTTCCCACAACAGTTTGTGACTTATTTAATGACTTTCCCTTGTAGTTTACGTTATTTTTATTCTATGTTACTTACTGAAGTAAGTGCAATGGGGCGGTTTAGATATAAAATAAAGCCTTAAAGGTTCACATTTTTAGTATTTCATTTTATGGTATAAAAATAAATCAAAACTTATTCATACAAATTTCCCGAGACTCTATATTAGAACACCGATCTCAACATCTTAAATAACATGTACCTCCTAAAGAAGACTGGCAGATAATGTTTAAATTTTTGTACAAATCAGTACAAAACTAGTACAAAAGATTACCACAAAAAAATTGAAGGTGTTGATGTGGAGAGGCTGGCATGTCCCTGACTGTTACCTCCGATATAACAAGGCCTCAGCCGTTACTACCACCAATACAAGGCTAAACAGCTTTGACGTCAGCAGGCTGTGACGTATTTTTGAGTAGGCCGTCGATCAGCTATAAACTCGTCTACACGACACAGACCGTCTCTGCGTTTTGAATTGGTTTATTCAAATTATATTGGTTTTGTTTAAAAAAATACTGTGTAATGATATTTCCGTACTTTGTTGGTGATATCTGTAATGTTTTTCTAGTGTTCTACAAGCGATAAACCTTTTCTGAAACGATAAAAAGGAGGTAACCTAACCTAATATGGATATTATTTATTTATCAACAGTGTAGTAACATTTTGAAGAACCCTGTATAATACTTAAAATCACAAAAAGTATAGAAAGGGAGGGGATAGTAGAGAGAGAAGTAGGTGTGTGTAGAAAGCGGGAATTTAACGTAGTAGTAGTTTGTAATTATTTGTTATTTGAGTGGAAGATAACAGCTACAGACTCGAGGACCGGTGAAACAATAACTGTCAGTTTAAAACTTCCTAGGCTTTAAAAAGACGCCATTCCAATTCAGTTCCCTAAGTGTCCCTTCTATTTGGCAAGAAACGTAAAGATTTTATTGTTCAAATAGTTTTATATTCTTACGTTATATTTAACAAAATTATTTTTAAACACGAAGAGATATTTTTAAATGTGTGTACTAAACGTTCTGTTTTAATACAATATATTTTAAATTATATCACTGAACGTAGCCATTTAGGATACTGATATATGTAAATGTCATATTCACAGTGAATGTATTGAAACAATTATAATAACTTGTTCTACAAATACTATACTTAAAAATGATTGTGGGAAAAGTAATGATAGATTAGGTAAAACATTACGTAAGAGGAAGGAAAAATTAAGTAAAACGCTACATAAGTATGCAAAATTTCAAATAAAAATGCAATTACTGCATCATTTCAACCTTAGTTTCGTCCAAATACATGTACAATTATAAATAATAATAATTAGTCGATTAAAGATCAACTACAAATACATTTTTCACGAAAACGGTGCTCGGTTACGTGTTTGGTTTTTGCTTTGAAACTTCGTTTTTCCAAAATAGCATTGAATGGGATGTGGAGAAGGGCTCGGTTGACATCCTCTTTAAATCGGAAGCCTATCGAGCATGACGTCATCGAAGAGTGCTAAGGCCTTCTAGTTTCGGAGATAACGCCTTCGATGACGTCACGCTGTGCTGGTGATGTGTCGCCATGCACGATATTAGCCTAAGCGGTAAAGGAATCGTTTTCTTGCATTTCAAACAGTACAAAACTTTGACGTAGAAAAATTTAAAAAGTCGCCTGCTAGGTCCCATAATTAATTTCTTGTTTTTTTTTTTACAAGTTTCGTGTTATGTTTAGTTCCAAGGTATTTGTATAGAATATTCTGTATATTAAAAAAAATGAAAGATTATCTAATTTGTTCTATTCGTTTTAATATCGGATGGTTTTAAAAGTATTAACAAAAACGGCATTTTAAAAACTTATGCAGTTATTTACTTATGCTGCTTGTTATAAAAAAGCTGAAGTTTTGGTTTCATCAACTCCAAATGGAGAAACACTGTCATGGAATCTTAATTTCTTACAACTAAATAGAACTAAGAACATTTATAAGAAAACAAAAAATGTAGGGTTACACCTTTTTGGAACTAAACATATGTATAGGATTTTGATACTTTTAAAGAATTTTGTTTTGGCTTAGAGTACAGGAAGCCCCAGTTATTATTAATTTTCTACAATGTACTGTGTATTTCTTTATCACTTGCATGTTAAATTTAAAAAAAAACATCACTAGTTTTTTAATTTAATTTACATTATACTTTCGATAATAACGAACATAGTGCATTCTTAATTTAAATCAGTCTGTATATCATAACATTTAATTCAAATTTTACCTGGGGCATGTTTTCTTCGTCTGTAACACCCGGTTGTTGTGTCTGCTTCCTCTTTAACTTGAGTAGTTACTTTACATTTCATTCTACAAAAGAATGATCTCCTTGCGCCCGGGCAGAATGTGGTATCGTTTTGAAGAACCTCTGCCTTTAAGGGCAACATTGCTAAAAAAGTATTTTTACAAAATGTCAGAAAATTTACATGATCCATTGAAATGACATCTCTACTCATATTGATAGTTTTCAGTTCTATTTTACGAGATTTATTGCTTTTGATTTCTTTTACTTGTTAACAGTAATCTGAACGACGCGAAAGTAATATGCAGTATGTCCATGAATCTATCTATACTTGTAGGTTTCTTATTTTTATTTTTACAGAATCATTTATTATAATAAGTTTTACTTATGTTGAGACTACCGTTATGATAATCGGAATGTTTATTAAATTTACAGGTTGATTAAAAATTAATAAAACAGGAATCTATGTAAGGTGCCGGTTATTTTAGAGTAACCTAAAAATTGCATAAGTAAAAGTTATTATAAATATCATTAGAACTTGAGATGTAAAATGTGGATGTTGTTGTTCGTTGTTGACATTTTACCTTAGTTAAGTCTGGATTTATATCAACAAAGTACTGAACTAAATCGCACGTTAAACTAGGTATTGAAATACTAGGGCTTACAATTAAAGTAATTATCATTTCTTTTCTTAATCTGTTGTAGTTTGTTGTAATTTACATATGTAAGGCTTGCTCTTGTGAGCGTAATATTTACCATTCAATAGAATAATAATTACTTTTAGCGTCAATTAATCTTTCCCTGGGATTCATATCCGGTGAGGAGAGTTGTTCCTTCACTTTAGTAATATCTTTAGGATGAAGAACATCAAATATGCTTTGTCCTAGTAAGTCACCCTGAAATAGAAACAAATTTTATGTAGTGCTATGTAAGTTTCTTTTTACTTTAAAGAGGTTACAGTTCACTGTATGTAGGTATCCTATATATAAGGCATTTTCTTTTAAATGGTGCTAATTTTGTTGTAGCTTAGTGTAGTGTATGGTATCATGAGTAGGTTGGTACGTGCGTCGAATAGGCTAGCGACTAACTTCTGACTAGGAGGGGAACTGTCATTATTAGCGTCCCTGATTCTGATTAGGTATAATAAGTAGTACACTAACAAGCAAACTGACAGAACTGTAACTCTCCGATTTCGATGAAACTTGGTATATTGGTAGACCATCAAAAAGTAAGGGACACGTATTTTTTAGCGGCCCATATTCACCTTAAGAGGGTGTAGGGTGCGCCTGAAATTACCCCCAAAAACGCATTTCTCATCATAACTTCGGAGCCGCGCAAGCTATGGGAATGAATTAAAAATCAAAATGTTCTACTTCAAAGGGGCTTTCAAACGGACCATAGATAAATGCTCTCCCCCCCTTGGTGGGGTAGGGGTAGATAAATTTCACTTCTTTTTCACCACCCTGGCTACAATTTTCGCCTAAACAGGTCATAATTTTTTTCCACAAACTACATTTAAAAATAAAAGTTACCTTTTTTTACATTTTTTTTCTCGGTTATATATAATAGAGGAAATATTTTTTATAAAGCGCGACCGCGCGCATACATATATTCCGTTATTATACCTATCTGATTAGTCTTCCGTTTACTATTTATGTGCATTTGGCATCTACCATGAACGATCTATTAGACAGTGAAAAATTCTGCATTTCGATTTATTTCTAGTGACTATAAATCGCGAAAATAAAAATAGAGAACTTGGGATTATATAATACAGTACGAAAATATATTAAAGTGCGTCATATTGTTAGTAAGCTGCGTAAATTTTGGCTCCGATTTCAGAATATTTTCAGATACACGTATTCATATCCCTAAAATAACTTTGAGATTTTTCTAGGAGTTGATATTAGTGCCAAAAAAATTACGTGTATGTCTGTATATAAAGGTGAAACGGTCGAAAAAGAAACAGTGGCACATCAGCCATGGCTGGGTTCGCTTTGAATCCGCTTAACATCTTAACGATATTAACAACTCTTATAAATAATCATTACCCACTGCAAAGTATTGTGGCAAGTCCAGTTAATGGTGCCGAACAGTCGTTAGTAGATAAACTTTATAATTGTGTGCAGCGTTAATGATCCTGCTTTTGAAGTACAACAAGAAGTAATCTACGATTTGAGGTCAACTTCAGAGTATCCTGGAGCGCAACTTGTGGACGTGGAAGAAGATGATAACATAAATTATAATTATAACATCGAAGAGGGAATGGATGTTATTGACCAAGAACAAGAGCTCCCAGATGCAATAGACATAGATATCGACTATAGACGTGTTGCCGTGGAGTATTGGAAAAGTGGAAAAAAAGGTCGATATTCGTTAAAAAGGTAGTGCATCGCTACAAGAAAGTTACATTGTTACAACAATTACAGCGGTGGGAACAGCAAGTATTCTCCGGCGGGACGAGACCCAAAAGCTGTTTCAGCTCTCCCAATATGTATTTAATCAGTTTAAAGCTGGTCTTAGTCGTCAAATGATAATTCATGATTATGATTTGAGAAGATGGGCATCGGAAGCACAAAAAGAATTACAAATCCCTAACTTTGTTGCGTCGGAAAGGTGGATACAAAGATTTAAAACCAAACATAACGCAAAATAACCAAATTTTGTACAAGAATGCAAGTTAGTGGAGCTGCAAATGTAGCCGCAGTAGCGGTGACCTTTGTTAGCAGCATACATAACTTATTACCTGAATATGGATTAGAGATCGTTTACAATACCGGCCAAAGTGGATTTAATATTGAAATGCATACGGGTCGAACATTGACTGAACGTGGATCCACATACGTAGAAGCCGTAGTTCAGTCAATTACAGCGACCACGCATAGTTATACCATTCAACCCACTGTATCAGCAGCTGGAAAATTAATGATTTCCTTTTTCGTCTGTTTAAAAGAGGTAACCGGCCGTCTGGGACCACTTGTGCAACAAAGAATGTTCTGTCCGCCAAATGTGTACATCTTGGCCACCAAGTCCGGAAAACTAACTAAAAAGTTGATTGCACAATGGGCTAAAGACGTATATGCTCCATTCGTTGGCAAAAAGACACTTCTGCTTATGGACTCTTGGTCAGGACAATGCCCTGACAACTTTTCTGAAGCTGTGCCTACTGACCATCAAGTTACAGTTATGACTATTCCAAAGGGTGCCACAGGTATCATTCAACCTCTTGACGTGTACTTTTTCTGTTCCTGGAAACAATTTACTCGACAGCTGTCCGATATTATCGTTCTATCTGCCTTTGCCATCCAATTATATCAAAGAGACAATATTCTACGTTTGCAAGGGCTAACCCACTTGCAGTTTTCTTCACCATGATATAAGGAGATGCGTAAATATGCCTGCTATAAAAGTGGATATCTCGCGGAGCGTCCTGCAGAATTCACGACTCCATTAAAATTCTCTTTCCAGGATTCCCAAATGTCCCACTGTGACGAATGTAGAGAACAAGATATAATTGGAAAAAAATGCAAAAAAAGGTAACTTTTATTTCTAAATGTAGTTTGTGGATAAAAATTATGACCTGTTTAGGGCGAACATTGTAGCCAGGGTGATGAAAAAGAGGTGAAATTTGTCTCCCCCTACCTCACTAAGGGGGGGAGAGCATTTATCTATGGAGCATTTATCTATGGTGAAGTAGAACATTTTTGTTTTTAATTCATCCCGATAGCTTGCGCGGCTCCGAAGTTGTGATGAAAAATGCGTTTTTGGGGGTAATTTCAGACGCATTCTACACGCCCTTAAGGTGAATATGGGCCGCTAAAACAAATACGTGCCCTTTACTTTTTGATGGTCTACCAATATACCAAGTTTCATCGAAATCGGAGACTCACAGTCCTGTCGGTTTGCTTGTAAGTTATATATACATTATTGTTAATAAACATTAGAAAAATATCCGTGGGTTCTGACTGCCCAATGCACAACATTGGCGACGACGAAGGGAATTGGTCAGAAATTGGAAACGGAAGAAATAGAAAAAAAAGGAAATTGCAGACATGGCAAATAATAGCGTAGGTCGTAGTAAAGAATTCGACGAGAAAAATGAATCATTTATGATGTATGTGAAACGGTTAAAATTGTACTTTAGTGTAAATGGTATGAGTGAAGAAAAAAAGTGGCAATGTTTTCTTTACTAATGGGTCCAAAGACCTTTGAAATATTATCGAATTTTACACTGCCCGATGATCCAATCACAAAAACGTTTAGTGAGCTAGAGGAGGAAATACTGACAAAATATTTTGCAACAAAGAAGTTGCATATCGTTGAAAGATTCCAATTTAACAAAAGAAATCATTAAGGAAATGAGAGTGTAGCAGAGTATGTAGTAGCTTTGAAGCATTTAGCAAGTAGCTATGAATTTAAAAACTTCCTTGCAGGAGCGTTGCGGGACAGATTTGTATGCGGTCTAAAAGATGTAAAAATTCAGGAAAAGATTTTGTCTAGTGGAGTAGAATTAACCTTTAATAAGGCAGTAGAATTAGCGCAAAGCTTAGAAATGGTCACGAGGCACGTGGTTGCATTACGAGCAGGGGAAGAAGTAAAGGTAAAGACAGACAAAGAAGAATTTGCTGTGGCAAGGGACATTTTGGAGTTTGTAAGTCAAACATTATACGTGTAACAAGTGCAGAATTAAGGGACATCTCAAAAATGTATGTAAAAAAAAGAATGAAGAATAAAAACTGAGTGGAAAAAAAACTCGAATGTATAGAAAAGGAGCAACAAGAGAACGAGGCAGAAGATGAAGAGGAAATACGGGGTGAAGCTGGATTATTTTCGATTCGGGAAGATAAGAGGCATCCAGGGTTTAAAATCACCCTAGAAATAGATGGAAAACAAAGGGAAATGGAAATAGACACAGGTATAATAGACATCTGTTAATTATTTCCTTATAATATAAACATACTTCATCTATATCTAACTGTCATATATCCTTTTTTTTTACTACCAACCTAACATTATATAAAAGTTCTGTGTAAAGATATTTCGGAGCTACAATGTAAAGATGAGCATTGTCCCTCAACACTCTCCCTCAATGCATATCTTTCAGACCTAATTCTAATACAAATTGATCATATTGATCCTTCGGCAGCGGTTTGGTTAATACATCAGCTAATTGCGACTTAGTGTTAACATTCTACATTAATTAAACCTTCTTCTACCTTTTGTTTCACAAAATTAAATTTAACGTTTATATGTTTTAGTCTCTTTTGATCCGGGTTTTTAACAGTTTTCATAGTACTTTGATTATCTTCATAAATTGTTACATTTTGAATAGGAACGTTAAAGTCTGCCAATAATGTTATTAGCCAACAGGCATCTACGACTGCTTCACACAAAGAAACCAATTCCGCCTCCGTTGTACTAAGACCCACAGTTGTTTGTTTCTTCGATCTCCATACTACAGTATTGTTATGTAATTTAAACAAGTATGCACTTGTAGATTTTCTATCATTATCTCGCGTCCAGTCGGCATCGGCATATCCTATCAATGATGAAGACACTGACGACGTGTTTGAGCTACCTTTAGAGTACATCAAAATATAATTAAGAGTCTGCTTTATGTATCTAAGAATCCTTTTCAATGCTTTCCATAGATTCTCGTTGAGTTTTGACTGATCCTATTGTAGCGTATAAGAGAGATCCTATCAAAGATCTACATTGTGTTTCATATTTCATATCAGTAATTGCGTTCTCATCCAGTTTAAAGTTTGCGTCCATCGGTGTAGTGATGCCTTTATACTCGTATTATATTTTTTCAAAATATTTTGTAAATACCTTTTCTGATTTATAAGTCATAAGTCATTATAGATCTCAAATTACATTTCTCATGTGGGTACATAAAGAGACTAAGGTATACTCTATAAAGAGAGGTATTGCCAGTCCGCCATTTTGGAGGTATAAAAATGGTATAAAATACTCGTCGATTTTAAACTGCCAACTGAAATACAAAGTGTACATGTACTAAAATTGTAAAGATTTGAAAAGATTAGGTTCGGTTGTCCTTTAATTATCAATATTACAGTTATTTCCACCATTTTTGAGGTATTATTTAAAGAACGAAGTGCCAATACCTTCCTTTATAGAGTATACCTTAAAAGAGATCATTCAGGTAATGAGAGATAACTCCATTTCGTATTGGTCGTATTATATCGTTCCAAAGTAACAATATCTTGGTGTCGCTGTAGCGAAAGGAACGTTCCATGAGTGGAGCGGTATTTCCCATCTTGGGCAAATCAGAATCCCAGAATGTAGAAATCTCTGTAGTTTGAAAAACATATTTAGTTTAAGTTCTCTCCCTCCGTTTCTTTCCATTGTGCAACTGCGGCCGACGCAGGTGTTGCGCAGATGCTCTTGCCCAGTTGCCCCGGAAGTCTCCTTTGCTCAGTTACAGCCGACGCAGCTCTTGCGCAGATGCTCTTCCTGTGTAGTTGTCGGCGAAGCCGCCTTTGCGCAGCTACAGCCGCCGAAGCCCCCTTTGCGCGACGTCCGTCAATGCAAGTGTTGCCGCCGTATTGCTTATCCAGTTGTGTATTAGAATTCCATTCATTAACATATAACGTGAAATTAAAATATAAGATTATTAACAAATACAATGCAGTTTTTTTTTTGAGAATGCTATTTATTTTGTACATTTTTTGAAGTAATATTTTCTTTGTTATTAAAGTTTGATATCATAAATTTTGCGTTATTATTATTTATCTAGAGTCTAGAGTATATTTTTAATATTTTTTTATATATTGTTTGTGATTTTAATTCTGTGGTATTGCTATCAATTTTATTTTTGTAAATCAGAGTATTCTATATTTCTGTAGAAAATATCTCATTTTAGCATAATTAATGGTTTTGCTTTACGTATTATTTCTCATTTTACTTACCTTTTTAATCAAATTCCAGATTTTTAATTGTAAGGGATTTGTTTTCTATTTTTCGTTTTTTAGATATAACTGCACATTTAATATATATGTTAACTAATGGGACTGTAATGCATAATTGAAATAAATTCTGCTTTTGCTAGATTCTTCTCGATTCATTTGCACCTATCCTTCTGTCAGTTATCTTACTATTACATATTGAAACTACCATTTAACCTATAAGTATCCGTTATAAATATTGTAATATTACAAAAAAATAAAAACAATCGTATTTACATAGTCCAGAAGAAGAATCGCATTTCCACTGTATAGCGATGTGAAATATATACAACTACAATTAAAGTAAGCTAGGTGTAGCTGTAATGATTTTTGTTATTAGGTATTTTGCTGTACCATCGCTTTGTCAATATTTTAAACAGTAAAAAGAGATTTGTCGGATGTTCTATGTTTGTTCATTTACTGTAATAAAGGCTCATATAGATACAACTTCGCATAAATGGGAAACTTCCATAAACATGTTTTTTATTAAAACATGTACTATTTTTTATACCCATAAAAGGATAATTTATAACTAGAACCCGGTAACAGGGGGCCGTGCCATGGCCGTACGTGCCTAGTATATAAAAACAATAGTAAGAAAATAGAAAAAAAATAACAGAACTAATACATAATTGTAATATGTGAAAAATAGTGAAACACACCTTTTTAAGCAGCCTTGGCTACGGAACAGTAAAACTAGAAGCACCATTATCAGTATTAACATCATATGGATAAGAGTGGCAAAAAGTTGACACCATTAGATATGTTTCCACAGTTGTCTCGGTGAGCGATGTTCGCCGTGGTGAGAAAATGAGTTTTTGAAAAAGAGCGTTCAACATCTACCGATGTTATACATGCATGATTAAGATACTCTTCGTACTTAGTCAGTGGATTATTCGATACACTATCACAAATTTGTTTTAGTGTGCGGGATCTTTCTGTAGCACACTCCCGAACTTTTCTAAAACGCTATTATATTTTGCGTCATGTATAGTCAGTAGCTGTGTATGCACTCCGTCCATAATTTGCAGAGACTCCAATAATGATAACGATCTATTTTGTAATTGGTCCATTGCGTCAGCTAATCCTTTATAGTAGCTACGAATATTTTTTAAATCTGTTTCAACGGAAATATCTTGAAATTCGACTGGCTCTCCTTAATAGTTGCAGCTTCGGCAGGATTGAATTGTGCAACAACAGTTTTTACTATTTTGAAATGTTCAGCATAATAAAAAGCTGCCTGCAGCCATATTTCCCAACGTGTAGGAATTGACTCCGGTGGTTGGCGAATACCAGGATACTCTGTGTGAAACGATCGTGGGCGTTTGGTAGATTTCAAAAATACCTTTTTTGTGCTTGCTATTAATGCATCTACCTCGGTAGAGCATTGTCGAATGGTTTCTGCCACAAGATGTAAAGCATGCACTTTACATGTAACATGTAAACACTTGCAACCATGTTCAAGAAGAGAACGGCCTACCGAACGCATTATCGCTGCGCCATCGCTCATAAACATCAACATTATCTTTTGAAATTTGAAATTTTTCCAACACACTAAGTACAACCTTCGTAATTGCTGCAGCAGTACACTCTTATAGTCTTCTGCTAGCTAGTAACGGTGGTAATGTAGGTTTACTAGGGTCTAGTATGCGTCCAATAATATTTACAATTGATTTTTTTTACAGTCTGTTGTCTCGTCAACACAACCAAAGAAACTGTTTTTTTTTCAATATGCGTTTCATTTTCTTTTCCACGTCATCGTGTACAAATGCAACATGCTTACGTGCCCTTTTCTCCGTTGGCAACCGCAACTCGGGATTATATTTGTCCCAAAAGTCCTTAAACGGTTGTTTATCGAGTAAGCCTAGTGGCAAATTACAGTTTATCAACATAAGAATTACATAAAAAAAATGCACTTCTCGGTGGCATGCCCAATTTTCGTTTTCTATGCTATGCGGAATTTACGTGTCTTGTACAGTTCCACTTCTTATTTGACATCTTACTCCCGTTGTAAAACAAATCAGGAAAGTCAGAAATAAACTTATTTACTATGTCTTGAAAGGGTCGTTTTTTAGCCTTTGACATGTTTACTAAGAACTACAATTAATAACGTCTGCATCAATAACATCAAAATGCACTACACTAAATAATAACTACGTCTATATCAATAAAATCAACACGCCCTATCCGCTATCAAATGCTAAACTGAACTGAGTGATACTGATGATGATTTGTCGTGTCGTATCATAATCGACCAGCCCTCCCCGCCCACCTAAACACAGTCACACCGCCGCTGCGATTGCTCTTCAAGTTACCGGGCTCTATTTATAACTTATTCCCCAACGCAACTATTTATCAAATATATCACAGGTAAAATATGTTCAAGTTTCACCATATAGCGTTTCTCATATCTTTCGATATAGAAAAGTACATATCGCAATTTTAAATCCGAAAAGTTATCCAGAATTAATTTTTATTTTCCATCTTTCATTCATGGTTTATTGTTGGATGTTTAAATATATTTGTAGCAAATTGAAGTTTTTGATTTAAAGTTACCTAGACATAAGGAATGAATTCAATACATGTCATAACAGGTTTCCTATCTCGTGTCATATAGCAGGGTAGTCCGTATGTATTTGTTTTATTAAACTTTATTGCAATGAATTACTAATTACATTAAGTTCGTTTGAATTTGTTAGTCTTTGGTAGACAATACGCTTATTTTAAAGTTTTTTTTATGTTGTTAGTTTTGCGATGGTCAACTTGTACAAATTGTGAGGATAAAGTTGAGAGAACTTTAATGTTCCATGAGTCTGGCAGAAATTAGTACTGGCATGCGTGGTGTGAATCAGTACTAGAAACTATTCGGATCGCATCTGTGCTTACGCACGTACATGATGTACAACAAATAAATTTTAAATGTTTTATTGCCTTACCTGCGAATATTGCAAGATTTTAGAAACCGATTCTGAAACGTAAAGAATTCGGCCTCTATCACAATCAACAACAAACAAGAACCCATCTGCTACCTGAAACCAGTCACAAGTTAAGTTATGTAGGCTCGTTTATTAAAAAAAGTGTATGTCCCAAATTACCTGAAGTATAACACGTTTGAGATCTTGTTCCGTTAAGTAAGGTGCCTTATAAAGACCCTCTGTGTACGAACGCGTAGTACCACGAATGGTTTTCAAATGCTGCACAGCCATCCTCAATACGGTTAATTTATCTAATTTCCTGGACATGGCGTTACACATAGGAACCATAGTGGAAAGTTCTGATATGTAGGTATTCATCTTATCTCTTCGTCTTTTTTCAATTTCACTATGATTCTGCCTATAATGATACAAATAATTACCAATATTTTCTTCAAATCAAATAAAATACAGGTAGTCAATACGTGATTTTTAGCTAAGCTACTTCAGAATAGCTTTTATTTTTATGGCTTTTGAAGCTACTTATGGTGATCATTGATGGCGCTTGGTCATTAGGTACAAACGTTAGCTTCCAAATGTATCAATAGTGATACATTAAAACTAAACCAAATTTTCTAGGTTGGTATCCAACATGGTAAAAATTGTAGGTACTTTTACCAATGGTTGTATTTGATTATTTCATTGTAAAAAAATGTAATAATTTTTGTACGTGATTAACAAACTAATAGCAAATTAACATTTAATTGTTTCAAATTCAACGATTATTTTAGTTAGTGCAAATAGTTCACTAACATTGAAAAATGTAAGGAGGTATGACACATACTTCTTATTTTCAGTAGGCGTTTTACTGGATTTAGCATCATCCCCGGTTTCATCGTCAGCTTCACTGGGATCTCTAGAAATGAGAAATATGGATTACTAAGTATGTGACCAAAATTATATATTTCAAATTTTTATATCAAAAAATTGGTAGGTTCAGATAAATGTAAAAACTGCGTAGTGTTTCAGCTTTATAGAGATAAACGAAATTTATTTATTGTATGATTACGTATTACACGTTACGTACAGAAATAGTATTCCAAAGTATGTCAGAAATAGTAAAACTATTAATGTTATTATTGGTTAGTACTTGTGTTCAAATGAGTTTTCACGACAATTAAAAGAAAACCATCTTCGGCGATGAGGCACATCTTCACTTGAGCAATCAAAACTGGCGCATTAAGGTAAATAAAAACCTCTTGTGGTTCTATTATCTTCTCCCGCAGTTGTACGGGGGACGGTGTATCTTATTGCCAAAAACATACGATAAATAGAGACGGGATTTTAGGCAAAATGCCTCTTTGTTTAGATTCAAGGCAAATTAAAAATAATACAAAATCTATATGTTTCTCGACAAATCAAAGCGATCTAGCTATGTTTTATTTTGCCTAGTTGCCTATTTCGACTTTTAACAGCCTAAATCGTGGTTTTTCGCCTATTTTGTCCTAAAATCATATTTATTTGGTCTAAACGTTTTTTTTTTTTAATTTTAAATAAATATGGTTTTTACACAGCTGCATCTTTCTTAAATGTAAATTTTAGTTTTACAGCTAAAATGCTATAAACTAATACAACGATGGGTTTTCCCGACTATTGTGTGAGGGGAAAAGTTCAATTATCGGCTTATCGCTCTCGGGTTCATTTACCTGCACCCACGTTTTTATTTTACGGGAATCCCTATCGGCTTGTTTACGCCCTGTAATTTAAACCATATAAGCAAATTTCTTCTCCCTGTTAACGTGATTAATGAATACACGATGCCCATTCATAGTTTATACAATGGACATCTTGATATTCCAGTTTAGATTTTATATTTATTCTCTTAATGTTTCTCTGGAGCGTATATGTGTGTGTTCCTATAGCGAGGTGGACTATTGACGAATCAGTTTATATCGTAGCTTGCAACGAATATTTTTCGGTAGTTTTCTGTCGGTTTGTGCTTTTATCTACTCAGTGTTATTGTGTATTTCCATCTACAACAATGCCAAAATCCAAGGAATCACATAGCGATAAAGTTCAAAAATGGCTGAAGGCAATTGGAGGCACTACTGTCTTTCAGCTGAATCCAAGCAACAGTGAAGAGTTGTTTTGTAAAGCGTGCGGAAAAATGGTAAAGGTCGTTTTTGTTTTTCTTTCCTAACTTGCTTCAAAAATATTATTGTAGTTAACTTGCAAAAATAAAAAACATTTGGAGCAACATGCTACTGCTCCTGGACATCAGGCGAATCTTAGGAAACCGTTGAGGAACCAAATGTTAATAGACACCAAAAATTCAAGAGAAATCGACGTTTTTAATCGAGATTTATGCGACGCTTTTATGTCTGCAAATATTCCTCTGGACAAATTAAAACTATTCAAAACTGCGAAATTTTCTCACTAAATACTGCAACAAGAATGTGGCAAGGTGTGAAAACCTTAAGAACAACATATTTTAACAAAATGTTACAATGAGGTAATTAATATAATAAATAATATTTAAAAATGTATTTCATACTTGAGTGTCATTAAGATTTTGTTTACACCTATAATATTTTTATTAATTTTTTAAGACTATTAATACTATTCGCGAAGAAGTTGGTAACAACGATATTTGGATATCTATAGATGAGACGACTGACTCTAAAGGTCGTATTATGGCAATATGATCGTGGGTAAGCTTTGTTCTGAAACACCAGGCAAACCGTATTTACTGGCTACAAAGCAACTTGAAAGAACAAATTGCAATACAATGGCAAGATTCGTGAACCAAGCTTTAGGGAAGATATATTATTCAAAAACTTACTTTAATAATATTGTAAATTTAATGCTAGATATTTAAGTTAAAGGCAACTCTCGTATTTTAGGTATTTTGTGGCCAACAGATGGAATTAAGTACGAAAAAGTCAAGCTTTAGTCACGGATGGTGCTTCTTATATGCTCAAATGTGGTACAAATTTGAAGATTTTTTATAAAAATCTTAATCATTTAACGTGTTTTGCACATGGACTCAATTTGGTGTGTGAATGTCTAAGAAATCAATATGCTAATGTTAATGGTTTTTTAATTTCAAATACCAAGAGAGTCTTTTTAAAAGCTCCACTGCGTGTGGCAGTGTATAAAGAAAATCTGCCAGATCTCCCTTTGCCTCCCGAACCTGTCTTAACACGTTGGGGAACTTGGTTAGAGGCGGTAGTTTTTTATGCTAATAATTTCGAAGCAATAAAATCAGTAAGCACTTTTTTAGTAAAATTTTTAAATAAGATTGTTTTTATTTAACGCTTTATGTTTTAGGTTGTAATATCGTTTGACAAAGATTCAGCTAACTGTATTGAGCAAGCGCAAGAATACTTTTCCAATCAAAATGTCAAAAACGATCTTTTATACATCAAGTCGCATTATAAATTTCTCATTGATAACATCAAAAGATTAGAAACATTCGGCCTTCCTCTTACAAATTCTGTTGCAGTAATTAATAATGCCGAAGCAGCTCTCAAGAATGTCCCAGGAAAAGTTGGCAAAATAATTTTGTCAAAGTTTAACCAAGTGATTTTGAAAAATCCAGGTTTCAAAACGGTTAAAGAGTTTGCTGAGCTGCTCAGTGGCGAAGCAGTTGAAGCTACCGCTCATACCACAGCTGACTGGTCCATATTTAAGTTTTGTCCTACAACCTCGTGTGACGTAGAACGTTCATTTTCTTCGTACAAACTGCTGTTTTCCGACCGAAGAACAAATTTTACTAACGAGAACTTGGAAAAACATCTTGTGTGCTACGCAAACGCGAAATTTGAGGACATGTTACACGGCGATTATTAATTTATTTATTATTTTAAACCAAATGAATCTACGTATTTTGGTTATTAGTTAAAATTTGTACGTTTTATTTCTTTTTATGGCTGAAATGTACCTAAAATTTCATTAAATATCGTCTTCTTATTCATGTTTTTTAAAAATAAAATGATCTTTGTGTTTACCGTTTTTTTTAAGTATTTGCCTAACATGCCTAAATAACAGTTTTTCGTCCTAAATACATAGTTTTTAAGGCCTAAAAAAGGGCCTTTTTAGCTGTTTTTTACGTCCTAAAATCCCGTCTCTAACGATAAATCAACATCTATTTAACGGGGTTACATTTAGCAATGAAAGTTATCTTATCTAATCATATGGGATATGAATTTATATTCTTAAGTGATATACATATATTATATACAGGTTCATTCAGAAGAAGAGTTACTACGTGGGGTTACATGGCTCGATGAACGTAAGACGTATACACGTTGGTCCAGATACGAACGGGGCAGTATATCATAAAGCGAGCAGCGGTACGCACGCATATAATAAACACGCATGTCCGCTCAATCACGTAATATCATTCAACACCTTCTGACAAAATGTGTTTATACAGAATTACTGCGTAATTTGTCAGTGTTCTCAGACTACGTTAGAAAGTACAGTTTCTAATATTCATCTTGTTGCTGCCATGTGATGTAGGAGAACGAAAAAATAATTTTAAGTAGGAAAATAGACAACGATTTTTATAAAATTAAACTAAAGAAAAATAAATTCGATAATTATACAAAATAAATTGAATTTCTAAGAATGTTACTTTATTAAGGGGAAAAATCTTCTGGTAATTTTGAACTTTGTAACTTTTATATTTGTTGCGTTTCAAAATACCTTTCACGGTATTTCTAGTAACACCGATTTCGTCTGCAATTTGCCGGCTAAAGCAAGGTTCGCCCATTTCAACCGACGAACAAACCCTTACTTCTCTCTTCTCCCACTTGGGAGGGATTTGAGGCTGTTCGCCTATTTGTTGGCATTCACGGCAATTCCCGACCATGCAGACAAATTTCCTAAACGCTTTGACGGTCGCTGAAACAGTTCACTAAAGCCCTTACCACAAGACTTAGCTCGTACTGGACGCACGTTTCGATAGTCAAGCTATCATCATCAGCAGTAATAGACAACGCAGAGCATCTTTTAAAAATATTTCAGTATATACAGGCTGATCGATAAATGACGAGCCAGGTACCTACTTTGTTATTTTAATTAGAACCCTTTGTGTATGATTACGTTTTTAGTTTCTTCATCTGAAAATGAATCAATGAAATACGGGTTTAATATGTCTATTTCTAACAGAGAGATATTAATACTTTTGTCCTCTCTATATATATATATATCTTACCAGTTTTTTTGGTATTTCCAGTTTTTCCATTGCTTCATATATATTTTGGCGAGATATAGAATCATACGCCTGCTTGAAATCTATAAATAATATGTGTAGACCCAGATTTTCTTCGTAACTGTTATTCTGTATCACTTTCAAAGCAAATATTTGGTCAACAGTAGATCTTCCTGCCCTGAACCCTCATTTTGTGGGATTTGTGAAAAATTGACTATTTCTTTTTGAATCAAAAGGACAGGGGATTATCCTGAAGTCATGAACCCAGAAAGGTTTGAAAAGTCGCTACAATATATCTTACCAAAATTAAAAGTTGATGCAGTTATTATTCTCGGGAATGCTCCTTACCATAGACAGAAATTAAATAAATCACCTACAGCCAGCAACAGAAAAGCCGAAATTCAAGAGATGAAACAAAATAATATCGAATATGTGGAAGACATGGTTAAAGCAGAATTGTTAACGCTAATTAAAGAACGCATGACCAACCCCACAAAATATGTTAACGAAATAATAAAGAAAACTAACAGAAAGGTATCGAGACTTTCACCATATCACTGCGAATTAAATCGAATCGAACTAATTTGGACTCAAGCGAAAGGATATGTTGCCAGACACAATATAGCATTTAAATTAGCAGATGTAAAAGAACTATTCGAACAAGTATCGCTAAAATATCTAGTGAACATTGGAAAAATGCCATTAAAAATGTTTTAATGCATTAAGACGGAGAAAATAATGTGGGAGTTGGACAGTTTAATAGATCTTCATGTAGAACCATTAATAATTATCAGTGGCATTCATTCATCAAGCTCCTTTTCCGATAAATGTGACTAATAATTGCGGGATTATCAGCTTTAAGAAGATAAGATTTGTGAGCGGAACTGCCAAAAGTGACAAAAGATGACAATAAGCGCAAAATGTTGCGATTTCCTTAGAAGTACCGAAAACATCTACAACAAATCTTGCACATATCCACAATATCAATTAATGCTCGGTAGGAAGAATTAAAAAGAAAGGAAAAATATTCACATGGATCTCGCCTTGTGCAAGAATTTTCTGATGACGATTTTAATAGAAGGCTTCTGAAATTATGACGAAGATTTGCTAGCGTAATCCTAATTTTGCAGTAAATCTTGTTTCTTCTGACGAGGCAACATTTTGTTTAAATGCCTCGATTCATTGACATAATTGGCGCTATTGATCCCAAATAACTCACATAGGTTACAGGAAACTCACACTCAATACCGCCAAGAACTAAATGTTTGGGCCGCTGTTTGTGAAACTGAATTATCGGCCCCTATTTTTTGTATTTAACAGGTGAATTATCCCTGCCTTAATGGTGAAGGGCGGTTACCAGTTGCTACATGGTTTCAACAAGATAGGGCTTTGCTCCATTATGCATTAAAAGTGCGACAACTGTTATATTTTCGATTTGCTCAAAAATATATTGGACGAAATAGTACGATTGATTGGTCTGCCAGATCTCCAAATCTTAGTCAATAAATGTAGAAAACTAAACATTTTTGAAATAGGAATGTTGCCCTCTTATCAGAATATACAAGATGTTTCATTTAAAATTTCATAGGGAAAAGTGTCTTCTGGTTAAATTGGTAGTCAGCCGATATTTCCATTTTAATCCTCATAAACAGTTACCTACAAGTACTGAATTTCGTAGCAATACCTCTAATATTGTTGGAGATATTTAGGTCTTTCAAGACTTTGGCTCATCACTATGTATTTCCGCAATTGTTTGTAAAAGCTGGTCTCCATTTCTCATAGCATACCTACTGATTATTGTTCTCCGGAACAATATCCTTAACTTCATACACAAATCAAATCTATTAACTCTGATTTGTTAAATTCATTTTGCTGCTACTGAGGCTTGAAATTTTGAGTAATAATTAATACAGTAGTGGTCGGCTAAAACGAATCCGCTTAAAGCGAACTACCGGTTGTTGAACCAAAACCGAGGGTCCCGTTATATTTGCCATAAAGATAATACCAAAAAATACCTTTTATTGCGAACCCGCTTATGATAAACTTCCGTATAATACGAACTAATTTTAAAGTCTTCACAGAAATAGTATCTGTATAAAGCGAACTTGTTTAGATACTACGAGGGCTGTTCAAAAACTAATGATAATAGGGACCCTGAGGGAAAATCTATTGCGAAGGTTGGCAACACTGAATACCATCGTGTAGCCCATTCTCTTGGCTATCTACAACGATCAATTTCAAGTCAACCGGTGCAGTGAGTGGACGTAGGTGACGATTCGCGTAACGTGTGTTAGATATTCGCCTACCATGTCCAGCACGGATAAAAAATTAGAGCAACGTTGTAACGTGAATTTTTTAGTGAAACTCGGGAAGAACCGAAAAGACGCATATGAATTATTGACTAGGGTGTATGGTGAAGATGTTATGAACCATCTCAATGGAAAATACCGCAATCACCACTTTCGAAAAAAGCAAAGATGAGTCGCAGCGCCTGTAAGGTTATGGTGATAATCTTCTTCGATGCCGACGGTTTTTTGTACCAACATGCTGTCCCACAAGGCCATACGATCACGGCAGATTATTACAAATCGGTATTGATCACGATGTTATGTCATTTTAGGAAAAAACGGTCGCAAAAGAACATTAACGAAATTTTACTGTATTATGACAATGCGCGGCCCCACGTCGCTCGCACTGTAGTGGATTTTTTGAATGCTCACGGCATCGCTACTGTACCCCACCCACCGTACAGTTGAGATTTGGCCCCTTGCGACTTCTGGCTGTTCCCTGAAGTCAACTTTCCGCTCAGAGGACGGAAATTCAAGACCAATCACGAGATCATCAAAGCTGTGGAGGCGCGATGCAAGGAGCTCGGGAAAGATGGTCTGGCGTTCGTGTTTAAAAAGTGGCAGGAACGGTGGCAAGAGTGTATTAGAACCGAAGGAAATTACTTCGAAGAAGAGCATGTAAATTTGGAAGACAATAAATATTTTTTTCTGTAGAGCATTTTTATCATTAGTTTTTGAAGAGCCCTCGTACATCAATACACAATATTCGGGAAGCCCGGGCAACATCGACAAGAAGCTTTCAAAAGATAGATTAACCTTGCGCACTAATTTAACTGGAAGTGAAAAAATAAAATTGCTAGTGATAAACAACATCAAACAAATTCCTGTGAATTATAAATCAAATAAAAAAGCATGGATGACTGGCGATTTGTTTATAGAAGAACTGAGAATAACACTGTGGGATGAAGAGTTATTATTGAAGAATAGAAAAATTATTCTATCGGTTGACAACTGCCCTGCACATCCTCCAGTGACAGGTTTGCGTATTGAATTAGTGTGTATGCCGCTAAACACTAGCTCCAAGCTTCAGCATATGGAGAGAATAATACACGCATTTAACAGCTACTATCGAAATTTTTTCTTATAAAATTAATTAATTCAATTGACGAAGGTAAATCTAGGTCTATAAATTTAGTGGATGCAATAAATTTTACTCGTAAAACATGGTAAAAATTACGGAGAAAACTGTCAGTAATTGTTTCAAACATTCTGGTTTCTGTGCTTCTTTTGATGAGTTTCACTCTGATAACGAATTATCACTTTCACAATGGTTGTAGAAGCAAAAATCATCTTCAACGACATTGATAATGAAGTCGTAAAGTGTCATGCAAAATATCAATTTTAACGAATTCGTTCATGTAGATCAGTGGTTCCAAACGTTTGAGAGATGGTGGTTCATTAAAATAAAACTTGGACTCTTCAGGGACCACTTGTTATACAATTATAAAAACACAATTTCGAATAAAACTTTTATTGCGAAACAAAACACAAACATTCCTACAAATGTGACCAAAACTATTATTAGGTTCTAAAAACGTTTTCTAATGAGATTTCTGAGTCTGCATTTGCTTCACTAGCAGAGAAACTCGAGTTGATGCTGCTGCTTGATGCTAGACGCATAACGCAAAGAATCCTTGTTCAAAAAGAAAAGTTGTGGAAACATCACCAGATATCTGAAAGCACTTTCACGCAGTTTTGGATACGAAAGAGCTTTCTTGCACCAAAACTCCTTACCTCTTCCTGCATACTATCAGGTAGGCCCTTAGCTTTCACGTTGAATGGATTTCTAATAACTCTCCGGATAACATTAGATGTGACCGCATTGAATTCACGAAACTAGCGAAAAATTCCACTTTAAGGGTCTTTATGTGATAGACAACACTTTGATAGACTTCGGTCGTTATATTTACACTGCCTTGATCTTCATCATCAACAAATTTCTTTAGCATGGGGAAGGCCGAATATTTTTTTTGTTTGGATCTTATCAATCCACAAGTTACTTTTATCAATAAAGGCGCGGAGTTTATCTTCAAACACAAAATTATTTGCGGCGCCCTCTCCGCTGATATTTCCCGAACTTTGAAGCTGCAAATTCAGCTTATTCAAATGTGAAAACATGTCTGCAACATAAGCCAGACTCATTTGGAATCCCAGGTCGCAAAAGTGTTAACACGCCAGTCATTTTTTTCTCGTCCAAAAACAATTTAACTTCCTCTATCGTTTCAACATATTTCCCTTCGAGAGCCAACGAAATTCTGTATTATAAAGTAGCGTTTCATGTTCGGAATCCAAACCAGCACATAGTTTTTTTTAAAGACACGGGTGTTTGAAGCACTACCTTTGACTAATTTCATCATTTTTATTGACAGTTTTATAGTATTTGATAAGTTTTCCGGTGAAGTTTTAGAAGCCAGGGCTTGGCGATAGATAATGCAATGTGTGGTCAGTGAGGGGGTTCTTTTGTTTTATGAGTGTTAATAAGCCCGAACGTGATCCCAACATTGCTGGAACGCCGTCTGTGCAAAAAGCAGAGAGTTTTTCCCACATGATGTTGTGCTTCTCAAAATAGTCACCGATTATTTTGAAGACGTCTACTCCTCTCGAAATGGCTTCCTGCTCTAAACCACCTACAGCTTTCAGCAAACATGGCTTCACTAATGTTTCATCGATTGTGTGTGGTTTTTTTTTTATATTGCAATCAGTTTTGAAATTTCGAACGATGCAGCAACAACTTTTTCAGACATTTCGTTTCTTGAACCACTCGGCCCTAGCTTCATTTTTTTCAAATTTTCCAATTTTCCCTGGAAACGCTTAGGAGGACGATTGCTGAACATTGAATGTACAACTGAGGTCTAGTTTTCCGGTCTATTTCGACTAATACATTTGTATTCCCTATTCCGTTATCAATACAATCTATTATTGCAAACATAATTTAAGAATGCAAGTCGCCATCTATGAATAGAGCTTTAACGTGTGTAATGAATTAAAAACTTCGCCGTTATTCCCCGTACAGCTAAACATAGCGACACTTTTTTTTTAATTTGAAGGGATAAGAAAGGTATTATCCATAATAGTCCGGGCCATTTTTGTACCTAGTGTTGCGGACCACCTGGAAAATGGCCATGGATCACCTGTGGCCCGCGGACCACCGGTTGGTAACCACTGGTGTAGATGAAAGTAACACATGCGAAGATATCCTAATCCCTACTAATCAAGAAGCGCTGCAAAGTGTTAGGAACCTTCGCTAGTTTACAGTGTCATAATACTCCTAAAGATGCTTTGGATATATCCGTCAACATTGAGGATAGTAGGGAACAAATTTACGCTGGCGCGAAATTGAAACAGTCAAAAATTACAGACTTTTTAATCAGTAGCTAATACATGTAATATTAAAATGCATGTATGCAGTATTTCTCTAAATTTGTACTCTCATGTAAATAAATATCGTTTTAATGATGTAGTTATCACTACTTTTTTTAATTTGTCAAATATATTTCATCCGTTTTATTTATTACGAACCGCAGTATAACGAACTGAATTTTTCGGTCCCTTGCGGTTCGTTATATTCGAACATCACTGTATTAAACAATTACATTTTTAATATTATTACTTTATTAATTTTTATCTTGATACGTAGGTTTTTGCTGTACTCACGTACGTCCTTTTTTGTTATACTATTTTTATATGTCAAGAGACTAAAAATGTTTACTAATAAGTTGACTTTCATTTTACTTGCGTTGAATATATCACATTTCCGCTAGTTGCCACCTTATTTTTATCATTGCAAATAGCTACCTATTCACAGAGGCGGATTACCCGTAAGGCAAACTAGACACGTGCCTAGCGGCCCCGGACCTCAGGGGGCCCCCGGCTCGTTTAAGGTTATATACCTAATATAGATTTATTTTTACAATAAAATATATTTCACAATAAAATTATTTAGGTAAGTACAAATTTAAAAAGCCTAATAATTTTTTTAGGCCCGCTCCTGGATTTTTGAAAATAAGCGTATTTTATCAGTTAATTTTTAAAATTCTAACTGCTCTTAAATTTTTTTTAAGAAAAAGTAGTTAACGAATTACTGGCTCATTATTAACTTATTTTGTATTTAATAGTAAAAAGTAAATAACTATATAATAACTATAATGCGCTATTCCAAATAGTTATAAACTATAAATAATTCTAACTATAGTATTCACTATTCCAAAAAGTTATAAAAATTTTATTATTTCGTAATCGAAAAGCAAACAATTTCAAAAATTTCGTATCAGAGAAGTCTAGAAGTCGAACGCAGTATCTCGAATAGCGAACAGTGTGAAAAGTTCCAATGTTATCTCGATCGATTTTGTTCGCGTATATTTAAGCGCAACGCGCTGCTCTCCACTCAGTCGTCGAGAGGACACATAATTCTACTCAGAGGCCGTTGACGTATGCGCAGGCTGTGCATACCTCTAACAACTTCAACCAGAGGTCTACTTCCATCGAGAACCGGAGACGGACGCCTGGGCGTGCTGAGGGGGGCAATAGGGGTGTCACGTTCACCCCACGTACCGCAAGCAGACAACAGCGACGCGGCTCATCTCAGGAAGGACTGCCCGGTGCGGCAGACGTGCTGACCATCGTGAGATCGCTGCAGAAGCTCTCAGAATCTATCAATCTGGCACTCAAACACCTCAGCGCGATTCTTCCTGGCCAAACTAGTGAACGGAGATAGTTGGGATGGTGGACAGACTCCCTGTCTCGGAAATGGGGAACCTTCGACTTCTCGCTTTTAACGCATGTGGCATTAAGAACAAGAGATCCGATGTCCTGGAGGCCTTGGACAGGTACCGGATCGATGTTCTGCTGCTCGGAGAGACCTGGTTAAAACCGGGAGATCTCCTACAGTTTCCCAACTTTAAGACCTACAGGGAAGACCGCCTGGACGGCTCTCGCGGCGGCGTGGCCCTGGCTGTGTGATACGGCCTGAAACACAGTCAAGTAAGGTTGCCAGTCCTTTCGTCTCTCGAGGCTGTCGCCATTGTCTTGGAAACCCAAAACGATGGTATGACGAAGGTGATCTCGGCCTATGCTCCACAATCTCGCACTTTCGGGGATGCGGATTTGCAGGCGATATTTACAGAGGATAACATTCCTGTCATTATGGCAGGAGACTTAAACGCAAAGCACGTCTCCTGGTATTGCCCTACCAACAACGCATTTGGAAACAAGCTATTCGATTGGTAAATAACGAAGATATCGACGTGCACTCACCAGGGAGGCCGACTTTCTTTCGGTATGGTGTAACAATCGACATTCTAGACATCGTCCTAACTAAGGACGTAACATCGGACGTGTCTGTAGAAAGTCTGGACGATTTATCCTCTGATCATAATCCCATCCTCATTGCGATGGAGGGACATAGGCCATTACGGGACGCGAAAAGCGGGAGAAGGACCGACTGGAGGGCGTTCGCTGCGGGGCTTGGTGCCGCCCGAGTGGACGGACAGGCGAGAATGACCAGCAGACGGGACGTCGATAACGCGGTGGAGTCGCTTACTGGTGACATCATCGGGAGCTATGAAAAGGCTACCAGGGAAGCCGCATGCGACACGTTTGCGAGGATCCCCCGGGAGATTGGGGACCTCATCCGCCGGAAGACAGAGGCGATCAAGACGAGTAGGAGGACCCTGCACCCAGAACACAAAGCAATCGCGAATAGACTGATAAGGCAGGTCAAGGAAGAGTTGGATAGATTTCGGGCCAGGGGATGGAGGGACAAAGTACTTGCCCTAACGACACGAGACAATTCCCTGTGGAAGGTGAGCAGGGCGCTGCGACGGCGTTCGGCGCCCGCGTCCCGGGACCAGCCGATTGTGGAGAACGGACAAACTCTCTTCTCCACCAAAGAGAAGTTGGAGGAACACTCTAAACACCTGGCCGAGGTGCTTGCGGGACCAACGATCGATCCGGGACGCTGAGGAGGAGGTCTCGGAATCCATGGAGATGCTGCCAGCGCTAGGGGGGATCCCATACCACCGGCGAGCATCCAGGAGATGGAAAGCATAATAAAGAGGACAACGGAAGGGAAGGCGCCAGGCGTCGATGGAATAACTAATTCGAAGCTCAAGAAGCTCCCACGATCTGTGATAGATCGCATTGTTCAAATAGTGGATGCGATGTTGGCGCTTTCATATTTCCCGACATCCTGGAAGTGCGCTGACGTGGTGGTATTCCCGAAGAAGGGAAAGGATCCCAAAAGAGTGGCAAATTTTAGGCCAATAAGCTTACTGTCCTGCCTGCCCAAAATCGCCGAGGCGGTGATCCTAAGTCGTCTCCGAGACGAGCTGACGGAGACTGACTCGATACCTCAGGAGCAGTTCGGCTTCCGGGCCGGACTCTCCACCGATTTCCAACTTTTGAGAATCACCCAGACAATACGGAACGCACTAGAACGACGAAGTGTGGTACAGGCGATTTTTATGGACTTAACACGAGCCTTTGACACGGTCTGGCATCGGGGGCTACTACACAAAATGATGCTGCTAAAAGTCAACGGGAACGTGGTTCGCCTGATACGAAGCTACCTGGAGGATCGTCGCCTCCATATCAAGATGGGGCAGGAGAGATCGCCAGGAAGACCTGCGCCATCCGGGGTTCCCCAGGGTTCCTTGCTGGCTCCGGATCTTTATCTACTCTACACATACGATATCCCCAAACACCCGGGAACGGAGCTGGCAATATACGCGGACGACGTAGCCATCTACTCCACCTGCGGGAATGAAGAATTTCTCATCAGGAAGACGCAGTCAACAACTTCACTGGATGGACCAAAAAATGGAGGCTCCAGGTCAATCCAGTGAAATGCGAAGCGGTGAGATTCACCCGCAGGATCAGAGGAGCACCAAATAACATCCATGTGGATGGCACTCGTCTAGCATGGAAGACAGAAGTTAAATACCGCGGGGAGGGCCTACCAGAAGGCCAAAGACTCCACCCACCCGTTGATCCTCGCAGCAGTCGAGCCGCAGGACCAGCCGCCACCTCGGATGATCGCTACACGGCGGATCGAAGACCACCTGCAGTGCCGAGAGGATGAAGACTAGGGATCGACGGATGACGCTGTGACAGAGGGACCATGACGATACAATCACCCTGAGGGTTTACCAGGATGACTTACAATCCCCAAAACCCCGGTAGCTTGAACGTAGCTACCTACTAGAGAAAAAAAGGGAATAAAGATATCGTCTGCCCTAGGAAGAGATGGAAGACCATAGTCCGCTCAGTCGCCGAAACGAGGCGTACCTAACACGCAGATTACAAGCCGCGGTGGATTGATTTACAACCTGGACGCAAGACTGGAAGTTAACAGTCAATCCCACCAAGTGCCAGGCAATAAGATTCACTAATAAGATCCGCGGCGCTCCTGCGAACGTTTCGATCAACGGGGATCGTCTTCCTTGGGACACCAGCGTGAAGTACCTCGGGTTGACCCTAGATAAACCATTGACCTGGGCTAACCACCTCCAGAAGTTACGAGGAAGGATTACGGCTGCTAGGACTGCACTGTACCCCATCATCGGGAGGAACAGCGCCATGGACCTGAAACACAAACGAACACCTGTCAACGATAAGGCCCATCATGACCTATGGCGTTGTCGCATGGTGCACGGTGGCGAACTACCGATACCCGATGCTGGAGGCGATGCAGAACAGGATGCCGAGGGCCATGACGGATGCACCGTGGTTCGTCCGTAACCGGCAGATCCGCGCCGACCTCGAAATACCAACCATCAGGGATCACCTCAGGGAACTAGCCAGTGGAGCATGGAAGAGAGCGACTGAATCTCGACACCCGCTCGTGAGAATCATCGTCGAGCCTCAGGACAGACTCAGAAAAATCAGAAGGGTCAGGGACGTTGTTAACGCCGGTGTGGGACGAGAAGAGGGGCGAGAGGACTAGTTGATGCACAACGGGGAGTGAGACCCGACCAGCACTAAGAAGGAACCGCTGTGAGAAGTAAAATAACCCGACTACCGGCGGCGTGCAGCAGCCACGAACTAGAGGACAAAGGGGAGCAGAGATCACGGTCTACCCCAGAAACATGAATGAAGATCTGTCAGTCCGCTCAGTCTACACACGACAGCGATATACGTAAGAAAGCAAATATTAGTAAGCTACCGAACCGCTCGCTATTCAGTGATCGTGCAATATTACTCTGACTTGTACACTTCAACTTTATTTGCAAATTTGACAATAAGACACGTGAATTTACAAGTTTTATTATTATTACTAAACAGTAAACTTATTTAAATACCTACTCAAGCACAAAATAAACCGACTTAATGTTTGGGAGTTGTGTCCATTAGAGGCCAAGCTTTACAATTTTAGTAACCGAATAAATGCCGTCCTAATACATGCTGAAATCGTGGCCTTACAACTACTAATTAAATTTATAATATTATTACTGTTTACAGAAGTGAAACGCCATTATCTCAGTGGAGCAGAAAAAAGAAAATTGCACGAAAAAAAGTGAAAGAATCTGCTAAAGGACAGATGTCTTTATTGGGATTTTTTGAAAAAGAAAACACTTCTTTAGCAGCTTCAGATGTTCAAACGGGGTCACCAACCGAACACGAAGATGAAGTCATTGAAATTGATTCATGTCGACATGGACCCATATCTAATGATTCTGGCAGCGATAAACAAGAACCAACAACATCCTACAGTAATTACGAAATATTTAGTAATGATCCTACTGAATGGAGTGAGTCTGAAGAATTTTTGCGATATTTAATGGAAAAAAGTAATTTTGAACAAGCGGATCGACGCAAAGATTTATTTCAAAATTAACGTTTAAGCGCAAAATGTTAAATTGTGAAGAAGTAGATCGTTTTTGTCTAACATTTTCGCCGAAAACAAAGTTTACTGCGGACCCTGTAAGTTATTTTTGCTTGAAGAAACTCAGGATCAATTTACCGCAGGTTTCAATGACTGGAAAAATGCCACAGCGAAAGTCGTATCTCATGAAAATAGTGCTTCTCATATCAAGGCGTGTTTTAACTGGATGTCTAGATCAAAAAAACAGGGCTTGGAAACAGATTTCTCAAAAGCATATGAAAATGAATGCGCGTACTGGCAAAAGGTTTTACAAAGAATTATTGATGTAATAATTTTTTTGTGTCAAAGTGGACTTCCGTTAAGAGGCAAAGATGAAATTTTTGGATCAGTACGCAATGGGAATTATTTAGGCATATTGGAAGTACTAGCAAAATATGACGGGTTTCTAACAGATCCTATTGAAAAAACTAAAAATATTGGACGGGGCAAAATATCTTATCTGTCTTCGACAATTTGCGATGAATTTATTCAATTATTAGGCGATCATGTTACTAATTTAATTTACAAGAAGTAAAAGAATCAAAATATTTTGGAATAATAGTTGATTCTACACCTGATTTACAACATGTTGATCAACTTACTTGTGTAATTAGATACGTGAATTCACAAATATTTGAAGTGTCAGAGTTTTTTTTAAATTTTTGCCTCTAAAAAGCCACAAAGGGATTGATCTGGCTCGAGAAATTGTGCATTATTTAATTAAGTGCAATCCTGACATTCAAAATTGCAGTTCGCAAAGTTACGACAATGCGGCTAAGATGTCTGGAAAATATGTATCAAGGTGTCCAAAGTAAAATAAAAGAAGTAAACAAATTTGTAGAATTTGTACCGTGTAGTGCTCATTCTCTGAATCTTGTTGGACAGACAGCAGCTAGTGTATGTGTGGAAGCTATATTTCTTTTTGGGATTGTACAAACATTGTACAATTTCTTGTCAGGTTCCACATACAGGTGGAATTTGCTAAAAGAAGAAATTAATACAAGAATTTCATTAGATTCTAATGCAAATGAAAGAATTTTTGTGATGAAATCTCTGTATGACACAAGATGGTTAGTGAGATATGATGCCTTAAAGTCATTAAAACAAAATTATCATGAAATTTTAATAACCTTAAAAAAATTATCTCAAGATACTGACCAAAGTTACGATACACGAAATGAAGTAACAAATATTATGAATAAACTATGTGAATTTGAAACATGTATCCTTAGTTTATTTTGATATGATGTTTTAGAGAAAACAAACAAAGCAAATTTGACATTTCAAAAAGAAGGTCTTATTTTAAAAGAAGTTGTAGATCAAATTACCTCTTTAACAGAATACCTAAAAACTATTCGTGAAAATTTTGACCAGTATGAAGAAGAAGCGAAACTTATTTTGAAGGTTTCGGTTGAATTTGAGTTTCAAGTTTCTTATAAAAAAGAAAATACACGCCAAATTAAGAAAAAAGTATTCCACGGTGATTCCTCCTATTCAGAAAACTTTTCTCCAAAACATAAATTTAGAGTACTTAGAGGCATTTTTAGTAATATGTGATAGCATAATTTCTAAAATGGAAGGAAGATCTTGTTATTATAAAGAATTGCAAGTATATTTTTCGTTTATTTTCGATTATGAAAAGATAAATTTGAATGACAAACGATCCGCAGCAACGGCTTCTTAAAAAATATCCGTTAGATTTGGAAAGTGAATTAGAAAACGAAATAATACATTTTCATGAACATCTGACAATAAATGAACAGAGCTTAAAAAATTGCAACAGCCAAGAAACATTAAAAAGTGTTAAAGAAGTATTAAAGTCAAACCTCTATCCTAGTGTAGCTATAGCATTTAGAATATATTTACCTTTAGCTTACGGAGTTTGTAAAGGAGAAAGAACATTCTCAAAACTGGCGGTAATAAAAAACCAAAAAAGAAGCGTCATGAACCAAAATCGGCTAAATGCTTTAAGCTTGTTATGCATAGAGCATGAATTCGTAAAAAATGAATTTTAAAGAAATTGGGCAAAAATTTGCTGCTTCTAAAGTCCGCAAAGTTAATCTGCTATAGAGCCCTAATGTGTAGACTTTATTAAATATTTTTATTGAGAATAAAAATTTATTTATTTAAATTTTTACTAGGTTTTACAGATATTACATATTTATAAAACAATGTTTTTATTAGGAATGTAACATTGTGTATAAATATTTTTATTGAAAATAAATTTGTTTATTTTTTTTTTGTTATATTATTAAACATTATTTGCAAATATATGTTTTTATAAAAAATTAAAATTTTCATTTTACCTACTTGTTTACATATTTTTGAAATTGTTTATTTTACAATTTGCAATAAAAGATGGAGGGGGCCCCGTTATTACTTATGCCTAGGGGCCCCGAAGGCTCTCAATCCGCCACTGCCTATTCATAATCATAACTAACGTAATAAAAACATCACATTTTTGTAATTAAAAGTTCGAATCTCATATCTACGTTTTTTGTTATGGTTGTGACATATAATTTTATTTGTGCTAGTTTTTAATTGCCTATATTATCACTTTATTTAAAATCTTATGAAAATCAATAACTTAAAATATTAATTTGAAATCCATAAAATCGCCTAATACTAGCATCCCATCCTAACTAGCTATCCTAGACTTGTATACTATTATAGATTATATATTATGTCACGCTCTTATAAGGCAAATTGTGGGAGTATGTCGAACATTTAGTTAAATCAACTTCAAATAGACTAAACTCAATTATAAGAGAATCCCAGCTTGTGCATTTCTCCGGTTCCCAAAGCGCTGTTAATCAACCAATCAAACTCACGTACTTACGTCTCTATACCTTTTCCTCAAGAAATGTTTCCTGCAAATTCATACAGTCGATATTAGTATGGTCGCAAACGTTAATTAGCGTACGTTTCAAACAACGCGACGCACAAACTAAAATGTCACTTGTATGAGTTCAACATGGCTGTAGACATATTTTAAGTTTTACTTTGTAGGTATTCCTAAACAATCCGTGCCGCAGTAATTGCTGATTCATACTTCTTTAAAGGAAAATTACCACCATTTTAATTTTTACATTCAGTATGTTTCACTTAATTATGAAATTATTTCAAAATCGCGCCTTATTTAAGAATTAACCAATAATAGTAGTAAATAAATTGTAAAAAAAACATGAACAATGGAAAAAGTTTAACAAACGTTTTTGCAGTAAAACAATACAGAAATCTATGTTCATTGGCACGTTACAAAAAATTTAAAAAAGGTTTGAAAGGACATTGGGAGTTGTACAAGGGTATTTCAGGAATATTTTTTGAAATTTTGGTAGACGGTATTGGATAAACATCTATTTTCTTAAAATATTTTTAATTTCATGGCGCACTTGATTGCATATAAAACCCTGTATTTTATATAGCTCTTAAATGCAAGTTAAATAATATATCATTGCTTTGGCTTTGGAATGTATCAACTAATGTGATTATCCGCTTTTGGGGGGCGATGGTCACTTTGCATGGGCAAATGCGTTTTGAATAGCCGCCTGCATGCAAATATTGAAGCAAAATTTTTATTTGAACAAAACAGTTTGGAATAATTTTAGATCGAAATTAGTAACAAATTTCGGCCGTTGTAGAGGTTTCAGTGTTGAAATCGCCTAAAACTTTGGGCACAAGGTGACTTAAATTATATCTCTCGATATTAAAATCAAATATAAACTATGCAAAGATTACCAACCTCAAACTTGTCATTAAAACTTTACATTTTATGTAGCTCATTATTTGTATGTTATAGTAAATATTTGACCATCATGTATTTTACCTTTTTATATTAAGTTAAAATTATAAGTAATAAATGCTCTTTTACTTTTGTTTTTTCTAAATTTCTTTGTTTATGTCTTACTAACGCTTAATCCACATCTAACGTATATTAATTTAGGGATTATCGTGCAATTTTAAGCTCTAAAAAATTAAAGTGGTCGAATTAAGAAGCTAACCTGATCAAATGGGCGTTCGGTACAAAAAGGTTGAGAAACACCGGTGTAGAATGAGTAGAAATGGGGGTTGTTCTTTAAAAGAATTGAATTTCTTCCAGTTGAATATGTCCATGCTTGGACTTGGGATGCAGAATACAAGAATTATATATTGAGGATATTTTGGTAATAAAAATTCTAATCTAAAATATTTCTAGGCTATTCACTGACAATTAGTATATATAGCATCTAATCTTAAACTTTAATTTCATCATTATGTGAAGAATAAATGGATTTTACCAAATAGGTAAAAACTGTAATTCGATTTCTTGTATCTTGTTGAATTTACATTTACCAATATTTCGGAAGTAATCATACTATACTTGAGTTATGCGTTGCTTTAGATCAGTGGTTCTCAAACTTTTTTTTCAAAGGGCCCCCCTTAAGGCAAGAATTTTGTTCGAGACCCCCTCATAATAAAACGGCGACTGTTAGGAGTTACGCCACTGTTACTGGCATTTTTCTCCTAGTCGTAAAGCACCAAGTTTGAAAATATAAAAATCTTTCTTTAAAAATTTTGTGTCTTTAAAAATATCTATTAAACTTAACTGTAAAACCTCTATCAGATACTAGGTGGTCTAGCAGAATTGATGCTGTAACTCCTTTAAGGTATCAACTTGGAGAAATATATGATTCTCCATTTGAAATAGCCAGCGACTCTAATAATTTATTTGATAATAATGCAAAAAATGTAGGAAACAAAATTAAGAATTTTGAATTCATATGCTTATTAACTTTATGGTATAATATTTTGAGCAAGGTACATATTTCAAGTAAAATATTACAAACCAAAGATTTTGACATTTCCCATGCTTGTTCAAGTTTAAACATATTAATTGATTTTTTAAAAAAATACAGATCAGACAAAGGGTTTTCTGATTTATTAGTCGATGCCAAAGAAGTTGCTTCTTCACTCGATGTTGAGGCAAAATTTGAGACTAAAGAAGCATTAAGGCCAAGAACAAAAAAAAATAAAAAAGCAGTTCACTTACGAGCATGATGATGAGGTAATAGAAAATAGAGAATTACGTTTCAAAGTTGATTGCTTTTTTGCAGTGCTAGATTTGAGCATTCAATCTATACAAGAGAAATTTACATTATTAATGCAATTTTCACATAACTTTAATTTTTTAAGTAACCTTTCAAAGTTTTTGCAACATTGAGAAGAGGAGCAATTAAAATTTTGCACAAATCTTGAGTGTTCTAACAGACAAGAATAAAAATGAACGTGACATTAACGATAAAGAATTCTTATATGAATTATAGTTTTTGCTAAATTTTCAGTTAAAATCAGAGACGATACCGTACCCAATTGACACATTAAATCATATTATTAAAAATAAATTAAATGATACATTTCCTAACACTACTATAGCATTGCGAATATTATTAACAATGCCTGTTTCAGCGGCTACAGCTGAAAGGTCTCTTTCAAAATTAAAAATTATTAAAAACTATTTAAGATCTACAATGTCACAAGAATGGCTTGAAAATTTGGCTATTATTTCAATTGAATCAGATTTATTAAATAATTTAGACACACAAGAGGTGATGAAGCAATTTGCCAAAAATAAAGCCCGCTAAGCTACTACTTTGTAAATTTCAATTATTAACAATAATAATTAATAATTATGTCATGTTATTTTTAGATAATAATAATAAACATATGTTAGATATATTTGCAGTTTTAAAATATATTAATTTGATTATTATCTACTATGAAAATCGTGTACTATTATTTAATGTTTATGTTCCTACCTGCCTGTGAATAAAAGTTTCGTTTCAAAACATAGTGTTTTTCTTTTTATAATTATTATCCTAACCCTTAAGAAATAGTTTGTGTACCGATTCATTAAAGTTGCAATAAACTACTCGTAGAGGGAGGGGGCGCCTAAATTTTCTTGCCCCGAGGCGCTTGAAAGCCTTGGCGCGGCACTGCGAGTAAACATCTTATATGTTATATACCGGTACTTTACAATATACAGGCTGTCTCACAAGGAACTGCATGCATCGATATATGAAAGGATATACATTGGAAAATACTGAAAACAACTATATTGCTATTTCGAACTATATTTGAAATATTTGCATTTTTTGAAAATTTTTGACAAATGGAGAAATGCATGTGAACTTTTATAACTGTGAAAGTGGTTAACTTGGAAAATTGAAATTTTGCAGAACTGTTGACCGTATAGAGTAGCATTAGAAACCAAATGATTTTTTTTTAAACATACAGCGCGTCCAACGATTACAATTAAACTTTCAAATGGAAAAAGCGTCAAAATTTATTTTTTTTAAATACAACTACCTATTTTTCTCTTACTTATCAAATTGCTCTTACAAAAACAAAAAAACTTCAGCGCATCTAGCATAGATACTTTTCAAAATATTTAAGAAAATGTGTATTATAACACTATTTCCTTAAAAAAAAAAGAGTACTCATCAATGAGAATGTATGCAGCTTATGTACTTTTTTAAAATGTCATCCAACTTTGGAGATATCCAAGTTAGTCATTTAAAATTTCTATTTCAAATAACAAAGTTGATAGTTACTTTCGGTAAAACTGGAACTTTTAGATAATTGAACATATTTTAGTTCAATAGTACATGTAGACTTTAGTATATTACCAAGTTTTAAGAAATTTCCAATCGAATCATTATTTGGACGTCTTCAGTTTTGAACTGAGTTTCTAAAACTACACGCTTGAGAATACTTACATTGTAGAGGTTTTTCGTTTCTTAAGGGCACTGCTTGAATCATCTAGATACTGCATTTCCATTAAATTGGTGACAGAACTTGAAGGTGTAGGGCACTGTTTTGATGTCGACGGCATCGGATCTCTAATGTTAAGTATGCAGACGTTAGATTTTGAAAAAATAACACAAAGAAACAATACTCACTCGTACACATTATGTAATTCGAAGTAAGTTGGACGATACGACTGGGACGAGAAACTTTCTAGGCTAGAGGATTTCTGTTCTTGCAACGCTGCGAAGCTTTGATCTTCGTCGGGACTTTGAAGAAGGCGCGAATACGAGTAACTATGTGTGGACATTTCAATATATTAGTGTTGAACTTGTACCCTTATATATTAAATTTCAAAATTCGGTGCAGCTATTGGCACTGCTTGTATCGTTATCGATATCGCATGGAAATGATTAATTTCTTCACTACTTACAGTATATATGTAACAACCACAAAAGCGGGAGCAAATCATTCAAATCTCATACCTCGCGCATGTTACTATTCTGCTTTGGACAGCCCCTTGTCATTACGAGCGGTAGGTAACACGCGGCTATTCAATAAGAAAAACCATTACTCTTTGTAGACATATAAACAATGGCAGATAATAAGCTTAAGAATACTTTTCTAATTTTGCGATTATTAGAAGTAGTACAGTGTCAAGAAATTTAAACCAATTCATAATCAAGAAATTTAAACCAACAATTTTATAATATAGTTAGTAGTATCTAGTTTATTTTTTTATTTACCAATTTTATTTTATTCGAACACTAGCAGGAGTCATATTTAGGTATACTTAGTTAAATGGAAACTATTCCAAGAAGCAATAAGTGAAATTAAAAGAAATGTTTTGGATTATTAAATTTAAATAGTCTTAACCATACGCGTACAACAGAATCGATTATAAAGTAAAAGCAGCAGGATTTCTTGATTTGAATAGTGGTTTTTGAAGGTTTGTAAATTACTATAAATATTTTTACATTTGCATATATAAAATAAATACTTGCATATTAGTTTATGGTCTAATTCAATCCATTTGTTTTCTATGACATTAGTTAAATCTAGGAAAACTTATTAACGAAATCAATTTATAATATTAAAGCCGGGGCAATTGATAGGGTTTACTGAATAATTGACAGAACACAAAAATCTCGGAAGTTCTAATTTCATTTGTTATGAGCTATGGCGTGATCGCAATTACAGCATATTTTTTTGTTTGATTGCATTGCTTAATTTTAAATGGCGTCGTACTCCATTTGAAGTATCTAAGGTGTACGGGTTGGTAAATATTGGGCGTTTAAAATGATGACCATTCACAGCTCAATGATCAATACGGTATATACGTCGTAGCGCCATAAATTCTCGGCCTGATATAGACAAAATAAACTTGGTAAAATATAACAATTTTTATTTTTGAATATAATCTCTCCTAACCTCAATACATTTATTACAACGATCAATGAATAATTCTATACCCTTCTATAGTTTTTCCCCCAAAATGTTGTATTACAGCTGCTTGCAACTCACTGTCGTCCTTCCATCGATCCCTTTTTGGACAGAAGATCGTAATACAGAACCATCCTTTCATTTCCTTTGACAATGGACTCCAAAATCGGTTTCGGGCGTTACCTCCGAAACTAGAAAGCCTTAACCGTTACTACCGATACTAGAAGGACTTACAGCTCTTCGATGACGTCACGCTGTTCAAGTGACGTATCGCCATGCACGATATTAGCCTAAGCTGTAAAGGAACCTTTTTTCCATTTTTTTTAAGTTTTGAAGGGCTTCCGGTTTAAAGAGGTTGCCAGTCCTGAGCCCTCCGTATCCCATTCGATTTTATTTTGGAAAAACGAAGTTTCAAAGCAAAAACCAAACACGTAACCGAGCACCGTTTTCGTGGAAGTTGTATTTGTGGTTGATATTTAATCGACTAATTATTATCATTCCTAATTGTACATGCATTTGGACGAAACTAAGGTTGGCATGATGCAGTAATTGCAATTTTATTCGAAATTTTGTTCAATTTCTCGAGAAAATCTACAGACATGCTATTTAACCAGGATCTTTAATTTCCTATTATGTGGTGTTTTACCTAATCTATCATTACTTTTCCCACAATCATTTTTAAGTAGTGTATTTGTAGAACAAGTTATTATAATTGTTGCAATACGTTCACTGCTGTGAATATGACATTTACATATATCAGTATCCAAAATTGCCACGTTGGGTGATATAATTTAAAATACATTGTATTAAAACAGAACGTTTATTACACACATTTAAAAACATCTCTTCGTGTTCAAAAGTAATTTTGTTAAATACAACGTAAGAATATAAAACTATTTCAACAATAACATCTTCACGTTTTTTGTCAAATACAACGGACAGTTGGGGAATTGAGTTGGAAGAGCATTTTTGTGAAGTCTAGGATTTGTTAAACTTACAGTTATAGTTTCACCGGTCGTTGAATCTGTAACTGTTGAAAAATAAGCAATATCTTCTTCTATAAAGTGTAACTCACAGACTCTAGTATACATTGTTGGAGTAAAATTTTCCCTATCCAGTGCACAGACCCATTTTTTACACATCTGAGTATCAGAGGGAAAACCGAATATGTGAACTTTCGATCCATTCTTATAATTACCCCGGCACCCAGGTATGCAGCAGGTATACGGCATTGTTATAAACACGTAATAGACAAAACACCTTTATACACCCGACGCCACAGTTTTTAGGTTATCCCGTTTTTATCGTTTCAGAAAAGGTTTTATCGCTTTACAACACTAAAAAACATTGCAGGTATCACCAACAAAGTATGGAAATATCACTACACAGTATTTTCTTTTAATAAAACCAATATAATTTGGATAAACTAATTCAAAGCGCAAGAATCGACCTGAACGTATGAAAACAACCGGCGCCATCTTAGGTCGTTTTTATCGTATCAGAAAACTGAAACAGTTCACTAAACTCCTTACCACAATACTTAACTCGTACTGGATGCACGTTTCGATAGCCAAGCTATCATCATCAGCAGTAAAACTGAATTAACAAACTAAGTGAAAAACTAACCCTATATAGCAAATAAATTATGCAATATGTAAATTTAAAATAAGCATAGTAATCCCTAATTATATATTAATTATATACATACCCTTTTATTTTAAGTGTTTCTTGATGAGCCGCTTCATTGTACAGGACTGTAATTAAGCCTAAAATGCAAATCTAAAGATAAATAATAAATAATCCCTAAATTAAAATGTAAATGGTCAGGATGACCAGAGTTATTAAAATCTTTGTTCTTCAATAAAGCGGTTCATTGCACATGGTTATAAATATAGCTGTAATTAACTAAACATGGTGTAACAAAGGATAAAGGCTGGAATTTAGTGGCCCTAAATCCGAATTCATTAAGTAATTTTTACATGTACGGATGAGGAAATCTAATTAGATATCCTCATTTGTATGTTTTTGTCGAGTAAATTACTGCAAACGCTTCTACAGAACTGAACAAATCGTATTGCTACTAATTCTGATGAGACAGTGGTCTCAACTACTGGCTTAAACCGCCATAAGTTAATTAACTGAAAAGTAATGCCATCACCTATCCACCATCTATGGACGCGCGTTTCGATGTTATACATCTCGTCGGCATAGCTTTGTGGAAGGTAATGGCATTTCAATATTTTAAATCGTATATATACGAAGTAGATGTTTACATGTACGGATGAGGAAATCTAATTAGATATCCTCATTTGTATGTTTTTGTCGAGTAAATTACTGCAAACGCTTCTACAGAACTGAACAAATCGTATTGGACGCGCGTTTCGATGTTATACATCTCGTCCATAGATGGTGGATAGGTGATAGCATTACTTTTCAATTAATTAACTTATGGCGGTTTAAGCCAGTAGTTGAGACCACTGTCGCATCAGAATTAGTAGCAATACGATTTGTTCAGTTCTGTAGAAGCGTTTGCAGTAATTTACTCGACAAAAACATACAATGAGGATATCTAATTAGATTTCCTCATCCGTACATGTAAACATCTACTTCGTATATATACATTTAAAATATTGAAATGCCATTTACCTTCCACAAAGCTATGCGACGAGATGTAAATACATCGAAAACGCGCGTCCATAGATGGTGGATAGGTGATGGCATTATTTCAAAATTAACTTAGGCGGTTTAAGCAGTAGTTTGAACCACTGTCGCATCAATTTAGCTATCCCGTTTTTCAGTTTCTGTAAAAGCGTTTTGCGTAATTTACTCGACAAAAACATACAAATGCAGGATACTAATTAGATTCCTCATCCGTACTGTATATCTACTTTATATATACGATATTAAATATTGAAATGCCATACTTCACAAAGCTATGCCGACGAATGTATAACATCGAAACGCGCGTCCATAGTGTGGATGGTAGCATTCTTTTCATATAATAACTGATGGCGTTACCAGTATTGAACCACTGTCGCATCAAATTAAAGTACAATACGATTTGTTCAGCTTCCTGTAGAAGCGTTTGCAGTAATTTAACTCGACAAAACATACAATAAATATTATCTAATTTAGTTTCTTATGCCGTCATGTAACATCTACTTCCTAAATACATTTAAAATATTGAAAATCCTACCTTCCACGAAAGCATCGACGAGATGTATAACATCGAAAGCGCGTCCATAGATGGGATAGTGATGCTGTACTTTTCAACATTTAACTTACGGCGGTTTAAGCCAGTATTGAGACACTGTCGATCAGAAATTATTTAGCATACGTTTGTTTCAGTTTCTGTAGAAAGTTTGCAGAATTTACTCGCAAAACATACAAATGAGGATACTAATTAGATTTCCTCATCCTACATGTAAACATCTACTTCGTATAATACATTTAAAATATTGAAATGCCATACCTTCCACAATGCTATGCCGCGAGATGTATACATCGTACGCGGCCATAGTGTGGATAGGTATGGCATTACTTTCAATAATTAACTTATGGCGGTTTAAGCCGTAGTTGAGACATGTCGCATCGAATTAGTGCAATACGATTTGTTCATCCTGAGAAGCGTTTGCAGTAATTACTCGACAAAACAAATACAAATGAGGATATCTAATTAGATCCTCATCCGTACATGTAAACATCTACTCATATATACATTTAAAATATTGAAATGCCTTACCTTCCACGAAGCTATGCCGACGAGATGTATAACATCGAAACGCGCGTCCATAGATGGTGGATAGGTGATGGCATTACTTTTCAATTAATTACTTTTCAAGTAATTTTTGTTTTTGTAAATTTCCAGGCCTTCATAACAATTTAATTGAGCAATACTCTTTACGTTTTTAATTAACTTTATATTACCAACATTATGGTTATTTTCAATATGTAGGGCAACGCTAGATTTCTCAAACCTTCTGAATTTGAGAGGAGCCAAATGTTCTTTGTATCTAATTTTGATCGATTTTTTTGTCTGCCCAATATATTACTTGATCACAATCTTTACATGAAATTTTGTAAATTCCTGATTTATCCATGTTATCTACTGGGTCTTTGGAACTTCCTAAAAAGTTTTTAAGGTTATTGCTTGAAGAAAAAACAATCTTGCGGTCAACTTTAGAAAAGATTTTTTTAAGACCTTTCGTGTAACTTGGATAAAAGGGTAATTTAACATATTTCTTATTATTACGGCCGCCAATGCGTTCTAGTGTGCTTATATTTCTAATTCTTAATCTATTCTTATGTTTCCTAATAGTATTATAGACGACATCTTCAGAGAATCCGTCGAAGTTAGCAATGTTGATGATTTCTTTTAGTTCATTTTGATATCCATCTTTAGTTAAAGGAAAATTGAGCAACCGGTGCACCGGTGAATTCATTGAAAAACAAGGATTTTAATAACTCCCGTTATCCTGACCATTTACATTTTAATTTAGGGATTATTTATTATTTATCTTTAGATTTGCATTTTAGGCTTAATTATAGTCCTGTACAATGAAGCGGCTCATCAAGAAACACAAATGTTGTTTTCTACGCCAACTGAGCGGTTCTATGAGACAGTCTAGGATCACTGTCCCATAAACCCGCTCAGTTTCCTGGAATTTCCTGAATTTCTCGAAATATATTAGAAAAAAGTAGGTAGAGTACGATTAATATCTGATGGCACGCGCAGAAACCGATTTAAAGAATTAAAAAGAGTGCGCGCCATGAAACGAGAGAGACGAACATAGTACAGACCAACACACAAACATTAGTTTGTGTTTAGTTCAGTTGTATTTCGGTCGCCGTTCTTCCATTTTGTTAAATAAAATCAGTTTTTCTCAGAACTCTCTTTGTACCTCTATTGAATCGCACGTAAGTAATTACAAGACGAGCTTCCAGCAAAGCAGAAGTAGTTGTATTTTGTTTAAAAGATTAAAATGGCGGCTGTGGTAGACACTGTTGTTTCTACCGCGAAAAAGCGGAAGATTATACATGAGCAACCTCGAGAAATCGTGTGGAATGTATGCAATTATTTCAAGCTGCAGAAACATGATGGTAACTAGTGTACTGTTTTTCTTTTCATTAATTTATCAGGAATTATACAGAAACAAATATAAAATGGTGATTTCACTCATTGATATTCCTTTTGTTAATCTATTTTTGTTGAAGGTGATATTTTAAATACTGCGAGCGAAGCTACTGGAATTTCCCGCAAGAATTGTAAATGAGGGTAAAATACATGAAACAAGCGCCAACAGCCCATTTACGACACCAAAACCTGGCATTGTTAAACCTGCTCCAAAATCTAGTCTTCACAATTTTGGTGAAGAAGCTGTTCGTAGAATCATTTACAACTTCCATATAACACACAACCAAAGACCAACAATAAATGCGTTGTATGATGAAATAACAAAAGAAGATTCCCTTGGTTTTTTGGGGAAGAAGTCATCTTTCCGGAAGTTGTTGCTATAATTGAGTTTCCGGTAAAACGATATTTAATTTTCCTATACGTAGGTGGAAGAAAACTATAGATAACCGCAAATTATTACTAGAAAAAAATTACATCCGTGAGTTGAGATGTAAATATATACGGAACATAACAAAATATCGGGCAGAAGGTCGTCCTATATACATATACTGGTGAGTGTTTATGTGAATGAATTTTCTATATAGTTACTAATGATTTTTTTCTTAATTTCAGATGAAACTTACATTCATAGCAGCCATACAACTTCATATGAATGGGTCGATGACTCTGATAAAGGCATAAAATACCCAATTTCAAAAGGAAAACGCCTGATTATTGTGCATCCCGGTATATTAAAATTATATCACATATTAACAAATTTTATAATTTCTAGGAGGTGAAATGGGATTTGTGGACAAAGCCCTCTTGATATTTTTGGACAGAAAACTGGCGATTACCATGATGAAATGAATTATCAGAATTACAAGCAATGGTTGGAACGAATGTTAATACCAAATTTACCAGAAAGATCAGTATTGGTGGTGGACAACGCATCATATAATGTTTTGTCAGTTCGACATCCTACTTCAAATGGCCGAAAGGCAGAAATGTGTACATGGTTAGATACAAGGAGCATTATGTATGAAACTGTGACCAAGTCAGAATTGTATGGCATAATTAAACAAAACAAACTGATGGGATATTAGCTCAGCATTGGCATTCCGTGCTCAGGTTACCACCGTACCATTCGGAGCTGAATCCAATAGAAAAAATATTGGCTCTTGTAAAACATAGGGTGGCTGTAAAAAATGTCACTTTTAAATTAGAAGACGTACAGAAAATTGCAGTGCAAGAGTTTGGTGTAACATATGCAACTATGTAAAAAACATTGAAAACAACTACATATATTGCCAAAGAACACATAATGGATAATTTTTGTGAACCTTTCATAATACAAGTGAACAATGACAGTGATAACAGTGATGGCATGTTTGATTGGTTAGATGATAATGCATTGTAACAGAAATAAGTATGTGTGTAGTGTTATTTTATTTCAAGCTTATTACTGGTACTGAACCTTGAAACATAAAATGACTAATTGCACTGCAATATTATATTTACTACAATGTGATTTTTGTAATTTAATATTTACAAGAAATTCTATAATATCTGTGAAATTGTTGAATAAATGCAAATAAAAAATGTTAAAGAATCCGTATTTTTCAAAGGAATAGCTTTTTTCTATTTCAATAACTTTATCTTTTATATCTTAATTTTTAACCTTTAAGTACTGGCACCTATTGGACATACATGGCGCCTACGAGGCACCGTTGTAAAATTACTGCTATAAAATTAATGTTTTAATTTTAAATGTTTTTTGTTTTAGGAATATAGGTACCTGATATGATACAAAACGGTAAAATATCATATAAAAGAAACTTTAATAAGTGTTATGTACTATTTATTCATAACATTCATTACACAATTTTTTTGTATGCTCTGATCAAATATTTTTAAAACATTTGGAGCATATTTGTTTAGAATGGAGGTTATTTTTTTCTAGGGCGCAGGTAACACCGCTTTCTTGAACTTGGAACTACATAGTTGGAATTTCCACAGGTTGAGGCTCAATTTCTAAACGCTCGTTTAGAACTTTTTAGAATTTTTCTTGGCAATTGGGGGTACTCCAAACGATCTAATTGATATGGTTTTACAAGTTCTTGTCTTAATATTTTGCGGAAATTTCTACGCGCAGTGGCTAATTCAATATTATTATGTTTATAAATAATGAAAGCATTTAAGGCGCAGACATTAATGAGATGGAAAAATAAAATCAATGGCCATCTCTTTGTTCGCCGTCCTACATTGTACGTAGCACAGAGTTTATGTGTTACGTCCACTCCACCCTTAGTTATATTGTAAAATGTCAACATTTCCGGTTTCTTTTCTTCTCCGGTATCTTGGTCAATGTTTGCATCATGGTGCATTGTGGAGAGCAGAAGAACTGCCGTAGATTTTTTTGGTACATAAGAAATCAACGTTGCATTTTTTGAAAATCCAAACAGTGTACTTTTTACAGTTCTATTCTTGTTGGGAAGAAACACTGCTGGAATTTCTCTTTTATTTTTGCGTATTGTTTCTACTAATGTTAAATTATGGTCCGACAATAAGCGCTCTGATAAGGAAGCACTTGTGTACCAGTTATCGGTTGTCACATTTCTGCCAGTCTTATCGATAGGTTGGATCAATCGAACGACAATTTCCTCTGCAGAGTTACTGACTTTATAAGGTTCTTCTAGTTGAGTTCCGGTGTACACTTGCATGTTTACAGTATAAAAACTGTCACACAGAGCACACAGAGCAAAAATTTTTATTCCATAGCGATTTGGTTTTCACGGAATATATTGTCGAAACCTGCAGTTACCACGAAATGCCACCAATTGTTCATCAATGGTAACGAATTCAGAGGGCGAAAAAAACTCATTGCATTTAGAAACAATATTCTGGAATAAATCCCGTATTGGGGCAAGTTTATTTGAAGACGTTCATTACGTGTAGTAATGTCATCAAATCTAATACAACGAAGTATAAATAAGAATTCTTCATAACTCATTGTTGTATAAAAAAATTGACTGGCTAAATCATTATCAGAGAGTAAGTCCCTGAAATTCAAATGAGATGATCGCAGTACACCGGCGACAATGAGCAGTTCTATGAAAGCTTTTATTTCATTGTGTGTCACGGAATTTCCACAGCTAGCTCTTTGAAAGTTGGGTCTTACTTTCAACTCAATGTATTTATTTGTACTTTCCACCAATATTCCAATTACCCAATCGTCAAGGAATAGCGCGAATATAGCGGAAATTTCTTTTACATTCCTCGCACGACCTTTGCAATCAGGAAGATGAATAACAATATTACTTTTTCGTGTTCGTGATGTTGGAGGGGGTACTTTATTCCACTTTGAATTTGTATTTTTACCTATGAAATTATAAACCATAAGAGCTAAGTATTTTACAACAGTGTTTATTTTTACATACCTAAGTAAAAATCTGTAACATCAGATAACTCTTCCGTATTGCTATCATCTTCTTCAATGACTGAATCACTATCATGACTAGATACACTTTCATGATCTGAACCTAAGTTGCTTTCGGGATAGATGTTTTCGTTATCAAATTCTATCCAAAAATCGTTACTTTCAAACAATTTCACTATTTCTTCATCACATAATCCACGTTTACTACCCATAATGTCAACTGTACACATTAAGGCTCAACGAACTGCTAACTCAATATTCAATGGGCATAGATATTTTTAAATACTGCACTATAAATCACTCATAAAAACACCCGTTATGTATAATGAAAGCTCAAAAAAAAAACAAACGTAACTACTGACACGGCGCCTTTCAGATACCACCGAGTGCAGGGTCATAAATTATCTTTTGTTTACATTTCAATGCATGCAATATCTGGACTGTATCGTGTTACATAGGTTTTAGAAACACCATTCGAGGAATACATATTAGGTAAACTGACGTAAATGAAATTTTGTGAAAGATATTACAATTTGTAAAAGACCTGGCGCCTCGTAGGCGCCATGATAGTACTTAAAGGTTAAGCTCTCCTATTTTGTTCATCAAATACATTTGTGGAGAATTATACTATTCAATATTTACACCAGTTTTTTAACAACATGATAATAAGCAGAAACGCTGCGATTTCCTATTTCTTCCACATTCTTGTGATATAACAGTTTTGGACTTTTTTGTCGGGCGTTACGTAAAAAATTCGATTTCTTAAACACATGTCACTAATTTAGAGGAGTTAAAACAATGAATTACCTCGCTGGTCAATTAAATGTTTCTCCACAAATTCTAGGTTATATTCATTGTGTTGATGTCAAATGCAGACCTGTATATTAAATGTATAGCGTATTGCCTATACGCTCTTTTTGAGAACGACATTTTTAGTACGTATCGTATGACGCTTAAGCCGCGTCTCGTGCATCTCGGGCGCCATCAGATATTAATCGTACTCTAAATGTCGTTGAATTTGTCCTTAAAAGGAATATGAATTTATTTTAAAAATGTGGGGTGTTCCATTTAAAATGTTATTGATATCATTACTTTGTTATAAAAAAATAGTGAAAATACTACGAAAATATGACAAACATAAAACGCTCACCGACTTATTTTTACATTTTTTTGAAAGATAAACAGAAATGAATTTTATGCGTTTTTTTGGGCACGGCGCGGTGTATAAGAATGTAGATACGTACACAAGACACTTTGGACAATTTAATTTTCCCATAATTTATTTTTTAAAGAAGTATTTTTGTTTCATTTGTTTCGCAAGTTTGGCTGTTTCTAAGTATTACCAAAATATATTTTACTTAAATAATAATACTATAATGAGGGTTGCAATGCTCATATTACATCGCTAGTTCTGTGTGGTTTTAACATAGTTCCTTTTTATATGTATGTATATTGAATGATAACCAAAAATGTATATGCCGTGTTTTCGAAGGTAAACTATGTAAACTCCGTTGGTGATTCTACGATGTGTTTTGGGGTCCACTGATTTACGAAAATTGCAAATCTTCATCCTAAAGATTTCTAATGTTTGCAGATATTACGTGGTTTGTTTGTTAATTGTGGAAAACATAACGTCGCATCTTACGTTTGAATTGTTGTTTTTTCGGAAGTTTATAATTTGCACATGCATCTTAGAACAGTACATCGTACAAGCCACTTGCTAAACCTATCACAAATTTTCCAGTAAGCGTACTAGTTATGTTTTGCATTATATTGTTTTTACGATTTGATTTAATTTCTATGAGACATTCAGTTAGAAGTTGAAGTATTGTAGCTTAACATTAAGATTGATATTAGTCAATTGCATTTTGAAGACATTATTGCACATTATTGTTCTATCTCTTTCTGTAGGAGTAGATCGATTTGGAAAAGAATCTAATCAAAAATTAATTTAATAATTGTCGTGGTCACCCACGGCAACGCTTCGTTAACACGTTCACAATGGACATCCGATGCAAGTCCACATCTGTACCCAAAGGCGTCGAATACGAGAAGAATATACATCTCAGGTGCGCTTCTCGTATTACTATTGGAAATAAGCTACCTTATACTACTACTGTATTTTATTCACTCCTAAAAGGTCAAAACGCAAGTAAGATTTCCAATAAATGTTATATACGGCGCAACTTACTGTTAGTTCAGAAAGTTATCAAGTGGGTATTTCAAGATATATCAGTGTAATGACGTAACAAGGTATATAATGATTCTTCATTAGTTTTTGGAAAGTAATAGTATACTTGAGTTTGTTTGTTCATGAGTTCAGTATTTTTGAATGAATCACGTAATGGAACAGTGCGGTACTAGAAAGCTGAAACACTTAACTAAAACTTGCCAGACTTCAGTAACACTGGACGCACGTTTCGATAGCTAAGCTGTCACCTTCAACGGTAAAGCCGAACTAATAATCTTATCTATTATGCAAATTTAAAGTTACGATTGACTGACCGCGGTCATACATAATTTAACAAAGAGTACCGGCTAGAATTTTAGGGGCCTTAAATCTGAATTCATTAAATTGTATGTTTGTTTTTGTAAATTTCCACGCCTTCATAACAATTCTTAGTTCTTAGTTTTTAACCAACTTTACATTATTAACATTATGATTCTTTTCAAGCGTATGTAGGGCAACACCAGATTTGCTAAAACTTTTGAATTTGAGATGAGCCAGGTGCTGTTTGTATCTAACCCTGATTGATTTTTTTTTCTGCCCAAAACATACTTGATTGCAGTCTTTACGTGAAATTTTATAAATTATTTGATTATTGTTTGATGAAAGAACAATTTTGCGATCAGCTTTAGAAAAGATTTCTTGAAGATCTTTCGTGTAACTTGGATAAAAGGGTAATTTAACATATATCTTACTAGTGTTATTACTATTGTCAATACATTCTAGTGTGCTTATTCTATTCTTATGTTTCATAATAGCATTATAGACTACATCTTTTGAGAATCCGTTAAAGTTGATGATTTCTTTGAGTTCGTTTTTATAACTGCCTTTAGTTAAAGGGAAATTCAGCAAGCGATGTACCAAAAAATTTATAGACGAAAGTTTGTTCCCATGTATATATAAATAGAAGTTCCTACAACTCTATATTCTACCTATCAATTATACATGTAATTCTATCCTTTATATCAGCGAAAGGTAAATTCGCAAACTGTTTCTGTACAGATCAGAAAACTAAACATCCGGTTAAAAGCGCAGTATTAATTATCCACGATTCGTTTGAACGCTGAAGTCTCGAACGATTTTACTAATCCCTTCTACGGATACGACATCATTAACATCGTTATTTTGTATATAAAGAAGATTATATTTGTTCACCAAATCGTATAGATAAGTTGAAATATATATTGTATAGACGACTACTACATCCTGAAAACACAGTACTCTCCTTAATAATTGATATTCACAAAAATGGGTTAAAAATATACAGGATGTTTTATAAGAGTGAGGTCCTAAAGTCTCCCCCCTATGCTGACTTTTGAACAACAGAAACTAGAGTTTTCGGAAAAAATAGGTCGATTTCTATTTTTCGTGAACTAACTTTAAGGTTATCGGCAGCTCAATTATATTTCCGATGTCGCCGGAAGTGACAACTTTCGTATTTTAAATAGAACAACTGTATATTACGGCTTTGGAAAGGTAATCGAAAGGGGAATCCAACAATACCACATGTTATATTTTGGCTTAAGATATATTATTTGTAGCAATAAAGGTTTTGCCAAAACGACTACTTCATAAAAAATTAAAAATAATAGAAAAAGTAATCAGTTAGGCGCTGTGCGTTTGAGTTCCGCTAGGATGTAGGATAGGTTACCGCCAGAACATCGCAGAATTAACCAAGTATAACTAATTTTAGAATAATTATCATTATCATTTAAAAAAATAATTTAAAAACAGGAGTAAGATGAGTGTGTTGTGTAGCCAAGGTTACACGTTATATTTAATAAAACTTGTGAAGATGTGGAAAAAGATGGTACATGCAACGATACGAAGTTCCAAAGCCTACTGTGCATTTTAAAATAGAACATATTGTAATGTTAGAAATATAAATATCGGAAATTGGTTTTCTAAATAAATTAACTAATTTTTTTACGATCGGTAGATCCAGAAGTGTCCCCTAGACAATATTTCGGCAATTAAGATGGTTGTAAATTGCAAATAATAACGTTTTACAGAAGTTAAAATTGATAGAATAAAAACTGACCTCAAATTTGACGCGTTATGTAAGAAAGAATTCCGCGTTCTTTTGAATAGTCAAACAGGAATTAAGCTTGTAATTGAAGTAAAATTTTTGCACTACAACACTTGTTTGGAAAATTAAACACTTAGACAAATACATCTTATCTCAAACTAAAGGGACAGATTATCTTCATTTCGAATATACAATATTTCATATTATTTCAATTAAATTTAAATCAATCAAAATTTCCTTTCTTTAAAAATATAATATTACAGCCAATTCATAAAAGAGAAAAAATTTTGAAAAATCTCCATTCACAGAGGCACAATCTTCCGATCCCGCGGAGATGACTCATCCTGTATAGATTAATACAGCCGTTATGTATCCCATAATAATTTGAGTTTTATTTAATGTTAGAAAAGATTATTTTTGGATTGATATATTCTAATCATGTTTTAATTACGCGGCACGCTCTCATGATAGCATTTTTTTGTTTCTGTTTAAAGTCATATACTAAATTATGTGCTGATACATAGGTATGGATGTTGAATTGCTTCTGACAAATTCATATCATCGACGAGATACCCAACAAACCGGAATAACAAACCGCTATGATTCTATTTGAGGTGACGTGAATGTAACCGTCACATGCAAAAGTAATTGTATAAACAGAAAGATTATAACACCCGTCATAAACAGTAGTACCTGCTAAATTGACAATAGTGTAGGCAGGTATTTGTCAGTAATAAATTTCTAAAATACTTTCTTTGCACAATTCGAATAAATGGAAGGGAATATAATACAAATCGATTTTCATACGTTGTATTTTAGATGTACGCACTAATTGTAAGTTTATAAACACGACTTTCCCAATGGGGTTTTAAAGAATTTCTACTAAAGTTTTACCATTTACCATACATTTATCATAAACATATTTTCACAAAGCACGTCATTTTGTAATTTTACAGTAACCTATGTATAATTGATATTATACATTAAACAAAGAAAATGTTGCCACTTTTATAATTTTGAAATAAGCGTATGTGAGCTTTCTTATATTTATCTGCTACTATTCTTGGCGATTTGAAGTTTTAGAAAATAATTACGTGTATAGCTTATGTAGATGGAAAGCGACAATTCAACCCCTCCCATATTTTCAGTGCAACTCAAAATTTGGTTATATAAACTCCAATCTGTATCAGTACAAATTATTTTTTTTCATAAATATGTTTTATACCTTTTACCCAAGAAGTTGCGTGGTAACGTGATTTTAAGTAACGTGTAGTCAAAAATGTGAAATTTCCACACATTTGCGTTTTAAGCTACAAAAATAGGTTTATATTAGAATTTTCGGATTTTAATTTATGGTTTTCTGATACAAATAGTTGAAAGTCCCGTTTGCACAATCTAGATTTTTTATAATTTACTACCCGTGTGTGTACAACCACAAATAAATAATGGCTCTCCCTATTTCTACACGCCAGACAACGTGCTTCGGGTGCCTTTGCTTATGTACGAGGGTCACGCTATATATTTTGAGATACAAGAAAACTACAAGTTTTTTTACGAAAATGATTTTATTTATGTTCAAAATAATCTAATCCTGCATCAATGCACTTTTGTAACCGAAGTTTCCACAACGTAAAAGCGTGAAGCCAGTCATCTCTTGGAATGCTCTCAAAAAATAGATGAATTGCTTCATCTATCTCATCCTCCGTCGTGAAACGTCGACCACGTAAATGTTTCTTTAGGTTGAAGAACAACCAGAAATCACACATGGCCAAATCAGGCCAATAGGGTGGATGTTCAATGACTTTTACCTTATTTTCACGTAAAAATTTAACTGTCTGCTGTGTACTGTGTGACGATGCAATGTCGTGATGCAACATTAACCCGCGAATGTTGACTGACTCAAGAACTGCATGAAAACATTTTGTGGTGTACCAGTTTGCTGTGACTGTACGTTGATTTTCCAGCTTCATTGCTTTTACTAATCCGGTACTACGGAAGAAAACTACGTACATAACTTTCTTGACAGCCCTTTGCCTTTTGGCCATTGTTGGTGTTGGTGCATCTTCGTGGATCCACACGCGGCTCTCCTGGCGGGTAGGAATATCGTAAAATGGGATGTAAGTTTCATCACCTGTTACTGTTTTTGATAGAATGCGATGTCCACTATTATTTAACATTTACAACGTTTCCCGAGCGATTCTTCCTCGCTCTGCCTTTTGGAAATCGGTAAGCGTGTGTGGCACCCAACGAGTAACAATTTTTTTCATCCGAAGATGATCATGTAAAATTGAATTTACTGTTGCGGATCCAACACCAAGAGTTGACTCAATCTCTTGATAGGTGCATCTTGGATTTTCGTCGATCATACGTCTCACACTCTCAATGTTTCCAGCGGTAACTGAAGAACAGGGCCTACCGGTACGTTTCTCATCACCAAGCGATATCCGTCCTCTTTTAAATTCGCTATACCAGCGAAACACAGTTGCACGTGAAGAACTTTCATCACCAAATGCGAGTTGCAATCGTTCAAGACTTTGTTGTTCACTTAAACCGACCTTAAAATCGTAGTAAATCATTGCGCGTACATGTTCTCTTGACAAGTCCATGTTTCGATGACAAATCGTACCTACCACGTTTACTCTATGACAGCAGCGACTCAACTGACAGTCAGAGTTTACTACTTAAGGATGGTGGTATTTAGAAATGCAGTGTTGCCAGCTCTAACTTCTCTACTTTTGGGGCATCTCATAGCGTGTCGTAGTAGGTATTAGATAGGATGCGGTATGTCCCTCGTATGGTAGGTTATTAACAGAATAGAAACCACAAGCCGACCCGCCCGTTGGCCCAACAGCTTTGCTAGTTGTCAGCCCGACAAACCGATAAGAGGATGATCATATCCGTTCGACCCTTCTTCAAAGAATGCATTCTCAAAGAAAATGAATTCAATTTATATTAGTCTATTCTCAGTAAAAAAAAAAATAATAATATGTGCAGAACGTCTTTTCTTTATTCTTCTTCGTTTTCGCCCTGTCCAGAAGGAGCGGTAATAGTAATTCAACATCTGAATCCATGTTTAATATTGTCTAGAGGCACGGTATTTTTTTGCTATCGATAGTCGAAACAACTATCGATAGCAATATCGGTAATCCAATTGTAAATATTCTCTAAAAAACGGGATTTTCCAACCGGAGTGGTTTCATAAGCGACATTCGGCAGGCAACCCATCAGGGGCGAAGAGGGCTGCACGGTAAACCCGCAAAGGCGGGTAGGCGCGGTCCAATGTCGGAGTAGACCTCCAGCCCTTCGACGTCTTTTGACGACGGAACGGCGACCAATTTCACGCTGTTAGGACACGCCGCGACAGTCAAGCTAGCGCAAATCGGGATATTCAGGGATCAAAACCCGCAAAACCCAGTATAGGCAATTTCCGACCTGAATTGGTGGAATTATACCGCGATTTTTCGCCGCTTGTCGCACCCCCCGTGGATATTATCAAGACCCATGTTCTGGTATAGGAACTGACAGAGAACGTTCTGATTCCTGCTAGGGAATTCACGCCGTTTGACACAAAGTAGGGGGGTGGTCTTTACGTTGGAGGATACGGAGTCATACAACTCGTTTTCTAACACAAATCACACCAAACGCCCGACGAAACCGATCCCTGCGCGTCTTTCCCTTAGAACACTTAAACGCGGGCGCGAGGCGCAAAATCAAACGTACGCTACGTGAATTCGCACCGCTCTTTCAGAACGACGTTGTGGGCCCTACGGCGACGACCGAATACGTCATACGGTTGCGCGACAGCCCATATCGCTATTCGCCCGAGAAGAAGCGCATTATCGCCGCGGAAGTCGAGGAGATACTAGCGGCCGATGTTATACGCCCGTGCTCCAGCAAATACAATTCCTCTATCGTAATAGTCACAAAAAAGACGGCAAGCTACGTTTTTGCGTTGACTACCGGGCGTTAAACGCAAAGACCGAGGACGAAGTCAGTTAGCTGCCGCCGATACAGGAGACGCTTAAAGACTTAGGAGGTGCTACGATGTTTAACACCCTGGACTTAAAGAGCGGGTATTGGCAGGTCCGAATGTTCGAGGCCTCCAAGCATTTGACGGCGTTTGTTACGCCGGAAGGCGACCCATATGAGTTTAACGTTATGCCGCTCGGCTTAGAGAACACGCCGACGACATTTCAAAAACTAGCAGCAAGCGCATATTCAGGCTATTCAAGTCGCCGCCGAGCCTAGAACTCACAAGTAATTATGGCAATTTCTCGGTACCATTAATTGGCTACGGGATTATATCCGCGATTGTTCGACCGTTGTCGCACCCCTTCCTGACTTATTATCCATAAAGAAACCCTATCGCCTTTCTTTAGGTGAAGGAAGCTGCAGCGAAGCTTCTCTTCCTGCAACGGCCCGATTTCAGCCGTCCGTTTGTGTTACAAACGGATGTGAGCCAGTAGGGAGCCGCCGTGGTCTTTTACTAGTAGGTGGATGGCAAACGGTAGATCATAAGCTACGTCAGCCTCAGGTTCAATAAAACCGAACAAGCATATCACGGAAACGAACAAGAATCTCTCGCCGTGACATGGGCCATAAAACGTTACAGACCGTACTCGGAGAACAGGGTGTTCACCTTGCGAATAGACAGCAAGGCGTTAACGTGGTTGCACCAGGCCAAAGAGACCAAATCGAAGCTGATGCGGTGGGCGCTCCTGTTCCAGGAGTACAGCTATAATGTGGAGCACGTCCCGGGAAAGGAGAACGAGCTCCCCGACCTTTTGTCGTGCCAACCTGGCCCGGCAACACTAGATCTCGAGATAATCAACGAAAAAAGGCTCCTACCTTATGCATACAAGGCGCCGACCCCGCCGGTAGAGGACCGACTCTACATCATCGGCGAGGACGACGAAGAACCTCTCGTGGATGAGGTGCAGAATGCACAGCACACCGACCCCGAGATGCTGCGCCTGACGATGCCTTGACAGGCGAGTACAGTAATTTCAACGGCTACCTACGACGGCGAGTCAACAGTAAATACCTATTCATTTTGTCCGTGCGGGAGAGGGTGCTATTACAATATCATGACCATTTCACCGCCGGACACTTAGGTGCCGAAGAAACCGTCAATGCCATCCAACAACGTTTTTACTGGCCTGTATACCGCTGTGATATTGAAGAATACGTTCGGACATGCGAGCTCTGTAAAGTTTTCAAACGCGGGCCTTTCCAGTACAAAGCGCCGCCAATGCGCACGTTCGAAGTCGTTTCGGTGGACATTATCAAGCCGCTTCCTGAATCGCGCCGCGGCAATAAGTAGGTTATAACCCTCGTGAACCTCCATACGCGATATACTGAAGCCCCCGTCGTGCCCAGCATCGGCACCAGCGCCGTCGTCAACTTCCTGGACCAAGTGTTGCGTCGGTTCGGCTGCCTAAGAGCCGTACTGATAAACAACGTTTGTCAATTTACATCGGTCGCGTGGGACGCAGCCATCCGCAGACGGGAAACACATCATGGGACCACCCCCCCGTCTATCACCCACCAGCAAACCTGATCGAATAAGTCGAAACATATTCGATAGTTGCACAATCTATAGTTTGCAACGTCTAACTGTATGGTGTTTATTGCCCGTATGAGACATTTTCATGCACTAGTCACATTGTCTGGCTGGCTACTAAAAACTACTATTCTTCGAGCCGTAATATATATAGTGTAGGCCTCGCACAGATGCAATTATGACGCAACGGAGTTTGAACAAGCTCGAATCTGTATAAGCCTGTCAGACCGAGAACTTATGGCGCCTACCTCGTATAATCATGTATCATTTGATTGTTTATATGTTTAGAAAGTAATAAAGTTATTTCACACTTTCTAGTTTTATCATTTTGAAGACCATTTCAAGATCAATGAGGCATCTAACATCCTATGTAAGTTATACAGTTGTAAATGCTTTTAAGAAATCAAAGTTTGTTGAAAGCTTGGGATGTGGGTAAATAATTCTCACCATATTACACATAGAATTAGTTCTAGTGGATTAACCAGTTACTGGTTAGAGGTATTAAATACCCTAGATTGAGATGATCGTGATCTTTAAGAGGAAGTTTGTGTAGGATATGAACGAAATTAAAATTTGTTCTTTGGAACCTATTGAATCAACAACATTACTGTAGGACCTTGTAGGGCATTGATAATATGATATAAACGATGTCTGTATGAATTTATTTATTTAACTTTACATTAATAGGTTTTAGGATTCTTAAAAATGCATTTGTCCTAGCTACAACTTATTCAAATAATAAACAATACTATTTAATAAAAAAAAATAATAATAATTTTATTGCATATTGTAGTTGAACTGTATTTTGTTTGGTTTACTGAAAAAGGATGTTAATTTAAACAATTTTGTTTAAACTAAATCAATTATTTATTTAGATCAACGCACGATTCTTTTTGGTTTAACCAATACATTGTTTAGCATCAACTGTTTGTTTTGGTTGCAACAGGCATAACTTTTTTTGTAATCAATTAAAATATTAAATTAACGTAATACATTTTCAAATGTTATATAGAACGGGTGGAACGCATCAAGTGAAAAGCGATTTCTTATCAATTTGACAATTTTTTACGTGCAAAGAATTGTTCGGTTAACAAAATTTTATTTTTATAGTAACAATAATTACGTATGTAACAGTAACCATGTTGTTTCTATAAACACAAATATTTGTTCGCCGTATTTAAACGCGCAATTTAAGCAGTTTTTTAATTTTCGAAATGTTACAGTACAACCCCAGCAAATATTCAATCTTTGCTTTGAAAACATTGCGCTAAGTTTAATTTTAATCCTGCTGAATCCAATAAACTAAATACTTTATCTAACAATTATATGCCTTCTTCAGCAGACGAAGAAGGAATTAAAATATCATCAATATGTATACTTGATCATAACGTAAGTCGCCAAGTGCTCAATTAATGTCTTTGGAAAACTAGTAGTACTGTTGAAGAACCAGACCAAGACTCTTTATTTTAGTGTTAAGTGTATACTCATTCGAATAAATAAACTATTGGTTATCTATTCTTGTTTTCTTTCGTTTTGTGTTTTATGGTATTAAGGAAATCATAAATATACATACTTTATCATTTAACTTCTTATTTTCAAAATCATATATTACTTTCAACGATTTCATATGTAGTATTGTCATCGCTTTTAAGCTAAATTATTCAAGTCGTCTTGTATATTTAGGCTTAAACATTAATTCTTTTAGTCAATATTTCAGATATTTTTCTAAAATGTATTAGTTTGTTTGTAACGTTAATGCTCTTCTAAAATTTTGAATAGGCGTCTCCATTTTCTTATCACCTTTTCATCTTGAACGTGAGAATGTTCATCCCTAATTAGATGAGCGTTAGCGATAAGAAAGGTCATATGGAACCCTAGAATACGTAGTACACATTAGACGTAAAAGAATATACCCATAGCACTCTCGACGAGTGAAAAATAAATGAAAAGGAAAATAAGTTGGGAATTGAACTTATTAAGAAAAAGGCAAAAAAAAGATAAGATATAGGTTAAACACGCGTTGGTAGGAAAAAACATGGAAAATCAAGAGATACAAAAATTTAATTGTTCAGGCTTTACAGCTGAAATTGCTACAAGATGAACAAAATGGGTAAGATCTTTCGAAATATATGTTGAAGCAAAAGGAATTACTGACAAGAAAAGGAAAAAGGGAATGCTGCTCCACTCTGCTCCATTTTACACCCGAGGTAAATACCCTATATGAACGACATGTTTTCAGGAAACAGTAGCGCAATACGTTGTTCGATTAAAATTACAAGCTGGATATTGTAAATATGGTAAAAAGGAAACCGAACACATAAGAGACAAGCAAACAAAATGGAAAACAACTTTCATTGTGTAAATAAAATAGAAAAGAGACAACAAGAATGTTACCGATGTGGAAGTACTAATCACAAGAGCTACGATAAAGTTTGTCCAGCTCGAAATCAAATTTGCCATAAATGCAATATAGAGGGACATTTCAAGAAGCAATGCAGGACAAAGGTTGAAAATAGAAAAGGAACAATCAAAAGAATAGGAAAGGAAAAGAGAAAGGTACTAAAGTGAGACAAGTAACAGATGAGACTAATGAATCCGAAGATGATTATGAGAACAGGTATGCATTTACTTTAAGTATAAATAGATTGTGTAAGCCAGAGATAGACATTTATGTAAAAGTAGGCGGAGAAAGATTAGGAGTTTTAATAGATGTAACGTGGTAGATTCAAAGACATGGTCGTACTTAAAGGAAAATAAAATTAAATGTACAAGTGAGAAAAGTATCACTTTACTAAAACCTTATGGTGCAGATAGTTCAATCCAAGTAAAAGGTAAATTTATTGCAACAGTACAAACTGAAACTAGTAGAAAGGTGCAGGCTGAATTTCATGTAATTGAGGGTGAGGGAGTATCATTACTTAGCAAACAAACGGCAATAAGCTTAAGTATTTTGAAGCTAGGGGAAATTATCAATCAAATAAAAGTCAATGAGGTATTTGATGGCTTAGGAAAATTGAAAGACTTCCAATTAGAGATACCAATAAAAAAAGAATGTTACACCTATAATACAGCCAAGTAGGACAATTCCACTTAGTTTGCAGAAACCTTTAGAAAAGAAATTAAAAGAAATGGAAGAATTAGGTATTATAGAAAAAGTTGATGGACCAACGACATGGTGTTCACCACTAGTTGTTGTGCTTAAAGGAAATGGAGATATTTGTGTATGTGTTGATATGAGGCGGATTAATGACATTGTTGTAAGAGAAAGATTTCCTATACCGACTATACAAGATTTAATAGTAGATCTAAATGACAGTAAAGTTTTCAGTAAACTAGATATTAAATGGGCAATCCATCAAATTGAGTTACATCCAAATTCAAAACATTTGACTACTTTTCAAACACATAAAAGGCTTTTTAGATATAAAGGATTAATGTTTGGCATATCAAATACTCCAGAGTTATATCAAAAGATTATAAACCAACTTCTACAAGTATGTAGAGCTATACAGCTGCCGATATAGATGATATCATTGTTTATGGAAAATATGCAGAAGAACATGACAAAAGAGTAAAGAAAGTCATAGATTTATTAAAAGAAAAGGGGTTAAAACTGAACAAGGAGAAATGTATTTTTGCAGTGGATAGAATTAAATTTTTGGGACATACTTTAACAAGCAATGGAATTGAAGTAGATAATAGAAAAGTAAAAGCAATACAGAACTTTCGGAAACCCAAAAGTGTAGAAGCAATTAGAAGCTTACTTGGGCTGATTAATTTTATAGCACGATATATACCACAACAATAAAAAGTTGTTTAATTGATTCCACAACATTGGCTTACTATGATCCTAAGGCAGAAACATACGTAATGGCAGATGCGAGTCCAGTTGGATTAGGCGCCGTGCTAATTCAAAAACACAATGGATCTAATAGAGCCATCGAATACGTGAGTAAAAGTTTAACTGCAGTTGAAAATAGATATTCAGACGGAGAAAGAAGCATTGGGTCTAGTATGGGCATGTGAAAGATTTCATACTTATTTATACGGTAAGGAATTTACACTAATAACAGATCACAAACCCTTGGAATTCATCTTCTCACCACGTTCCAAACCTAGTTTGTGGATTGAAAGATGGGTACTACGTTTACAAGGGTATATGTATAATGTAAAATACGTCATCGGAAACTGAAGAGAAGACATTGGATGAAATTAGAGAAAAATCTGAAACTGATCCGGAAATTTCAAACTTGCGAAGTGCAATTAACATCCAAGATTGGCATAATGAACGTCTAAAGCAATTTAAATTTATCAAGGAAGAATTATGTGTAATAAATTCAATTGTTTTACGGGGAACAAGATTGATAATGATATTAAAGATTGATAATAATATTATAGTTCGCACACGAGGGTCATCCTGGAATTGTGGCGATGAAACAGAGGTTACGAGCAAAAGTATGGTGGCCAGGAATAGATACTGATGCAGTAAAGACGGTGAAAACTTGCCGTGGATGTCAATTGGTAAACGCACCATTGTATGCAGAACCTTTATGAAGAACACGACTACCCGATCAACCGTGGCAAGACCAAGCTGCAGATTTTACGGGATCACTTCCATCAGGTGACTATATCCTAGTTGTTATTGACTATTATAGCATATATTTCGAAATAGAAATCATGAGAAATATAAATACTTCTGAAACAATAAACAGACTTTTGAAGATATATTGTCGATTTGGCATACCGCGATCCTTAACAACTGATAACGGTCCTCAGTTTAGGAGCGAAGAATTTTCTAAATTTTGCGTGGACTATCATATAGAGCATAGACGCACTACACCATTTTGGCCACAAGCTAACGATGAAGTGGAGAGACAGAATCGCATACTACTTAAACGCGTTAAAATAGCGCAGGCATTGGGAAAGGATTAGAAAAAGGATATTTTGGATTTTCTTTTGATGTACCGCTACAGGAAAAACACCAACAGAACTTATGTTTGGGAGAAATATAAAATGCAAATTACCAATTTTCAATGAAACCTTAGACCAAAAGTATGAAGTTAAATATGATGAAGAGATTAGAGAGAGGGGTTGGGACAAGAAAATGTTGGGCAAGGAATATGCAGACAATAGAAGATATGCAATTGACAATCCAGTACAGATATGAGATAAAATACTTTTAAAACAACAGGTACGAGACAAATTGTCAACGACTTTTGAAAACGAGGACTAGGTACATAGTAACGGGAAAAAATGGAAACCAGGTTATAGTGCAATCTGAAGATGGAACCGAAAAATGTCGGAATTCAACATTTGTAAAACCGTTAAGAGAAGGACAGAAGAGGCGTCAGAAGAACGCAGAGACCACCAACCAAATTTAAAGGCTTTGAACTCGCAAACTAGTATTCATATATTTTGTTAGAAAAAAAAAGAGAGTAGATGTAGTGTATGCAATATATAGGTATATAAGTTGATAATACTGGGGAGTTGTCTTGTATGTATAATAAGACTAAAAGACATTGAAATATATTATTGTATAATAGTGTTGTGTTTATTATATCAAGAGGTCAATTAATTAGAATTAGTAACTAAGATAAAAATCAAGTGTGTTCTCATTTCTATCAACAAATGGCGAAGACTATAGACCCGCAACATTACTAACTCAAACGCCATTTTTAATTTAAATATTCGTGTCTCGATAGCCGTTTTAGGTATAGAGTTTTCTGAAACTGGTATTTGAAGAAAGTAATATTTATGGGACCACTTGTAAAGTTGTTCTTCTATCGTTAGAAAACCGTATATTTCTTTGAGAGTCTGTTTATTAAGAGCTCTATAGTCTACACGTTCTATAATCATTATTTTTTTGACAAGTATTACGGAACTAGGAAAATTAGAGTTACATTCGCGAATAATTTCTCTAGTCTTTGACTTATTCCCTGATAACAGCTTTTTCGCTCTCTGGTAACCTATACAGCACCTCCAGCTAGCGCGTGGTTGGAAGATAATTGCTTCCTTGAGTAATCTACAGAAAAAGTTTTCAAATAAAGAATATTCAGAGCCAAGTGCTGCATATCATAAAATTATGCTCAAGTAGGTATTCAGTGTGTTCAGTTTCCACACGGCACGATCCAATTTTGGTTTATTTATTGGAAAACCTGTAAATTATTACGCTTCTATTTAGATACCTCTCTTCTATTTATGTTAACTTTCATGAATATTCCCTATACCTATCTGTCTTAGTCTTGGAAATAATTGAGATAATTTAAAATTTTTGCGGCGATTCGAGTTTTATTCGAGTATTTCTTGGAGTTTTCGACAATACATGGACATTTTTTATTTCAACTAGCGTCTACAAGATGGCCATGGCGATCGCTGGTATGTTTGATGCTATTTCAATTCTTTTTTTAAATTGAATATCCTGTAACAATTCCCGCATACCTAAAATATGTCGTTAGTAAATTAAATAAAAAGCTATGCAGGTAGGTTCTTGGTTTAAAAACATGGCGTGCTGCGACGGAATACTAGAAACTTTTGTATCTCCAAAGATATTCACTAAAAATAATCGGCAAAATCTAATTTATGCCTACAATTTCAACATTTATTCCAAGTGAGCACCATTTTCTTTCATATAAACGGTACTGTGATTCATTCTACTTTGTTGAACATTTACTAACATTTCGGGAGTAATATTTCGTGCAATGTCCACATTACACATTGCTTTAAGAAATTCATCCAGTTTTTCATAACCATTTCTATTTAACTAACTTGCGACATTTTTTAAACAACTTTCAGTACGTTATTATATCCTTTACTGTAGAAAAAACTTAGTGTGTGATGTTTATAAATCTTCATTTTATGCTGAACTCTAATCAATATTTGTAGTATGAGTAGATGCTAGAATTGTACCAAACAGATACCGTTTGTTAATTTTGATAGATATCTTTAACGAAACAAAAAATTTGTAGTATTTCGTCGCAGCACTCTATGTTTTTAAACGCAAGACATAGCTTCATATTTAATTTACTAAACAACGACATATCTGAAGTATAGGGAAATATTTATAAAAAAAAATCTAAAACAGTTTCCCTGACAGATTTTGCAAAAATATACAGACTATTCTATTAAAAAAAGTTCGATAACATGGCGACTACTTCGATGGCCATCTTGTAGACTCTGTAGTTGGTATTAAAAAAATGACCCATGATTCATCATACGCTTTGCACTATACATCAAGAAGTATTACACAAAGGTACAATGAACATGGTACATGCGTTAACATCCATCGTCAATTTCATAAAACCTCGAAGTATAAATCAGCAAAAGTCCTCTGTTTTCTTAAGTGAATTAAACACCGATAATTCTGGTTTGTCATAGTGTAACGAGGTACGTTGGTTATCCTGCTCCAAGGTTCTTAAACAATTCTGGGACTTGAAAAAAGAAATATGCCAGTTCTTAAGTAAGAATCCTGTTTTTGACATAAAGATTTATCCTTCATGCTTGATATAACAAAACACTTAGGTATATGATTTAAATTTAGAACTGCAAGGGAAAGATCAAATCACTACGAACATGTGTGATCAAGTTAAAGCATTCAAGTGTAAGCCAGTTCTACGAGAAAAGCAGTTGAAGATGAGAATTTAACGCACTTTGCGACATACAACATGAATAAATCAAGTTTAAGTGAAACTGGATCGCACAAACAATACGCGGAAGGAAATTCAAGGATTTTGATTTTAAATGATTGGAAAACAAGTTTTCCTTATTCTCTTCGATATGTTGAATAAATATAGGATTAGTACCTAATAATAGCGCAAATGGAGGTAATTGAGATACAGTGTGATTCAGATTTGAAGGCAAAATTCAGTGAAGCTGGCGTACCTAAATACGGCAAATATTTATCTGGCTGGTTTGAAAACACGAGAAAATTCGCATATGTAATTATTTCCATATTTGAAAGTACTTATCGGTGTGTGTAGTTATTTTCAATTATGAAAGAAAATAAGTCGATCCAGAATTCACCTTGGGTTTTAGTTTTGAAAGCAATCACTGCGAATAAGATTTTTCCCAAAATAGGAAAGATAGTAGCAGAGAATAGATGTCAAGTGTCAGGAAGACATTAATACTATATTGTTCTTGTTTTTTTTTTACACTATAATTTTCGAAATAAACCTACGTTTCTACAAAAATTGATTTTGAGGTTTTCCTTTTTTGTGCGGTCCACAAAAACTTAAACCTGAGTTTGACATGCTTGGTGTAATGTGTTTGAGATATCGGCCGTTAAAGAAACGGAACTTTCGCAACAATCTTAAACTATCTGAATTATCAATTATCTCAAAAACTAAGACAGATGAGTATAGTTAAGAAACCAAACTTGTATCGTGCGTTGCGGAAACTGAACGCTATGTATATTTAGGCATAAATTTATGTTGTGCAGAACTTGTTTCCGAATATTTTTTATTTGAACACTTTTTCTCTAGATTGCTCAGGAAAAGAATAATCTTCCGTCCACGCACCCTATGCATACCGTATGCGCAGTGGCAGACAGGCTTGTTGTTGAACAATCTAATTTCAATTTCACCATTTCTAATTGTACCAAAATCTTTACTATCGCAAGCAAAACAAGGAGACCATTTCTTAACAACTTCTAGTAACCTAGTTTCCATCTCGTACTTAAGCTTACGTTTATAATCTACGCACCATTTCTCATTACAACTCTACTTTCATTGAATCCACCTACCTTTAAAATATTTCTTTCGACGATTTCCTCGCATTTCATTCCTCCAGTTATCTCTCTTCCTTGTTTCCATACAGCGGCTTCGATCCCAACGTGTAGATGGCCCCTGTTGACGAAGTTACGCGCATTCTGGGGTGATCGTAACGGTTTGCCCCGACTGATGGAACTTGCGACGTAAGTGTTAACTCCGATGATGTTGGCATCAACCGGCGCGACTGACCCAGGTTGCAACTAGATGTTTGCGTTCACCACAACAAACGGACGCAGTAAGCGTGAGTTTTTGTAGTAGGTCGTATATTTCATCGTATATTAATCGCGGCTTTTGATTTTCCACTAAAAATCTTAAATCATCTTTACCGATTACTACAAGGTGGGGCAATACTTCCGTTATGATTTTAAGGAGGGCTAGCGTCGAGAGGGGTGGTCCGCGAAGAGTGGGGAAGGAAACGTTTGATTCGAGGGAACCTAAAGTTAGTCAGTGGAGAAGATATCGTGGCAGTCATGGAATCATTGGTCCCTATTTTTTTGGCACGCCATATTTGTTTACAAAATCGACCTTATGTAGGCCTGGCGTCAGCATATAGCGAATAGTGTATGATGCTGGCACTCTCCCGTATTTCCTCATCGCCATTGACTTAATGGGATTCATTATCTTGAGCATCCTGAACATCTAATAATCTACGTCGTAAACAAGTTAACAGAATAGAATCTTCATTTTTATCATTTGTTTTAAGCAGTTCATCTTAATTGAGCCGTACTTCTTTCCACGGCGTCTTCAAAATATACGATCGCTGACAGCAAATCAAAATTCTTCAAAAATGATATATTTTGGATACATCGAGATATGATAAATATCAGTAGAGGTTTGCTATAATGCAGTTACATCTTTTGAATCGCATGTTGACCAAATGGTAGAATAAGCGGGGGACCATTCGGTGGTAGAAACATTGCTGGAATGCGTTTGTGGTCAATACATAATTATTCTAGAACGGGATGTCCAGATGAGGTATCAAATAAGCAATGCTTTCCAAGGCAAATTCACTTCCCTCATTTTCCTTTTAACTTCAGGTATAAAAAATTTATGGAACCATTTACGAAACACATTGTAACACATCCCTTATTTTGGCCCACATACGTAACGAGAAGATTTGGACACCTCTTAAATGCCCTAGGTTTATTTGCCTTTCCAACAAACTACCAGTTTCAGCTTATGAGTACCGGAGGCATTGTCACTAGGCATAAAAGTAAATGTGTCCTTACTGACTACAACCTGGTGCTGTTTTTTCGCTTCGGTATGACGGTTTTGTTTGGAAGAACTGCACATTTCTGTAACTTTCATTAGAAATGTTGGAATGACTCACTAGCAGACTCGTCGGCAGATATTTTTTCGCCAACGATTTATAATTGACGAATACCCTTATGTTTTTTTGAAGTTGATCAGCCATCCTGACCTTGCTTCAAAATCGTCTCTTCCAGTTATTCGTGTTGCGCCCATTGTTGTAAAAACGATGTAAAAAGTGCTATTTTTGTATCAGGATCCTGACACGATTTGAGTTCTTGCCCGGGACCGTTAACTGTTGATGAGACGTAGGCAATAATTTCATTCATACCGTACGATTTGGTAATTACTGTCACACTTTGCCTTCTTTCTAGTATGCTTATAATCTCTCTTTTATTTTGGAGCGACAACGTGGTATGTTTTCGCCTTGTTGTTGTTCCTGCATTAAAGGGTACGCACTACGCACGCTACATCTGTCGAAACTGCAGTTAATGCTGAGTATACGAAGAGACATAACTGTTGAGCATTGCCGCGTTATTTTTCTGAATCCGTTAAAACAGTTTATTTCAAACAAAACTATCTTTATTAATAAGAAAACAATTAAAATGTAGGAGTGATACAAAAGTTGGTACGTTTAGCGGCTACATTCTAGTAACTTTTTTCTACTAATTGGACGCACTCCGTCGATAACCTAAAACAATAAGAGGCGCGAACCTTTATAATTTTGAATTTAAATTAACGAGCTCAAACTATAACAAACGTATTTATACAATCTTCGAAAATTCTAATTATTCTGATATAGAATTTTTCCTAAAAAATCTAATCTGGCCTGTGGCAATTGAGTCTGTAAAAGTAATGAACCATAGAACATCAAAACGACCGCCTTGCGATAACAAGCGGGCTATTTTTTTATTGGTCATACATGCACCATAGACCTGTTTATATGTGTAGGGTGACGCAAGTGTTCATTTTATTTCCCAGAAAATAATTTCAATAATCGATTTTATTTCCTCTAACTTTCTCAATGTGGCTTCCCTCTGACATTTCCACTAGAATATTCGCTATGTTTACTTGGTATTGTATAATGTTCTGCAATTATATATATATTTTTAATTTAATAACCTATGTAATTAGGATAAATTCCTGTATGTCTATTTTTTAATAAATAAATAAATATATTTTTATCAATACTGTTCGGATTATCGAAATTTTGGTCGGATGAATGACATGAGAGTTTTAACTGAAGTTTGTTCGGGTTATAAAGGTTACACTAGTTGAGTTCGGGTATTCGTTCGGAGCGGATCAAGAACACAGAGCACGTGGAGGGGATTAGGAGTAGAGCATGAGTGGATCACGCAACCCATTCACTTAAACAAATGGATGGAATAACTCTACGACATTGCCGAACGTTAAAGAGCGCGGGTAGGGTACTTGGTGTAAATGGAGTTACTTCGAACGAATACCCGAACTCGCCTACTGCATTTTGACTGCTTCTTTTTTAGTTTGGTACTTATTTACGACATGTTTTTTTATTTGAAAGAATTAAGAGTTTTAAGTGGAGTATGAAATGCCGCCCTAGCGACTTTACAATGGGCGGCTGCCGGAAGGGTAGTAATTCTGTTTTCTGAATTAATCTACTAACTGAATGTTTTCTGTATTTTAGGTTCTTTTCAGGAGCACAAATTATCGACAACAGTTGAACACGAAAATCGGCACCAACTCCAAATCAAACAATTCTTCAAAATGTTATTAACATTCCTTTGCGCTTTACTCAGGCTTAGGACCGGGATAAAAGTTTTGTTGGAAATTGCTTGCATTGTCATACTTTGTCCCGTTTTTTTGTTGTTAACAAAGATAGTATTTTGAATAAACAAATGACAACGGTAAATGAAAATGATAAAATATGATTGATAGATAACAGAAGCAATACAGAAAAGATATTAAAAACCCATGCCAGAAGACATAAAGTCTTCTGGCACAGGTTTTTTACAATCTTCATTTAATGAAGTTGAATCCGCGCGACAAAATCATATCGCAGAAAAAGCAAAATATATCAATTTGTTATTATATTTTCTGCCTTCACTAAGTGCCAATGAAGCTTGAAGGAAATTTGATGATAGCAACAATATTACCATTGAATAAACTATCATTTCGATAATTTGTATTTCGGTAAATTGTTTTTCGGGAACTTTTCTAGACACAAGTAAATTGATTCTTCAAATAAATACATACGACTTTCAGCGGTACGACTGTATAATGGCTTCGAGTTTTCCTAAAACCAATTGATCAAATACTATACACTGTTTGGGAAGAGGTTGACATGATGAAAAAAAATAATTATTGCTTTTATAAGGAAAAGTTGTTCTTTATAAACAATTCTGCTTGTTCATTGTGTTTACCAGAAAAAAAATACTAGTTATTTGCAATTTTGGAGAATTTTAATAAATAAAAGCTCCTTAGAATTATAGAAATGTGACGAATATAAAAATATGGTTTTATTGTTTGAAGCTGAATGTGTGAAAATTCAAAATAAAATCTGTGTTGATCATAGGCTACGCTGTGTATTTTGTGCTGTCGATATTTCGCTATCAAATGTTAGGGTGTAGATTCTTTCATATCTATTTCCATACATTTGCATGTATCCCGTTGTCATACTTATTAGTTCAACATAGAATACTTTCTCATTTGTAGGAATTATTATTTTATTTTCATAATTTGTTTAAAGACATTATTTTAAATCTTTTTAAAGAGAAGTTCTGAAAAATATGTACCAAAAACAAATAAATTTACATTTTTGTAGAATGATAAATAACGATACTTCTCTCTTCAGACATTCTCATGTTTTCTCTAATTATGACCAGCCTGTACATCTATTATTAAATTTTTTATGATAAACTTACTCGTTTCACAAGCAGAATTTTGTATATAGAAATAATTATTAAACAATAAACGAACAAAGTCAGCATACGTATGTAGCTGTAGGGGCGGCCGTTCAACTTTTCCAATTATTGATATCTATCTATACTATCTCCCCTGACTTACTTTTTGTTGTTTTCTAAGTAATGGCATAATTTTCGGTCGTCATAGTTTTCAATTAAAAATAATGTAATAAACAATTTATTAAAATAAAGGATGGCACCAAAGCTTAACATACTATGTAATAAAAGAGATATAAAACAGATATAAACAATAATTTATTATAGATTGTCCTGACATTTCTATCAGACAAAGGATAAGTACATAAATAATATTATAAATAAAAGATAGTACCTCTATATTTAAAAATATATAACAATAACAGTTAATTAACGGTAATGACTATTAAATTGGCACCTCGCAATAAGTATACGATAATATATCAGTTTCTATGTTTGTGCAGAACCGTATGTTCCAGCTGGTGGTCTATACAGTTTTGGTAGTGCTAATATTTGTAAGGAATTAAAAGCATATTTTCTGAGTTCTGTGTTCTTCAACGTATTTTCCCTCCGACATCCTTCGCTGTAAATCGGCGATTCATAGAAGCAAAATTGAGAGTAAATAGATTAGAACTCACCTTCTCATGCAATCCAAAGCTCTTTGAAATTCGTGTTCAGCTAAGTGATATTCGTCTACTAATATTTGACATTGCTCTAGTGTAACTGACATTCCAGTACGGTCTTTGGCACTTTTACAACTAGTAAATCGTAAACCTACAAATTAATATAATGCAATTTATAAAAATATCAGTCACAATTCCGCTTTCTTGGGATATGAACCGTACAAAAATCGTTTTAGCACGTCTCTTTACCGAAAATATTCATTTAGCTTATTGTCCATTCAATGATGTTATATTCCCTCTCCAACATTAGTAAATTGTATATATTTAAGTTGCTCTTTAATAAACAGATTACATGCTTGAATTTAGAAAAAGACGATATTAACAACTTCGAATTTGACATTGTGAAAGAAGATATATACATAGCCTTAATATACAATAGCTGAGTTCGGGTATTCGTTCGGAGCAGATCAAAAGCACAGAGCACGTGGAGGGGATGAGTAGTAGAGCAAGAGTGGATCGCACAACCCATACTCTTTAAACGAATGGATGGAGTAACTCTACGACATTCCCGAACGCGAAAGAGCGCGAGTAGAGTATTTGGAGTAAATGGAGTTACGCCGAACGAATACCCGAACTCGCCTAATGTATCCACGGATAGAGATCAGAAAAGGAGAAACTTTTTTATTTGTGTTAAGTATAAAAAGTTACTCTTTATAAAAATGCCCTGCTTATCTTGAAACTACAATTTCGAATACCAGATTTGCGATTGCTATTCAGGACACATCAAAAATAACATTTTTAATTACTTCGATTTCGTTTTGTTTTTCAATCTTATGAAAATATTTTCGAAATCGTGATTTATTATACGAATTGTGCGAAAAAGTCTAATAAACATTTTTCCCGTAGTAGTTAATTATTGATAAATTCTCACATACCTCTACAATTTACTTTCAAGTAAGCTGGCTTTAATCATTCAGAGATAATAGAATAATGCAATATTAAGTAGTCTCTTCTAAATAATATGAAATGTTTTAGATGTGATCTTTCAAATTGAAGTTGCGTCATACTTTTGTCCTAAATCTGAATAGTGAAATTAAAAATGTCATTTTTGATGTATAGCAATCGCAAACCTGATATTCGAAATTATGGTTTCAAGACAAGCAGACACTTTTATAAAGAATTATTTTTTCTTCTAGCCTTACTGTATGGATTGAATTGAATTGAATACTTAATTACTTGTAAATGAAAAGACGACACTTGTAACACGTGATACTTATTTATTTTGTAAGCTTGTTTCGTAGAGCGTTACTATACATGGATGGATTACATACACTACCGTCCAAAAGTTTGGAAGCAGCAACGGATTTTACAAAAAGTCACAAATACAGTAAAATTTTAATGTGATTATTAATGAATGTATACAACATAAGTGACTATCAAATAACAGTAAATTTATTCAAACATAATAATATTTATGCATTATTTAGCTCGTAAGTTTATTTTCGTCTATATGACTTCCTTTAGCTTTGATAACCGCTGCACAAAGTTTAGGCATTCTTCGAAGCAATTTTTCAAGACAGTCCGCGGCAATTTGTTGCCATGCGTTCTGTAAATATTCCCATAGGTGTTGGGTGTTCTGAGGTTGTCGCTGTTTAGCCCTTCGATCAAGCTCATCCCATAAGAGCTCAATGGGGGATAAATCCGGACTTTGAGGAGGCCAAACCATTAATTTTAGTTCATTTCTTGCTGCTTTCTCCTCTAAAAAGTTGTTACAGAATTGAGCCGTATGTTTGGGGTCTTGTCTTGCTGAACACAAACGGCTCACCAACGAGACGGCTTCCACACGGAATAGCATGATTTTGCAAAATATCAAAATACTCTTCTTTCCGCATTGTACCACTAATTTTCATTAAATCACCCGCAGTTGTTACAGGAAAACAACCCCGTGTTTGACGGACGGCACTAAGCAGGCCTCACTAGCTCTTTCCCTTGGTCGTCGACGAACAAAAACTCTCAAATTTGGATTCGTCGGTCCATAAAACTGTGTTCCGATCATTCAGTGACCAGTTTGCATGCTCTCTTGCCCAAGTTAATCGTTTCTGTTTATGCACACGTTTTAAAAACGGTTTTTTTGCGGCCGATGCATCCCCTTAAACCCGCTGCCAATAATCGCCTCTTGACGGTGGTAACAGAAACATTTGTTCGTCGTTGTGTATTAACGCGCGATGCGATATCCGGTGCCGTTAGACGTCGATCTCGTTTCGAAGTCGTTACTATAAATCTATCTTCAGCTCCAGAAGTCACCCGTGGCCACTCACTTCGTCTTCTATCAAGATTTTGCCCTGTCTCGCTTCTCCGGGCCAATGTGTAATGCACACCTTTCGGTGAAATCCCTAACCGTAGAGAAATTTCTCTTTCGGTATATCCTTCGTCGCGAAGAGTACAAATAGTACATCGCTGTTCTGCAGTCAACTGTCTGCGTTTTGGTATTTTTACGCTCAGTACTTACCAAATTGTTATAATTGCGCACTGAATTCAAAAAACTAATTACGCACAGGAAAGCGATAAGACACTAAGGATTAATATCTTTACCACATGCACTAAACGATTACCAAAGTAGTACTAAACCGTTTGACCGAATGTAATTACTGCAGGTATCCTACCTCATCCCCGTCAAACAATAGTCGTAATCTTGGAAAAGAGCAATAAAATGTATTCGGGTGAAATTTGTACCTAAATGTTTGGAATTTACGAATTATGTGTAACAATTTTCTATTTGTATAGAATAATTTATAATAGGGATTAACGATTTCACGATATGCCTAACAGTTGTATTATTTTAAAGGGGTTTCACCTTGCTTCCAAATTTATGGACGGTAGTGTACATCTCTCTCCTTTTCATTTTGTTAAACATTAGAAAAATAATAAATAGAAAAATACTAAACAGCATTACCATCCTTTGGTGGTTTTTAACAGGCGGTAAATTTAAATTTTAAAATAATTGACTTAACGCCTTAACACTTACTTAAATAAAAGAATTTTTCCTCTTCCGACCTCTATCCGTGGAAAAATTCTATAGAACACACTTATTTTGTGTATCATTGAATATACTAATACTAAATAAGCGTAACCCGAGGTAAAATGTCATGACATCATATCCTTTTTGAATAAACATACGTGCGTGCCTGCATTCCTTCTATTCCATCGACAAAAAAGTATTTTTGTTACTTAAAAACCAAAGAATTTGAAGTATTAAAAGTAGTACCGTTTAGTATTCACGATACGCATGAGTTAAGCCAACATAAACGACTATTTTGTACACAAATGTAACTTTACCACCACGACAGTATCAAATCGTTTAGTACAACATTACGGGATACTTGACCATAAGCCTAAAAAACACACGTCATAATAATTTTATGAAAACAAAGGCTAACGTTGAAAATTACGCTGTTCTTTTATACTGCAGTACCTACTTCTTATACTGGCCGCACACTTTTTCTAACCTAGTACATTCAAATGCACAAGAGGATGCAGGCATATGTATACATAACCATTACCGTCAGGCGAAGATAGAAATTACAATGCCATGATTTGAAACATGGAAGTTCAATCCTGTTCCTCCCCCACTTTTGTAAGATTCAAGGCAAATATTTTTGCTTGATGTTGGCTTCACTTTAGAATGTAAACAGATGTTTCTATTATTCTTTTTGGTAAAAGTAAGTTTTTTGGTAGAACTGAAGAGGATTAAATGGTCAATTATATTTCTCTTAGGTACACATTTTTGACTATATTGTACTAAATAATTATTGCGATGATAAAAAAAGAAACGGAGATAGATTTGTTAAGCAAGAATTAAACGTTGAACCTATAAACTGCGTAAAAAACATGTAACTTGATTTTTCTCGAAATTAGTTAAATAATGCGCTGTAATATTTCAGCGTAACATCCTAAAGGAATCTAATACCACACGAAGTCTGTTGCCAAACTAAAATTTCTAAACTGTGCCATTGTTATAATCAGGGAGTAGACAAATAAATAAGTTCGGCGTGTCTAGTGAGTCAACCAAGTGGAGAATGAATATATTTACGGCGATCGTCACGCAGTAATCGACCGTTCCATTGTAGGCTTACCCAGTGCGGTGCGAAATCTGGCTACTTCAACGAAAAAAATAATTCTTTTTCAATAATTGCCTTGCTTAATACTTTTTTATTATATTGCGTGGTAAACATGGTACTCACGTTAATAATACGCTCATTTAGTGCGCGTCATCGCCGCCATATTGTTACCGTTTGGATGCAAACAAACGTACAGCGTATAGGTATAATAACATTTTGTAAATTTGTTGCATTAATTGTTATTCAATGTATCTAATACTATGAATATAGTGTTATATTTAGGTTACAAATCCTTAAATAATTTTTGATTTAAAATAAAAATATCATATGTCCTATACAAAAGTAATGGATGTTTATTTGCATCCAATGAATGACCTAAATGGCGGATGTGACGTATTTACTAAACAAGCGTATTTATTAAATAATAAGAAATTAAAGAGGATGAAAATTCAGTTTTACATCGTTTGATTTAAATTTCAATCAGCTATGATCGATCGTCACCGTCTCTATTAACATTAGTATAATTAATTATTACAACTTCTCTAAATTATCCGTCGTAAATTGTCTCTCGACCTCACAGCTTGTTGCAGGCGCATAACAGAAGTGTGAAATAATCTTCCTGCATTTTATATAGTACTCATTTTGGTCGTTAAATGTATTTTTTGAAATATCTTTCAAATTAATACGTTGAAAGATATTTAGTTATTTCATTTATTCAGTGGAATACTTGCGCTAAGGAAAGCTATGCACAAATCATTACATACATCAAAAATATATACATATAACGAAAAATGTTTATGAAAACAAAAAATACTGCAACACCTGGAAAACCTTAAACCTCTAAATATCAACGAACGAGAGTGAACACGAAATAATTAATAAATAACTAATGATAATTGCAATTACATTATGCGCTCTCTTGGACGCTCTCTAAACGGTACTGCCTATCTGTGTTCCTTATGAATGCGATATTATCCCACCCCTTTACTAATCGATACCCACGCTCATGATATCTAAAAGTAATTTTTTTGTCTACTCCCTAGTTATAATGCATTTCTGTTACACATATTTCGATAACCTTTCTGTATTTTTATCATTTTTATGTAACGAAAACGGTTTTGTATAAAATAATTGCTTGTGGAAATGATGCATGTTATGATTTACTTCTTATAGAATATTACCTTTCATTTGCCTGCAGATCTGAGCAGCCAGATGCAATATTTCCACATTCTTCGATTTACCACTATGAACAGAATTTTTCAGCGCGTCTAGCAATTCGTGCAGGGGTTTAATTTGTGTCGAACATGAACTTCGTCCATTCGTTACATGCGTTTCGGGCATATTCAATTTTCTATATCTTAAATAATATTCGTTTAATCGTACGTAATTATCTATATTCGAACCTTCTTGAGGCTTCGTAGCACCAACGGTTTCCGCGACAGTCGCCATCTCGTTGATACCAATATTGAAAAATACGGGTGTGATGTGAAACGAGACAACTTTTCGACTAGGTATCAAACTATACAGTGAATCAGGAACTGGTAAGGATACAGATAATGAATTTCGTCCTCCGCAAATTTTGGGCATAGGAAGACGATCGTTTGAGTTTGGACTCGGACATCGAACCAATGTAAACATAACAGTCCTTAAATCTTCAACAGCTATCGACATATCTCCCCACATATCTATTTCGTTTCCGTGGTAACTTAGTAGACATTCAAAACCAGCAAGAGGTCCAAGTGATATAAGACATGTCACAAATGCCGGGTCCGGTTTTTGACACCATAGTCTTGTCATTAGTCCTGTTATAAGCGCGGTAAGCTAAAATAGGAAATAATATTAGTTTTAATAAATATTCAAAATTAAAATCTGAATGTTTGTATTTAGGTGTTTCCAATTTATTTTTAATGAAATACCCTTGAATGGCAGAGACCAAAAGCCAGGTTAGTCACCCAATAGACTACAGCACTACAATAAATTTTGTTTGTGAATGTTTAGTTTTGCGATTGGATACTCTGATTTCACAACTGATTGATATTTGAAATATTACCATGGTGAAACGACATTTAAGCACTTTAAGTAATTCTTAATACCTTGACTGCAATTAACTCATCGTACATCATTGCCCTTATAAATTAACCCAAACCCTTTGTCAAGAATATTCTATTTTATGATGAAAATTTCTATACCTTTTCGTCTAATAATAATCATATTGTGTTATTTCTTTTATTAACATATTCTAACAAACAGTAGAATACTTACAGCTTGTGAGAAACAAACATCTCTTCTGTATTGAACGTTACAAACCCTCTGGGCAGCTTTTGGGTCTTCTTGGACCCTAAACACCGAATGTGTTAAACGCGCTGTTTTCAACAAACCGTCCATAGCATGCCGAAGTTTTCTCATCGCTGGTCTCAATTCAGCAGCCCAGTCAACGATCTTATTTAGGTCAAGCCCATCCGTAAACTTATTTCCATTTCTTACCGCTTTCGTTACACAATTAACTGCTCGAGTAACAGCTTCCCCCTCTTTACACAGCTCGTGATTGGGTGCTTCCTTCTTTGAAGTTACTCCCGGCTGATTAGTAATAATACATCTTTTGTTTACTTTTTGATTTTGTCGCAATCTTACTGCCGGACTACCACAACGACCGCAAAGAAATTTAACTTTGCTAACCAAGCACATTACACTTGCCTCAATGTTTAATTGAGTAAGATCCCAAGGTTCAGGCTCATCAGTGGGCTTGTAATAATTGGCAGAAGGAGAACTACACATAACATGAGTATCCAGAAATAGTTTTCCATGTTCGGGATCTAATGGTTTGTATTCATTGATATTGACTAAGCTGTTTGGAAAAGAGCTGTCTGATAAATGTGTATCGCTCGAACTTTCCTCGCAGTCTGGAAAAATTACAAAGTTCGTTTCGTCAGGAGTTTTCATATTTTTATAAAAATCTTTTACACATTCACTGGCAAGCAAACTTTGCTGAATATTATGTACTTCATGCTGTGCATTGTCTGAAGGCACCTTCCATATATCCTCGACATCTCTAGGTGTGCAAGGCGTTGCAAAATCGTCAAGATCGGGGCTCTTTAGATCTAAAGATGTTAATTGTTGAGTTATTCGTTTAAAGGGCGACAATACTAAATTTGCTTTGGCACTATTCTCTAAGGTATAATCCTCACTAACACCCGAATCATCAGTAGCAATAAGTTTATGTTCTTCTATAAAATTTAAAGCTTCCTCGACTAAACCCGGATCCCACAAGCTTAGTAGAATTCTTGTTTTGGTAATCATATCTTCACATATTGGAAGCATTCCAATTGTTTGTTTTTCTTTAGCTAATCTCATCAATGTCTTCATTGCTTCCACCACTTCTTTGCGTAGTTGTTTTATAGCCTACAGAAATATTTTAACATTAGAAAAGTATATACGCATAGACTATTTCTAAGATGTCCAAGCTTAAATCAATTATTACTTTTTATTAGAAGTTGAGATAAGACCGATATTTAATATACGATACGAACATATTCACAGTGATCTTATAATAAGTAGACCCAAACCGTTATCTGTTTACACACGATTTATATTAAAATGCAGTAGGCAGGACAAATATTTTCAACGATGGTATAGTTAGAAGTTAGTTTAGAAGATATAATTCAATGCATTTTATGCAATATAGCATTTACAATTATATCCATATATACAGCATGTCCACCTAGTGCGTGGGAGGAAGATAATTCCTTTCCTGCGTAATTTAAAGAAAAAGTTTGAAAATAAAAAGTATTCGAAGATATGTGTTGCACACCATAAAATTATATTTAAGTATACAGGATGTTTAGCTTCCGCAGTGCACGATACAAGTTTGATTTTTTAAATGGAGCATCCTGTATATTATTACGTTTTTCGACGTCTCTCCCCAACTCATCAATATTCCCTATATGCTATAGCGGTGATTTAAATTGTGTTCGTTCGAGCATTTCTTGGAGATTTCGGTAATATTTTATACATCAACTAACGCCTACAAGATGGCAATCGAAATCGTTGATGATAATAATAATAGGTTATTAGTCTAAGGGACCATTGTAATAATATAGACTACAACAGAAACAAAGAAAGAAATATTGATCCATGCTATTTCAATTTTTCAAATAGAAACAGCCTGTACATTTTTTATTAATAGAGAAATTGTTCTAGAACTTTTGTCTAAACTTTTCCCTAAAATGTGTTGTTCTTTAGTAAATTAAATATGAAGCTATTTAAACAAGCAAACTGTAGTGCGATTTCTTCTATTTTCTTAAAAATATACTATTTCGGGAGTAAAATTTTTTTAACGACCATGTTACGCATTGCTTTAAGATATTCATTCAGAAAGTTTTTTCATAAACACCTTTTAATATGTTCTTATTTCATTTTTTACTGTTTAAAATTGTATGCGCGATGCCCTAAATAAATCTATTCGTTTTATGCTGAACACTAATCAAAGTTTGTCTGCCTATTTGCGCTATTTATTATTTATAAGTGCTTCTTAAAGTGCTAGAAAATAGGAAAATTATGGTTACTTTGAGTAGATGCTGGGATTATACAAAAAAAGAAAACGTTTACACATCGGTTTTAATGAATATCTTTAAGGAAACAAAAGTTTCTAGTATTTCGTATTCCTGTTTGGAAAAACATATTTCCATAGCTCCAAATTCGATGGCCATTTCATAGACGTTAGTTTTTCGATCTATTGTCGAAAGCTCCGACAAGTACTCAATTGACTAAAATTTGAATCACTGCTCTAGCATGTAAGGCGTTTAAGAAATAGGTCGTTAAAGAAACGGGAAATCTGGTAAACATCTCAAACTACCTCAATTATCTCAAAAGCTAAGGGAGGTAAGTAGAGGAGTTATTGAAAAAAGTTAACATAAACTGAAGAGAAGCATCCAAATACGTAATAATATACTGGATGTTCCATAAAAAAAACTAAACTCATATCGTGTATGGCGGAAACTGAACACCCAGTATACTTGGATATAATTTCATTTTATGCAGAACTTGTCTCCAAATATTTTTTAATTGAAAACCTTTGCTCTGGAAAGGAATTATCTTCCGCCTACGCCATAGCGCATAGAGAAAGGTACACTTACGTCATACTTTCCGCGGAGAGATTTTGCGTTTCAGAGTTTCTGTGGCTAAACAACATCATAGGCGGGCGTGTTGCTTTATCGCCATTGCAATTGTATCCGGGGTTAATGCATTTGTAGGTTAAATTCGTTTTTGAGTAGTAACGTTTCAATTACGTAATGTACCTTTCTCTAACGAAACGCTGTATATATCATTTGGTTAAGTTAACTCAAAAAAGTGTAATTTTAGTATATGGAAAGTTTATCCACGCGGTCTTTACTTACACCTTATTAATTCATGTAGCAACAATACAAACACCTCGTTCGATCTATCTCATACAGTTTCCCTATGATAACATGAGATGAGAGCATATAAAAAATAAACATACGTTTATCTACTAAACAACTGATATAAGTAACAGCATACGAATGTTGTTTGGTATTGATGTTGAACAAAAATAAAATATATTCAAATAGGTATTAAACATGTACGCATGTACTACTGTGGTTGGTTTCATTCTGCATCTAGTGCATTTTGACCTTTGGTTATTTGTTGTTTACTATCGGCTAAGTTTCTTTCGACATGCATTTACATTTTTGTAATTATTTCCGCATACAGTATTACAACTTCACTAAAAAGTAACGTTTTGATTCGTATATAGAATGTATGTACGAACTGCACGTGTCAAAAAGTCCATTGGAACGATTATACCAACAATCCATTTAATTAACACAAAACCACGATTCTCTTCATACACCAGTGTTTCTGTGAAATATTATTATTAAATGAAGAAAGAGATTTATAAAAACGACTATACAATGAAATTATTAACACAGCAAAATAATGTTGCATGTTGCACTACTATTCAGAATGGTGACCATCTACACGTCTTTTGAATGATGAATGCGCATTTTGAATGATGAATGCCCATTTTGAATGATGAATGCGCATTCATCGAAATGCGTTCCACTATCCTCTAAAAAACATTTAAGGCTCTGTCTTTTTATTTTTCCCCGCTAACACAGTATTTTTTTAAGAAATAACCTAAGTCACATTCGATTCAGAACGGTTACGTTCGGTATGTTGTGATCAGATATTGTGATCGGCTAACCGCTAAAATTCGGTTAGAAATTGATGACGTCATATAGTAACCCGGTCACGTTTGGTCTGCCAAATCTGTTACCACGACTTGGAAGCCGGTCACAAGTGCGGTATATTTGTCAGTCCTTTTCTACTAATTAGTTTTAGTGTGAAATTACAGATGGAGCCAAAGCTACCTAATAAGAAAAGATAAATGCCACGAAATACAAACGTTTGAAAGCACTTGAAGGCCTAAAGGTAAGATTTCCATAAATACATTTTTGCTGTTAAGAGTGTAAAGAAATGACAAATAAGGCCAACAAAACTGTTATCCAAAAATATATAATCCAAATTTGTTTTTTCATCATTTTTTTAAATTCACTTAAAATACAGCAGTTTTGAAAAGTGTAGATTTCGTTATGAATAATACACGTAAACATGTAAAAAGCTACTAACAGATAGTCCATTATATATTAAATGATGGTTACTACATTATAGATGTTGAGTTGACCCTTTATAGTATCCATGGGGCGATCAACAGTGGAAGTATTGATCACGTTTCTGTTAAAGATCTTGGTACTCTGGATGTAAGACGTATCGAAAATCAATCAGGTATAGCTAAAGTTTTATAATAGATAAAATTATAAAGAATTCGGGAGCGAAATTTTAAATTTATCGACATTTTAGTAAAGTTGGTAGTTTCCAGCAAAAAGAGGAAGCGGTGTTCCAGTTCTCTTTAATTTTTTTTTTCACATGCACTCTCTTTATTAAAAAAAAATGAGCCTTAATTTGTGATATTCATCTACAAATGTGTATGTGTTCCATTTTTGCCATTTAATAAGAAACATTGATGTGTATATACTCATATGCAATGCAGCTTACTTGAATAGCATCATTTGCCATAGATACTTTCGTCGTAATTTGATAGTTGGAACTTGCTCTCGTGGGAGATTCTTTTAGTTGTTGAACGAGTCTGAAAAAAACGTATACAATGGTGAATGGCGTTCATAAATATAGTTAATTGATAATGCTTTCTGTTTTGTTTTCATCAAGTTTTTTTTAACCTCTTTTAATTAAAGAAGTTTGTCTTAATTGCCTATTACCTCTGATACGTTTCAAAAGAATTGGGGAAAGAGTAAGGCAATAGTTAGCGTAATTTATTAGCCAAAATAAACAACCTGGTCTTGTTTAAAAACAAGAAATGCGCAATGAAAATTTAAATGTAGATTTCAAATAAACCGCTACTGCAAATGCTATGTTTTTAGGATAATTAAACAAGTTACATTTTTCTTTGTCTATTTAGTTTGATTTGCTTACTTAAGTAAATCTAGAAAGCATGGACGAAAGCATGTAACAGAAAATGCGCGTGAAAATGTTATGACTTGGATAGGCGGTGGAAGCGAATTGTCTTCTTCAACGAATCGTAACTTATAGTGAGATTAGCATGGTACAAGCTTTACTAGCACAAAAACAGTACCGCCTACATGTAGATAATTAATGTTTTCTACATAACGTGGATGTTGTAAACTATAAAGGTTATTAGAAATGTAAACAATATTAACGATTAAAATAACACTTGCGATATTTCACTCAAATGCGCTTTTTCATTGTAATAGAGATTATGGATAAAGAAGACTGGGTTACCTAACATGTTCTCTGTAAAACTATATTGTATACATATATGCAATATTTATAAATTATGCACTCAGGATTATTATGTACATTAAAATAGCAGTGGCCACAAGTGTAAATTAATAAAGTTATGTTAAGGTGGAATGCTGATAAAGTTCTGACTTTATGATTGTACTCATACGTAGATACCAAAACACTATTACCAAGCAACAAAACTCATTTTTCCATTGTACAAAATTTACTATATTATGACTAGAGTTTGTAAAAAAGATGGTACCGGATGGCAGTAGCGTAGCGGTAGCGGCGTGGGTAGATGTAATTTTCAACTCGTAGTCGATCTCGACAGTACCGCGAGAGAGTTCAAAGCGACAGTACGTTGCACGCTGCACGCCAAATAAGTACGCGGAGATGGGACGCCCAAAGGGTGTAACGTTCCCTTCGAATGTGAATAAATATCTCAGGCATTTCCCTGGATTAGAATATAGAAGTCCGCATATTTATTGCACAATATGCAATAGCGGATTGCTAAGTCGTGATAGGTTTGAATGTAGAAAACATTGTAAAAGTAAACGTCATGTATTGAATTTAAGAAACAGTATTCCATACTGGCAATTTTTATATGATTTTATTTTTATGTTAAGTGTGTGCAGCATCCCACAACATCTAGTATCTAATGAACACATTCGTCTTTTTTTTACGTTCCCTCATGGAAGCTGCCAACATCTATGCAATTACGATACAATTTGCCATGTGTGCAAGGTACAGTTAAGGAAATGTATAAAAGACGAGTTGAGAAATAAGAAAATCTGCCTATGTGTGGATGAAACAACTGATGCTCAGAAACACTGCGTTATTCATATTGTAGCGCGTCCTTTAAAACGTGATGGTCCACCAGCATCATTGTTTTTATCCAGTACAAGGATTCAGAAAACTAATGCAGAAACCGTTGTCTAGTTAATAAAAGATTCGTTGAGAGAATTTTGTATCACAGGAACCCCGGTCACAATGTTCGTTACTGACGGAGCCGCAATAATGCTGAAGTTGAAAATATGCTTTCCGACTCTTCTTCACATAACATGCCTCATACACGCATGTCACCTCGTAGCAGAAACCATTCGAAAGAAGTATCCGATGGTGGATGAGTTAATAGCATCTACCAAAAAAGTGTTCATCAAATCTCCCAAACCACCACCTCAGCCTGTAATAACGCGATGGGGAACATGGCTCCAGGCAGTATCTTACTATCAGAAATATTTTTCACAAGTGAAAAATATCATCTTGAAACTCGATTCAAATGATTCTGCAGCAGTTCGAGATAGTCAGCAACTTTTTTCCAATTCGGACGTTCAACAACAAATGATGAAATTTCCACGAACTATTCTGAAGTTGCACAAGCTATTGAGCAATTAGAAAATAGTCACTTATCTGTACGAGACGCATTAAATTGCATAAACAATTTACAAGCCGCTCTAGTAACCTTGACGAACACCATAGGAGTCAATGTTGCTCAAAAATTTGGTGCAATTTTAACGAAAAATCCTGATTTACAAAAGGTTCAGTCTATAACTGAAAATCAAGAGTGCCCAGATGAGGAAAAGGAATATCTGACACTTGCAAATCTTACTTCACTGGATGTCGAACGATCATTTTCGAAGTATACGACAATGTATTCACAACACCATCGACGGCTGAATGAATCGGCAATGGAAGCGTTGCTGATGTTGCAATTCTACGCAGCTTACCAGGGCGGTTGCCAATTGCCACAGTGGACATCAAGACGACAGGAAAAGGTAACAATATTATTTTCCACTGATATTGTATATTACGTACCTACTTTTATGCGGTGCTCCACTGCCGGTACCACCTTTTTAACAAACTCTAATTATGACATACGATGCCCGTGCATAAAAATAGCAGTAATAACAGAAACTAAAGTAAATTCTTCTGTAACTATAATAAATTGATATTTCTATTATTTTAAATACTAATACTTGATTGCATGACGCTTATTTTTAATAATCACGACATCGACGGGGCTTGCTATCAACGAACACTTGACATTTCCCCTATGGAATAGATGTCCAAGCAGAGCGCAACTATCTTTCATAATAGACCGACATTTGTAGGTTTTTTGTTATTCATAGCATTCTTTATGTCAACCCATAAGTTTCCTATCGGACTCAGCTGGCCAAGACGTCACATTAATATTATTTTCGTTAAACGAATTTTGACCGTTCTCGTCCTGTTTTGAACGAACTGGGATTTTCTCCTCCGCGCAAGGTAACAAGATTTTGGTTAATAAGCATCATGAGTTATAATCTCAGGAATTTTAAAAATTTGCTACCAGACCATACAAAAAAAAAAAAGACTGGCCCATATCATACTACTAGGATAAACGTTTTTGGAAGTAGTGGCACAAATTGTTCATCAGAATTGTTATTATACAAAGTAATTTTGGACTCATCCCCCATCAATGTGATGTGCTCTTTTACAAAATCTAGGCTTGTTCTTACGTGTCTTAATCTTAACAATGGCATTCTTCTGGGTCTTCTAGTGTAGAGATCGTTTTTTCACAGACGTACCCTTGCTGTGAAACTACTATTTTTTATAACAATGTCATCAAAAATTGCGTTGAAAAAGAAATCGTAAAACAAAAAATTTACACAGACAAATTATTTTTTCTACTTGGCACTGCTATTCTTTTGCACAGATATGTAGTCTACGAGGTGTGGCAATTAAATAACCGGACTGGTGCTATTATTGACAAACAGCGAGCACGCTACGGCAGGTTTGAACATGTCTGTGCTTGTAGATGCTTCTCCCACCCTGAGCTCGATGGGCACGGTTGTACGTCGCTCAGTCTCGCTGTAGCAATCGTCCGTTCAAGTCCTTACGTTAGCGTCGCGTCGGAAAAATGCAGTGTTCAGATCGAGCAATGAGTTAATCTCAAGTTTTTTGTGAAACACGAGCTTCTAACTACTCTTCGTGAACGAGTGAGAAGACGAAGACCCGATTTGTGGAAGAGCATCCTGGATGCTCCATCAAGATAATGCGCCAGCCCATTCCACCTTGTCTGTGAAGGTGTTCTTTGCGAAATCCGGTATCACAGTGTTGGACCACCTACCGTACTCGCTCGACCTGGTCCTCTGTGACTTTTTTTATTTCCTAAGGTAAAATCAGAACTTAAGGGGACAAGATTTGACAGTGTGGAACCGGTGAAAGCAAAAGCGACAGAGGTTCTCAACAAGCTGGCAGAAACGGACTTCCAGCACTGCTTTCGACAGTGGAAAATTCGTATGGAGCATTGTAGGGATCGGCAAGGAGAGTACATTAAAGGGGATAAACTTTGTAATGTAATTGGTAATCAATAAAATGTTTTGTAGCATCAGTCCGGTTATTTAATTGCCACACCTCGTATGTATGTCAAATATTAATTTCATCTTTGTGTGGAGAATAAGCAGGCCTTGTCGAACCGTTGACTCATCTTGTATGTACAAACATTAATTATCGTAATACAATATTTGCATTTTTGAGATACAGATATGGTTCGCTTATCTTGGCTAATAGTTTAATAAATACAAACTCTGTGTAATTTTTTAATATATTGCAAAGGTCGGTTTTATAACCGTACAATTAGGATAAATCACAAGGTTCAAGTAGGTAATAAAGATGAGTCCTTTATACTTACTTGATCAATCCACCATTCTTAGATTTATGAGAGTGTGCCGTAAAAGCACCTACCGTAATCCAATCGTAAAAACCAGCTTTATTTAGGGTATCGTTGTATACCCACATTCGTTGTAAATGTAAATTTATAGGTGCAAATTCTAAGCTACGGTCGTTTTTTCGCGAACTTGGTTTAAATAGTCGTCCTCTATGTGCCTGTAAACTTTCTCTAGCCTGTGAATATAACCTAAGTAGCTGCAGATGCCTATCCAATAATTCCACCTGTCGAGAATGCCAAGGCTCTCTTAGTTCTCCCATTCCAGCAACCTCTTGTAATAATTCCTTTTCTTGTTGAATCCACACTCCTCTAAGCAAAACGTATTACTTACTGAATACCAAGCGCACCAAAATACGTACAATAGTTGATGGGGAAATGTAAAACAGAGTTTACTCTCGGCCATTAGTTCATGCACACAAATATCTCCGCCTAAGCCAGAATGAAAGCGGTATGTTTGAAGATATGATGAGGCGAATAAGAGTTTTAACTCTGCTTGTGATGGCAAACGCATTTTAACACCTAATCTGGGAGGTAATGACTGCGATCTTCGATGTGACCAAATCTGTAAAGATGGGAAAATTACTTGTAGATACATACCGGTTGTCAACCAAATCTAATTTAGTAGGCGCATACACATCCACCAGAGAAACGAACACCTCTTAGGTGTACATCACATGGTTGACGGTTCTTAGATAACTTTATACTCCTCATATTGTTAGGATAAGAAATGTTAAATTTTAAGGACATTGTAATATTTTAAATTTAAATAGTCTTATTTTGGTCATGTCTTCTTAATACAAAACAATACACTTTACATCGTAAGCTTATTAAAAATTAGAAAATCATATAAGCTGGGAACGTATTTTCATTTAGATAGTTTTTTAAATTACGTATTAAGTAAATATAGGCAATTTTTCAATGTTAATTTGTCAATTGTAAATTATCTTTATATAACACAATAGTTGATAATTAGTAAGAAGTTTTTAAAACAAATTTAGCCTGGTAAAGGCCGTGGTTACCTCTTGAAAGGCTACAATGTCCAGTCATATATAAATAATGTAGCGAACTGGCGTCTATATGTATTGAAGCGTATTAAGAAGAATTTATGATCAAAATTTGATAGGTGGGGTAAGTTAGTACATATATGTTACCGTCACAAAGTTTGGAAGCAGTCACAAATTTTACAAAGATATATATATAGCGTGTCCTAGTGTGTGGGCGGAGGATAATTCCTTTCCTGATCAATTTAGAGAAAAAGTTTTAAAATAAAAATATTAGCGTTTTTGGATGCCTCTCTTTAATTTATGCCAGCTTTTTTTGCAGTTTTTTCAAGTAATCGACACCAACTTGTTGCCACGCCTTCTATAAACAATTCCAGAGCTTTTGGGCATTTTGTGGTTACCGTTCCTTGGCTGCTTTGAGGAGAGCATACCATTATTTTAATACCATTGGCCGCCGTTTTCTCCTCTGGAAACCGCACTGACAGTACGACTTTCAGACGATTAGTATTATTTTGCAGAATGTTTAAATACTCTTCCTTTCTCATAGCTCCTGTGAATTTAATCAACTCGCCCGTTGTTATACCAACAAAATAAATCTAAATCATGATAATTCCATCTCCATGTTTCACCGAAGGAATTATGCAAGATTAATTAAGACATTCAAATATAAACTTTGCGTTTTGGATTGAATAACTCAAATTTCGATTCAAAAATTTTCGTTCAGTTCTTTTTATCTGTTTATGTTCTAGTAAGGGTTTTTTTATTGCAACGCACCCTCCAAAGTCACAGCCAATAAGTGCTTTTTCATTGGTGACAGGCACTTTCATTTTTCGCTGGGCATTAAGGTGTCTGGTGGTATCTGGTGCTGTAAATCGTCGATGTCGCTGCGCTGTTGTCTCTACGAATCTTCTTTGGAGTATTCGGCAACAGTCATCGCCCGCGACCGTTCACTTCGTTTTCGGTCATGGAGTTGTCCGGTTTCTTTTTTTCTCACCAAAGTATAATACACGCTTTTTGGTGAAGTGCCCATCTCTCAGCGTTAGTTCTGGCTCTAAAGTTAATCCTACACAATTTTCGGACAACATTCACGGAAAATACTTGATGCTATATCAAATCAACTCTGCTATTAAACTTAACCATTACTTGAACAGTACTACACTGCCTGACCGATGCTACTTATTATATTTAACCCCATTTCAGTCCATAAACACCCCTCATGTGCGCAATAAAGCAGTAAAACTGTTTCTATTAAAATTTCTCTCCATTACACAGAAATATATTTTTTAATTTAATATTTTTATTAAATTGCACATAATTACACGGACAGAATATCCAAACTGTTTTCTTTTGTAATAGTTACTTTTGACGGAATCAGCTAAAGCGTAGCTGGTGTTACTTACTTGAGTATTAGTATGTGATGGTACACGACAAGGCGTATGTTCAGTACTGCTACCTCTATCTTCAGCTTCTAACGACCAAGCGCTGAGGGTAAGAAATCCAATAGTCGACTGCGCTCTCGATAGTAAAGGTATTCGTAATCTAGACGAATCTTGTATGGCACTAAGCAGGACGCACGCTGTTCCTAACGGAATAGCAGTGTGGGAGACGCGTTCTCTCACGTCAAAGACTGTGAAGCGAATACGGGAATCACCAGTAAGCCCGTCGCTTGCTCTAAAACTAACGGTGCTAAGGAAACTAGGATTGCTGCTCTTCTGTAAACATTGTTCACCTAATATAATAATTTCGTTAATGAAATGGCTAGTCTTACCTCTATTATCTCTGTTCGAGCATATTGCACCCATACTTTGGCTGTTGGCATGTAAACGTCAATAACTAAAGTTGGGTTAGGAGGCCTGCCATGTCCATCACATAAAAGATTATCACATGCTAATGATACCTCGCACAGTGGCAATTCAGACATATCTGTTGTAGAAGTACATAACATTTATTATATTACATGGAAAAAGGACAATATATTTAGATGTTACTACTAGCATCGGTAGTACAATCAAATACACTATTAAACGATTTGAGTTACATTATCTTACATGAAGAGCTACTAAACGCAGTTTATTTTTAAAAAGATTACAAGGCAGAGATAGTTGCCAGATTTCGCTTTAACAATTGATCTTTGAGCTTTGATATCACTGAGAATTTTATTTGCTTTTGGGTACCTACTTTGTATCACTGGATGGCAAAATTTAATTGACAGGTGTCAAATTTCATTCCAATGAATGCGGTTAGTTACTGATTTTAGTAACCAGTAAAGTAGAGTAATTATTATTATATAGGTTGTGATTTTTTTTCTTGGATATTATACACTTTGTTCATTCAACAAAATAAAATTCGTTTAGAAACGTTGTTTATTTGCTCCGAATGCTTTATTTTAAATAGCACTACCCGAGCTATACATATTATTATATGATATGTCAAATTGCTGGATTTTTCATTCTGCGCACAATCGTATGCCATTTACACATTATTTTAACTTTATTCAACAATCTTGTTCGTGATTCAGTTCTGTTGCAATTTCCAGCTCCGTTAATTATCAATTACGTTCGCACATAAGCTTTAAGGCCGAGACACACATTACCGCACCGTGTCAGGACCGTGCGTCGGCTGCGAGATGACCGTGTCGCGGCTCGTTTACACATTTCCAAGACCGTACGTATCGATTGTAAATATAGAAAAGAATGTTCCTTAATTTTCGTAATAGTGAATTGGGAATTATGGCACTTGCTTTAGAGGAAGAAGAGGATGAAATAAGAAAGCGAAGACAGAAAAAAGTGAAGAGAATGTGGGTTCACAGTGCCTGGAAGACAAGAGCTGTCGAGGGGGAGTTTCGAACGCTCCTTTTCTTATAGACGATGGGACAAAATTTTATGAATATTTTAGAATGACGCACTCCACATTCCATCAACTTCTAATTAAACTAGATTGTAAATTAAAGAGGAAATGTACATTTTGGGGACTGCCAGTTACACCAAAGGACCGTTTGGCTGTTTGTTTAAGGTGTTTTCTGATTTTCAAAAAAAAAAAGAATCGATAAGGTTGTAGGAAATAAACAATATTTTTGAATTAACTTTTATTATGCATTTCTGATTTTAAAATAATATAAAAAAACATTCTCCGCTTATTCTAGCTACAAAAAGAAAATAATACTGACATCCTTCAATAATATTGTTCTGAAGTTCGTACTAAATTGAGATTGCAGAAATCGGGTTTAGGACAAGTCGATGTCTCATCTGGTATAGGAGTAGAGTTGGGAGCGATAAAGGTGCTGACGATAATTGGTTGATATTCGAAGAGGTTCTACACTCCATACACTGGCGTTGGTTGGCAAGGAGCTGGCTCATTAGCCTTATTTAGTAGTATCGGATTTAAAGTTTTAAGGGAAGGTGCTATACCAGCCAAAAAAGCATCAACTGGGCTTTGTTGTGCCATCTCTACTGCTGGTCTATTTGTTAACTTTTCAGCTTCTTTATCTGCCAAAATACAAGCCATCAACTGACTCGATGCAGATTCTTGTGGCTTTAGCTCACGCTGGATTTTTCGTTTCAACACAGGTTTCGGAAACTTGTCGTTCTTCATTAAATTAATAGAAGAATCAGCTGAGGACATCTGAGAAAGTTGAGAGCTATTCGCCACATTTTCTATTTGGGTTCCACAATTTTCATTTGACTCACTCTGTGGGTCACAAATATTTGAAATTGTCTCCTGTTCTGCAATGAAAGGCACTAGGAACTTCATCAAATCTTCATACTTATATTTATAATGACGAACAGTAGCCTGCCCTGAAACAGTTTTTCTTTTCAGAAGGGTCCTTCGTAGTTGGCCACGCATAGATGCCCACTTTTCTTGCACTCCTCTATTCCGCCTGTAACAAACACTATGTTATTAAAAGCAGGCAGAAGGTATGTTATGTTTTAAAAAATGCGAATAAATTGTATTTTCTGTTCCAGGTTTCTTGCTACCGGAGATTCTTTAAAAACTACTTCCTTCAGCTATAGATTAGGAAAATCGACAGTTGCAGCTATTATTCATAGTACCTGTAGAGCAATGATAGATATTTTATTATACGAAGTAATGCCTGTACCGAAAAAAAATTATTGGAATGCTATAGTTGATGATTTTTGGACAAACTGGCAGTTTCCAAATTGCATTGGAGCTTTAGATGGAAAGCATGTAACAATACAAGCTCCAAAAAAATCAGGAAGTCTGTATTGGAATTATAAGAAAACATATTCCATTGTGCTCCTGGCTCTGATTGATTCTTGTTACTACTTTGTTGCAGTAGACGTGGGGGGTTACGGAAAAATGTCTGGTGGAGGCATTTTAGCAAATTCAAATCTTGGAAAATCCTTAGAGAACAACACACTTAACATTCCAAGTATGAGAACTTTACCTGGAACTGATATTGAACTCCCAATGGTTATTGTAGCTGATGAAGCGTTCCCATTAAAAGCATACATGATGAGGCCATATGCTGGAAGGGACTTAACGAATGACAAAAGTATATACAACTATCGTTTAAGTCGGGCAAGAAGGATATCCGAGAATGCATTTGGTATCTTGCAACAGAAATTTCGAATATTTACAAGAACTCTACAAGGAAACCCTGAAAATATAATAATGATTGTCATGCTGCATGTATTTTGTACAACTTTATCCGAAAAAATGAGGGTTATATGTCACCAGCTCAGATAACGGATCAAAATGAAACCATCAGAAGTTACGAAAAACCATCAAATCTCCAAAACCTACCTCATCTTCGTGGGAGGTCAACAAACGCAGCATTTACAGTGCGACACCAGCTGAAAGATTTTCTGAATTCGCCGCAAGGCAGCGTCGAATGGCAAGAATATATAGTTTTAGCGATTATATAGTGATGTTATTAGGTACAAATTTGAATATATTTGTAAAATAAAAAATAAATAAAATACGTACCAAAAACTTTTAGGAATATACTGTATAAATACTTACCTTTTACTTCCAAATCCGTAGCAATCTTTTTCCGAATTTTGTCTTTATAATCTGAATTCCTGTATTTTTCATTTGCCTGATCATATAATACAGGAAAATTGCGAACTTCCTCTATAAGTTTCTCGCAATCAATTTTGTTCTGTAACCGAGACCGCACCGTCAACGTAAACAAATATACTTGACAATTCCGGCGCGGCGCGGTGACGTTGCTAGGACACGGTGCGGTGATGTGTGAACGATCACATTTAATTTAATTGTGCAAATTATGCACCGAATGACAACCGACACTCGGTCCTGACACGGTGCGATAATGTGTCTCGGCCTTTATTCGTTAATTTTCTGCAGATGGGTTTTGGATCGGCTTATGAGAACATGTTTTTTAGACAAGTGAATTTAAACTTAGGCGAGCTTAGTGTTTAGGCGAAGGACGAAAGAATATTCCGCGATTGCATCGTTCTCACGATAAGGTATGATAGTGGTGCAGCAATAATGTGAACTTGCTATTGCACTGCGGGAAGGCGTGATTTGCCAAAAATTTTGTTACACTTTCGTAGAGCGTTATTTCTTTATCATATCTATACCCCTATTACAGAAATAATTTTTAGGAGTACTACCTGTCTCATTGTTTTATATTTTCAATAATTTACTTTTGTTTTAACTTCTATGGCTGATAGAGTATGTATAAATGGCTCCAAAAATCATAGCCAAAAACTGTGATGTTCTTGGTAGCCACTGATTATTGTTTCCTCAGGTCTCAAGATCATTTCGGACATCATTTGCAGATGTACGGATACATGATTTCAAGGTATGTAATCGAGTGTTGCCGCTCCAGCAGCTTATTTCATGGTCGACTTTTTCCAGATTTATATTGGATGTAATACTCTGCATGTTGTTTATGATTCTGTTCATAACTCAATTGATTAAAAATTTACCTATTACATGACCTCGTTGTAATCTCCATATTGATAAATCTACATGTGGCTTATGATTTCTCCTTCTTTCAATACACTGTCTTAAGGTGTACATTTCAGCACGAATACCTTCATAACTGGCACCTCTGATTGCTTCCATCCAACTTGAACGATCTATGTCTGATGTTGCTGCTAAAGCTTGACATAGTCCTCCATAAAATACTAGAACATAGAGCAGTCAACAAAGTCTGACATAATAAACAAAGTAATTACCTAAATAAAACGGATAGTGTCCTTCTGTTGTTATTGGTGAAGGTGTCATAGGCGGTTCCAGTTTTACTTGACATTGTTCTAATACAATGACACCCACAGGTTCCGACCACGGATCTTTGCTTTTGAAATAAAACAGCAGATTTCCCCTTAATCTGCACCATCTTTCCAAATTTACTATTTGAAAAAATGAACTCTTAAAAAGTTATTTTACTATATGGTATTACTATTTCAGGGCGTCTAAAACTAACACACACAAGATACCTTAACATTCACTAATTATGCAGTACGAAAAGAACAATCTTATGCGGATTATATTGCCACTAATGATATGCAGAAAACTTATTAGTATTTTTTCTCTCTAAGAAAAAGCACAAAGTTACTAAAAGCAACTACGAATATGCATAGTTCCAAATAGTAATAGTAGCTTTACGTTTGTACAGTGATTTGTAGAGTAATTAGGTGGGTATTTATTACTTCAGCTGATATAGTACCAGTAAGCAAATAAACAGACAAATTATGGAAACAGCTAATACCTATTCGTGAAAAAAGGATGAAATGTATGCAAACATTTTTTGGAGTTGGTGACCTGAAAGGCTCCCGAAGGAAATTTTTTGCTTCGCCTTGGGTATCATCTTTAAGGACTTCAGTGTATATGTCCACTTATAACTTTAGTCAATTACTTACGTACACTCGAGAAATATGCAATAAATAAACATAAACTCAAATAAGAAAATTATTATAATACTTGTTTTGTGGGCATTATTTAAATTTTTCTTATTACAAATTAATTTATATGGTTTTCCATAAGCCGATAAATTTATTCACCTAAGTGTCGTCCAGATAGAGACGAAGTGCGACAGTGAATCGGGCGATTTTGCAACACTGTTTGTCAAGGATAGAATTGAGTGGCGATGAAACCGCTGGTGCCATCTTGTACCTGAAGAGCATTTAGTTGCAATGGAGTGGTGAAGAGTGTGCCTTTGCTGAGAAAGCGTTTTACAAAAACGGTGGCATTACGTTATCGATGAACGTGAATTTCGAAAAAATTGCGCAATTGATTGCAATCGTGATGTTCCATCAGCTCATGCCATCAAGACTTGGGTTCGAAACTTAGAGGATGCTGGTTCTACGCTAAAGAAGAAGAGTGGTAGTGTACATACAGTACGTACACTCGAGAATATAGCAGAGGCCTTTGGGCGAAGTCCACGTCGGTCTGCGCGTCGTCATTCTATGTCACTTGGACTGTCTGACCGTAGTACACGGCGAATTTTTCGCTATAACTTCAAATGTCACCTATACAAAATTCAAATTACTCTTGCAATATAGGAACTTGACTATGAAACCAGATAGATTTGTCAAACTTTACTACAGTTAATTAATGAAAAACAATTTACTGATGAGGGACGAGGCTCATTTTCATTTATCTCGATTTGTTAACAAGCAAAATTTCCGATACGGGTCTTGCAGAAATCTTAGAAAAAATTGTGAAAGTCCACTGTATAGTGCCAAAGTGACAATACGGTGCCCGACATCTTCAGTTGGAAGTATCGGCCCATATTTTTTCAAAAATGAGAGGGAAACAACTGCAACTGTTACTGGACCATGTTACGTGCACATGTTGGAGAACTTGCTTACTCCTGCGCTTGCCCGTCGTCCAGTCAACGATGAAACGTTTTTACAAGATGAGGCTACACGTTACACAGCACTGCTTCCATGATACCCGTTTCCGAACCGATTTGGGAACATCACATGACCGGTCAGCCCGATCTTTCAGCATGTGATTCTTTTCTCTAGGGGTACTGAAATCCCAAGTCTTTAGAACTCAAACACTTCACACAATTCAAGATCTGAATCATCGCATTCGAGAAGAAGTTAAAAGAATACCCCTAGAGATGCTGCAAAGAATAACGGGTGGCGTTAGCAAGAGATTTAATGAGTGTGCGCAGCGGAATGGCGGTCGTCTTGCAATTTTTGACGGTAAATTTCTCTTTTCGGTGAACTAAATTCAAAAATAAAATCCATTTCTGCCTACACTACCGGCCATATTATTTGCCCACCCAAAGAAATACGCATAAATAAAGGAAGTGTTAACTGAAAAAGAAATTGTAGTTTTGCATTTAATAAAATGCTCTTAAAACAGTCTCAAAAAAATTAAATCTTTGTTTCGTCGAAATGTCCACCTCGACTATTAATAATTGCAGCACACTTGCGACATTCTCTCTATCAATTTCGTCAGGGTAGCGGGTTCTATTTTAAGCCAGACTTCTTGTAGTTGTTTCCACAACGATTCCTTGGAAGTTGGAGGATTATTTTCACCTGCCTATCGAGTTCCTCCCACAAAAGCTCTATGGGGTTAGCATCTGGGCTTTGAGGAGGCCATTTCATTATTTTGATATTGCTTCTGCGTTCCACCGACTCTAAATATTCGCGGCACAGTTTAGAGGTGTGCTTCGGATCATTATCATGTTAAAATATAAAATAGTCACCGATTATTTTCATTCCAGATGGTATAACATTTATTTCCAAAATTTCATCTATTTTAATCAGGTCTCCTACTGATGCGGCGCCAAAACAACCCCAAACGATTACCGATCCGCCTCCATACTCGACTGTAGGTACTACATATAATTCTGCTGCTCGTTCTCCTTTCGAGCTTCGAACGAACGTTCTTCTCTCGGAACCGAAGAGTTCAAATTTGGATTCATCGTCCTACAAAACATTTTTCCACTTATCAACTGTGTAATGTTGATGCTCCCTAGCCTACTGCAGCCGTTTTATGTTATTTTGTTTGCGTAAGAGTTGCCTATGCAACGCTATTCGGCCAAATAAACCACCCTCTCTGAACCTCCTTTTCACAGTGGTTAAGCTAACTCGTTTTTCACGCTCAATATTTATTTCAGTGGTTATTTCAGCTGCAGTTTTTCGTCTATTCCGTTTACTCGTCAATTGTTCGTTATCTGTTTAATAATGTGGCAGCCGCGTGATACTTTTGAACGTTATGGACAACAGTTTGGCGACTTAATTTCCATTTTTTTGCGATATCTCTGTTACTTCAAGATTATGTAAAGCAACAATCATTGTGCGGATTTCTAAAGGCAACTCTCTTGTTTTCGGCATATTAATTTCAGATAATTTTATTAACGATATTCACTGTTTAAAAGAACAATAACTACTACATCTAAATTTATAATTCTAGGGAAGGATAATTGTATTATTGGGGACTGATCCACCCCGTGAAATGGATTTAGAAATCCTCTAAATAGGAGGCGCAACCCCACAAGGGGTGTTTAGCCACTATACATATAATTGTTTTATATTTCGGGTCTTTTTGTGGTCCTAACTGGACTCCTAATTATCGGGATTAAGGAAATTCAATGGATAACTAAGTAGCAGAGAAGTCTTTTGGGGAATTATTTAATGTGATAACTTTCTTTTACTCGTAGGTAAATAATTATACCTCCTAAGTATAATAAATAAATAATTTTCTAAGATCCAAGCAAAAATGTAGGTGGGCAAATAATTATGGCCGGTAGTGTATATTGTATTGATACTTGTTAAAACTAAATAAAATTAATCATTAGAGCAAAGTAAGCAAGGTCTCTGCAATACATAGGCGTTTTACCGGAGTAGCGGGCTGTTAATGTTCCGTAATTCCGATGCAGACCCCCAACCCACTTGGGGGCTTAAAACGCTGAATGTTTCACAACTTTTCAGATATTATAATCCTTGATTGGTTCTGTTATTATTCGATTTTTTACTTACTTTTTGGTATTGTGCTTACTGAAAGAAGCCCACGCCTATGCTGCGCAGAGACATTACCTTCCTTTATTAATCACTCGCTCTTAATAACGTTTTTGAAATCGCCCAATTCACCGCCGCACCTTGTACTAATTGTAAATTGATCCCTGTTAGATGGATCTTTGTGATTCCTTTCTTAAATAAACTACAACGGTTCTGTGTAACTTTCTTTTATGCAAACGAGAAATGTTAATAAGTCGGGATAAATTATTTTGAAAAATACTATACATACTACCTTGACTAATACTAAAAAGTTTAAATTTGATGACTTGTGTAAATACAACATTTGGTTTTGACAGGGTAGTATAATTCTACATTTATACCAGAGAAACTTAAAATTAAAAATTTGTGCGAGCGGGGAAAGATGATCTAATTCGGTACGTACAGTTCTTGGTCATGGAAATAGGACCACTTGAGAAATATTAAATTTATAGGAATATTTATTAAATATAATTTTAATTTCGAAAATCTATAAAAGCATAATTTTGTTTACCATAATACATTATGGCCACAGAGAATTGCTGGTTATAAAAATAATGCTTAGGGGTGCAAAAAACCGATTATCCATCTGCTATGAAACACGCTTCTTGCTATTCGTACGTACAGTAATTATGTTTAGTTTAAATTATGTCGTTCATTACTTCGTATCATAGCAAATATAAATAAACAGTATTTTTACCGATTTTCCAAAGAACTTATATTTCAAAGAGTTTTAATTTTATTTGTGTGCGTCTATTTTCGCGGTCAATTATTTTCATAATGGGAAAGAAGGATATAACAATAGAGAAAAAGCACAAATTTTTGCTCTTCTAGAGACGGGAGAGTTCTCTCATCGTGAAGTTGCACAAAAAGAGGATGTATCACATTAAACTGTTCTGAGAATCGCGAAATTAATTAAGGAGAAACGCGAAACAACTGTAAGAGATGACTGTCGTATACTAAAGTGGCTACAGAACAACGTTTTTATCCACTAAAGGCGTTCATAAAATTCTTAGTGGAGAAGGTATACAAATATCAGCCCGAACAGTCCGTAAACGTCTTCATGAAGCAGGCTTGAAACGCAGACGTCCAGCAAAGAAGCCAAGACTAACATCTAAAATGAAAGTGACACGATTTCAATGGGCTAAAGATATAAAAAATATACAGTTGAAGATTGGGGAAAGGTTAGTTTCATTTATCATCTGTATTTTTGGTTAATTTCATCCTCATAGTTCGCTTAATGGTTCTCTACATTTTTTACTTTTTCCTAGACTGTTTATAGCGACGAATCACGGCTAGAAGTGCTAATGGAGAGAAGCCAATTTGTTCGTCGACATAAACAACATAAAAAAGTTTAAGAAATCTATGTAATACCTTTTATTGGTTCATTGGATCCGACTCAAGGACCATATACTTTCATGCAAGACAATGCACCGTGTCATAAGGCAAAAAATGTAATGCGATACATCGAGTCTAAAAATTTGCGTGCACCACCTTGGCCAGGCAATTCACCAGACATAAACCCAATTGAAAATGTGCGCAATGTCTTGAAAACATCGTAAGTACATGAAACTCAACTACAAAGGAAGAATTACAACAACATATTGAAGATGTATGGCATAATAGCGACGAAATTAAAAAAAAAAAACAATAAAAAACTGCATTGGCAGTATGCCAAAAAGGATCGAGGAAATAATAAGACACAGAGGAGGAACAAGCAAATACTAGCAAATATATGTTCAAATTATACTTACTTGCATGTTATATGTAATTAAATAATAATTTTTCCAACATTACCAGCTGTTTTTTTTTTAATTTTACCCCTAAATCGTATTTTTAAGTGGTCTTAATTCGATGGTCAGTGACTGTATGCTATCATAAGTATCAGCTTTGATGTATGGGTATGATAAAAGGTAGCACGTAGTTAAGATGCAACTTGTAAAAATTAGATGTTGCTTGATAAATATCTTCGTTTTAGCATAATCCACTGTTAATATTGACGGGTAATTCCTATGTTAAGTTAACTTGTGTGTATAAGTTTTAATTGAATATTTTAATTTTTCAACAATACCAAGATTACAGATTGAGTGACGTAATCAATCTTCAACTTGCCAAACTTACTTTCAAGAATTTTACTAAAAAGAGGCTGACAATAGAAAAAAGATTCGACACTAAATAGACATTTAACATAAAAATGTATTCAAATATAATTGTATGAAAAGTTGAAGATTAATAGCTATTTTATCTTGAACTTAGACTGTAGTTTTGTTCGCGCGTATAATCCCAAATTAGTGCACTATTTGAGCTTGCAGTTGTATTTAAGCACATCAATTATACATACATACATATGTACGTATATACTTACGTATACGGGCAAAAGCAAGCGGAATTAGTTTCACGAACAAAGCTAAAATCAGTTAGTACCGCTTAAAGAGATCTTTTTATCTTGACTATGAAAGCAGGTGATATTTCGAAACTGTTTAATATACATATCTTCGGAGTAACTATTGGGGCTGTTAATAATTATTTGTTTGCTAATGATTATGCTAGAAAGAATAAATTATATTTGGAAATATAACTAAACTTACAATTGTGTGAAAAGTTAACAAATCGCTAATAAAGAGAAAGATAGTTTAACAACACCACAACAAGAAATTGGTGCTTTCTGTACGTGGGCACAATATTGTGAATATCAAATAAAAGTTCCAAAGTTCTACCAATTTGGAAGTAACAAAAATATTCGGTTTTGGTGGAGAGGTTTACAATAATTGATTAATCTGCTCTGTCAGTTCTAAAACAAATATACCTCAAACATAATTTTCCATTTCCAGATTTTTTTAGAAGATTTTACAGTTTCTAATTTGGAAGATAATGCTAACGAATAAGCTCCAGATTCGTTAACAAAATATTGTTTATCTATAGTAATAGGCTTCGCATTCAGTATTTACATCAGGCGCATGTTTAATATTTAACTTTGTATAAAAATAACAAATCACCAAAACCGTTATTGCTCTATATCGTCATGTAGAGTATGGTAACCACAGTAAAATTAATTTTAAGGTTATTTTAGACTTTTATGCGAAACGTTCGAACAGGCCAGTTTTTAATCTAAAAGATATGCCTTCTAAACGAAATTTGATGGATGATAGGATGATTCATGTAAGTACAGTAAAAGGCAGGTGTTTTTTAATGGAACACCTGTATATTTTTATATTTTTGAAGTCTCCTTGATGAGCTGATTTGCTGATCAAATGAGTAAATCATTATTTGGAAAGTGATTAAATTCGAAAATTTTTTTAAGAGACCTAAAACGTTTATCAGCCACGTTTCTGTAAAGCCTTTTTGCATTGAAATAAAAATAAGTATGTATTTTTGTAGTGATAGTGACATTTAGGGATTTTTTGGCGACATAAACAAAGCAGTAAACTCCAATCTAAAAAATTTAGCTTACCAATTACGGCATTAAAGCAAAACTCCCGAAAGCAGTTTGTCAAATTTTTAAACCCACGTGTAACCTTCAATAAATAATAGGAGTAATAAAGTAATGATTAACGAAACAGTGCGAAGAAAAATAAAAGATTCCAAAGGGTATATAATCCCTTCAAAGTATATCACATTAGCGGCAAGCAGAGATAGACAAATTACTACTATTGGATTTCGAATCTAAAAAACAACGCAGATAATAAACCAACGTATACCGTGCAGCAATGCACGGTAAGATGTTTACCTTAAACAAGTTAAAGTGTTTCACTTAAGACGTCATTGTTTTACACGAAAAATTTTTAATATGATAGATCACTAGATTTTACGCCATTGGGCTTTTTTCCTGTGAAGCACTCAAAAATAAAGTATGTGCAACAAAGTCAGATAACATCGATGATCTCAAAGAAAGAATACATACAGATATAAGGAATATTTCATCTCAAGTTTTGGAGAAAGTTAGACTTTTACTGTAGGTCAAGTTATTGCCAACAAGTCAGTGTAGACCATTTCGAACATTTAATACCTACGTTAAACGGTAACATTAGTTCAAATGAAATATTTCAATAATCTTATAGTTTGAATGTCTGTAATTAGGTAATAAACCAGTTAGAAGCGTTATAGGCCGTTGAAATCAGCTCATTAAGACTTCAAAAATATAAAATATACAGGGTGTAGCTTTAAAAAAACACCTATCTTGTAATGAACTTAAATGAATCATCCTGTATGTTTCAAATTTGTTTAGAGGCCGTATTTTGATCAAAAACTAACCTATTCGAGTGTTTCATATAAGATTCTAAAGTATCGTCAAAATTAATTTTATTCCATGAGTGGTTGCCACACTGTATATTTTTTTATTTAATAACGTGTGGTATGTACAATTTTTCTATCTTTCCAAAAAGATAAAAATACACAGGGGTGCTACATTTAAGATAAGAAATCAATGCCGGTGCCACCGGAAACGGAATTCATCCATCCAATAGCTATTTGAATACACTTTGTAACTTCCAGGATTATTAACATTGCTTGAAATTAAACAAAAACTTAACGATTAAAGTTTGAATATGGCTAGCGAGCGGGTATATCTTGTTAGCGTCAATATGAAGTAGCTTGTTGGACTAAAATATCTGCAAAATATATGTATATGTAGTTTTAAAACGTTGATAAAAATAACAGAGTACAAAAGAAGTAAAAAATGAAGAACATCAGACTGATATACAGAAGATATCTCTCGCAAGGCTAGTTTATTATATACGCAGCGAAATCCTATATACATTGTATACATTTTTCGAACTTAATAAAAAGACAAATAAAATAGGTTGTCGTGTTACAAAATGACAGCAACAAGTTGTATTTTATTAGTAAATTTAAAGAACATGAACGCTACCAAAGACTGTCTAGTTGATATAATACCAAGTATTTCTACTATATAATATCCAATAGTCTGACATTTGTCAAGGATTGCAGATTTTTTGTAATAGTTTTTGCGCGTTAGACATGAACACATTTACAAAGTTTTCATGAAAGAGTTGAAACAAAAATACACAATACATATGTATATATTACATCACTAAATATATACACTCTTTGCGCAATGACAGCTTCTATCGAGAGGGATGCTCCATGAACAAGTTAATAATGTACGACTCACAATGTTACATTAAGAGTACATTGTTGACGTTGGAAAATCAATTGATATTCAAAGACGAGAAATTAGAAAATTTATGTTATTCCCAATTACATTTAAGTTACTCCTTGTTATCACCCGCGCAATCTCATCTCTCCCGCTCGTCATCAATGAAACTTGATGACGAGTTTCATTGCACGAATGTGCACACATGTAGTGTGTAACAAAAGTGAGGAACATTGAATGCCAGACAATAATGAATAAGTTTTGTGAAAAACGTCGTGAAATGTCAATTCATATTCTTTTAGAAGATGATTCTCTACGATTTAATGAAAGTCCTCTAACGCTTATTGTGTCAAAAATAAATAGTATGGAAGTATGAGAATTATTTAATAATAGGTACTGGAACCTTTCTCCCATAATAATGTGCTTAAACTTGAAAGTAAATTTAGGTAATTCTAATGTGAAGCATTTACTATAACCTAGTCAACCTGATCAACAAATGAGAAATCTCAAATACTTTACTTTTTGACGTCAGTTACACTAAACAGAACAATGAAACTATAAGAAATTCGACTGTTTAAAGCGCATCTTGTGCATGGTTTAAATGAAGGCAAAATCATTGCAAAAAAAAGTTAACTGGTCACAGGAAATGGACATAAAATTTTGGGATGAGGCAAGGTTTAATTTGAACGACACGGTACATTGGCATAAATCTCAATATTATTCAAAGCGAAATCTGCATTATTTCATAGCGGTCCATACCCAGCACTTGCAAAATTATTTGAGTGGGGGTGGTAGGGAATGGCACAGTCAAATGGGGAGAACTGCACTATCAAAAACGCGCAAAATTAATTTGACAGACGGTGAGGTTACCATCAAGAAGCAAATGGTGCTCAATTTGAACATTTTGCTCTAGTTTTGGTATAATTAGTGTTGGGCGATTATAAATGATATAATCGAGATATATCGATTATACCCGAATAATCGATCATTCGATTATAGCTCAGAAATCATTCATTATTCATTATTCGTTTCGACTGCGCAGGAGCACACAAACGGATTACGACTCGAGATCTGTATTCGAAACTTCGAGTTTCGAAATAATTCACTCGGCACTTGGATTCTGTCAAATAATCGTGGAAAATAATCGAAATCGTTAGTAAATTTCGAATGATCATTCGATTATTTTAAACGATTATTTCGATTCATTCGATTATTGAAATATATCGATTATGCCCAACACTAGTGTTATAATTCTATTATTTCTAGTTCCATTACAGCATTGCGATAAAATCACTAAATAATTTTTAATGATAGGCAATAGATCCCACTTATCAAAAAGAAAACTATATTGAATCTTGGCAACAAATGGCAGTTACTATTTTAAAAAATTGACGATGACAATGCATCTCAAAAATCGTTGACAGCAAAATTGAAAATTGTAGAAAAATATCCATTAAAAAATAAAAAATTACGCGTCGGAGGGTTTTTCGCAAAACTTATTCGTTGCCGTGTAACATCTAACCATTTTGACTTTTGCTGCACACTGCAGATATCCGTAAACATAAAAAACTAACTATAACATAACAGTTATAATGAATTGCTGTTAAAATAATGAATTACATTATACACTCAAAAGGTAGTGCACCTTACTTTACAACTTGTTAAATAAACCACGCATCAAGCATGTCCTGAACCAAAATTGATATGTATTTTATTTCCTATTCCCTAGTAATAGTTATCTTTTCTGCAACTATTTAGTTGCTATAACGACGGATTTTATGATAACTAACTTTATTTTTTATATTTTTAGTGAATAATTTCTAAAGCTGCCACCAATGAATGCTACAGCGGTGGTAATACATTCGGGGAAATCGAACGCAGCCGATATGCTGTCGTGTAGCCTTGACATATGAGTAACCGATTGGGTGTTTTGCTGCTGTTTGACTTAAGCTGTTGGTTTGTTCGTCTAACTAGGTAAGTGTTGCACATTATACAAACTTATACGTATTGACAGTATTATACGTATTGAACAGCGCCGCTATTGTTTCAGCACTCACGTCGGCAGCTGTAATAATTTATCTTTCGAATCATCATCATTTCTAATGTCAATGTTAATTCTTGTGAGTAAACGATAAAAAAATATGTACTTGCAAATAGAAATGGCATCTTTTAGAATATAAAGGAAAAAGTGGATTGTCATTAAAAATAAATTAATTAACCAGACATCCTAACAATTAAGTAGCGCCAAAAAAAGTTACTATTTGTCAACTAGGTCAATTTTTGTTCAGTACTTTTTACATGCGAGCAATATTTAACAAATTTTAAACAGTTGGCGCTATTTTTCGGCCATTTTGTACAGGCTCTTAGGTAATATTTATCCCAAAATAGATACATTAGATATGCTGTTGAAAAATTATTAAATTAATAAGTGCGTGTCAGTGAGCGTACACTGTTTTAAATAAGCAACAAGTAATCTTGAGGAATTGCTTACGTATTTAAATTGTATATTATAGTAGAATATACGGTAAATGAGTGATAAATGACATGAACAAGTGCTAAAGTTATTATTCTAAATTGTGTGAATAAACAAATAAAGCTCATAGTCACGTGCATGTGTACAATCCTTCACCCAAAGACGTAAACGTATGGTTAGCCAGTTAGATACAAAAATTAGTAAGTGGTTAATAGGCGATGAATGTTAGAACCTGTTCAATCCTGTGTGTTATGTTATGAATATGACTATAGATAGTGGTTATATTACAAATATAAAGCAGGCAACATAATTAGACGCCCATTTTATACAAGATGATGCTGTATTGCAAGTATATTATGTGTGTATGTACAAAATAAATTATTGTCCCTAAAATAATCTGACAGACAAGATGGAACAGGAATAAATGTATATTTTAAGTGCATCATAGTGATAATACCTTTACTTGCGCCCCCAACACAGCTCAGATTGCGTAGTCTCTTTTGTTTTTCTTTTTTGTTATTCCTTCCTGCAATGCATGATGATCAAACCATATAGTAGTGATTTTGTCATTCTGATAATCTTATATTTCTAGTATTTTACAGGGTATTATTTATAAAAAATATATACACGTCTTAATGGGGTAAACTTCCATAAGAATATTAAAGTCTGTATAAAGAGCATTCCAAATTTTTGTTCAGGTTAACATTTAATATCTACAATTACAAAAGTTCATTTACATTTTAGAGATCTTTTTCAACTTATTTTCCTGGTTTTGCAAAATCCATGGTGTCCATTGGTATATGCATTTGGAACGATTATTCCTTCACGATTATTGTTTAAGATTAAGAACTTACAATCCTAAACAAGTATTTCTATATTGTTTGAGAAACGGATCGAAATTTCAACTACGATTCATTTCATAATTTGAGCTACCCTACATATATTACAAGAATATCGCAGCATATCTACAGACACACCACGTTATCATGAAAACAGTTTTAGAAATACAAAGACAACTAAGGCTTCCGCGATCATATTTTTATGGTAATAGATGTTCTACAAATACAAATGTCAACCACAGAAGTATTTAGTCCTAATGTGTAGCAACATAGAGTACGGTTATATCGTCACTTAATCGGAAGTAATAACTACCGTAGTTACTAATGAGAGTTTTAAGCATAAATATACTAGATTATATATAATAGGATATGCAAACCAAAAATTGAAGCCATTTGAATAGTGACGAAAATGTAATGCGCAAGCGTACACATCTCTCGAATTTGAAAAAATGGTCGCTTCCAAGCAAAACAGTGGGTCGAAAAATCTCAATAACTCAGAATATGGTTGTTTTCATATATGTAACTCAGAATACATACATATGTTAACTATAGACTATATGAAAAATTATGTTTTTCTAAGTAACTATTTTTTATAGGGTGATAAAGTATGAGAGTTTTCGCGTACATACATATTTTGACTTTTTCTCCCGATTACAGTAATGAATTTAGCTACTTTCTAAGGTGTTTTTAAAAATTTGTGTCAAGAAAGTGACAGACCCATTAAAGTTGGTTACAACTCAACTTTTTTTATTTGAAAAAAATAAATAAACGCACTTTAAACTTTAATAATTCAAAAAGCACCCCTTTAATTTCAATAATTCTTAAAAAAATACGATTATATTGAGCGTTGACGTCAACCAGCCCAAGTTTGATGATGGAGAATTGAATATGAAAGTAGTTATAAAGAAGAACGGTGTCTGTTGGAAGCCAGACCGCACCGAATAGAAATTAGGTGCACGCCACTTGCCGAATCTCTACTTCTCTAAAGACTTTTAATGAACTAGAGTACGTTTTAATGGCAATCCTTTCCATAAGCATGCACAACACAGTGAACATTTCGAGTTCTAGGAACTGTTTTCAGACCGACAAATCTAGTAGAATTTAATTCACGAGCTTCATTCTCATGCTTTCCGTTAGATGCGAATGATTCCTTGCACGTTCGATTGAGCCCACTCATACAGTTCTGTGGGAGTTGTTATTATAGTTCCTTGCAAACTTGTATGGGCAGCTAGTCGTCTTACTGTGCCCCCAACACCGTCACATGGGCCAAACTTGTTGCAAAAAAATGCCATTCGGCAATCAATTAAAAATCCTAGCTATGATGAACACAGTTGGCAAAATTTGCGCGTTTTTTATACTGTCCTGCAGCTCTATCACTAAAGTAATAAATCTTCTGCACGTCTGGATATGTTTCTTGAAGCATTTTTTTAAGTAAATTCCATCAGCGTCGTGAACTAAATATTCCGAAGTGAAGGAAAAGCAAATGTGTTTCAAATCGCTCTCCAACTTGAATAGATTTAACGTCTTTCATCCCTTGCTGATGTCTTCTAGGTAAAAGCCTGTCACAAATTTCACAATATTGTTAGGAACGTTTTGTTTGTATTTTGTATCTAGAATCGACATGATACTCTTTTTCAATTGCGTCAGTTTTGCCTGATGTGCAACACAAGGAGAAACGTCAATTTTTTAAATAATCTTATTTTCGCTCCATTTTTTAGGAAGGCGGGCTAGTATCATATATGTATTTTTCTTTTGCTGTTTTTGCTCTTGCAAATTTTTCTTTAAATTGATTAATGATTTCCTGTCCATTGTTTATCTCATTAGGAGAAACGTTAAATACATTTTCATTAATTACTTGGCTATCAGCACTGGCTCTCTTTTCTGCGTATGACTTCACACGCAGCTTAGCTCTAGAAACACGGGATTCACCTACTGGTACTATTTAAGTTTTCATATCTTCGAGTACATACTCTTCATCATTTGTCGATCTTGGCGTCTCAGTATTTACCTCCTCTTCCTCTTTTGTAGATTTTCATGCATCACATTCATTCTATTATCTTCATTAATAGTGTTAGAAGGTAGTTTTGAAATTTTCAGACGACAGCTATGGCAAATCGCATCTCCTTCCACTAAATGTGGAATCTTTTTACGCATATCGACAGTCCCATTTCTTTTAGCAATTTGTTTGTGTCTTTCTAGTTCTAAAGGATTACAACACCATAATAAAGCGAACATTTCCTTTACTGTAGGCATGATGCTGTTTTATTTCGACTGAATTTGAATTGTTACACGAAACTAACAATAAGGAAGTAAACTTACATCATTCTCTAGTCTGAACTAGGTAAAACTGTGTAATAATCACAAGTATCGCACATCTAAACACTTCGATTGAACGTGACTTCACGTTGTTGATGTAATTCAAGCAATTATACACCTCGAACGAAACTTCTGTTTTCAAAAATTAATATCTGCTAAACCTTAAAGCTCTCCGCAATGAAATCTTCCATCGTAGACACAACGTTCTTTATGTTAAATAAAAATTCCACAATTAAAAAAGGTGCATTTAGAGATATTAATATTTTTCATTTCGACGTTTATTTTTACAGTAGTAAAAAATGTATGAGATCCATGATTATCTTAAATTTCATATAATAATCTTTACAATAATATTTTATTATCATTTAAAAATGTAAATATAAGCTAGAAATACTTTTCTGATAATCTCCTGTAAACACACAACCCTGGAATTTCACCAATTAGTTATAACCACAATAAAAATTCTATGTAACTTTAATAGCATGCATTTTGCTATTTATCATAAGGGTAAACATATACAAAAATATGAAAGAGATTAAAGACATGATCTTTCGAAACTTTAAAATTCATTCTAGACAAGAAGCTTATATAAAGCGTCGGCTTTATTGAGTACGCGTTTGTGATTTGCGGGGAAAATGTATTTTTAGGGTAAAATTAGGCTTTTGAAGATCGCTGTTTGATTGATCTGGTTTTTAAAAATAATATTAAAAATTCCAAAATGAAATTGTATTCGGTATTCAGCTGTGAAAATCAAAGCAATGAAAATATTACAACTCTCCAAATTCAATTTTAAAATCACTTTTGCAAAAGGGTAGCTAATACGCATACGCAGACATACCCGGCGCTGCGGGGTGTCAATTAGCATAAAGTCTAATATATTCATTAATAAAGCGAGGTAATGTCTCTGTGCGGCATAGGTGGTCGCTTCCTTTATTAAGACAATACTAAAAAATAAGTAATAAATCGAATAATAATAACAGAACCAATAAAAAATTATAATATCTCACCTTCTTAAGTAGCGTTATCAAGTAAGTTGGCGAGCTCCATTTGAATTACCGAACATTAAAAGTAGAAGCACCATTATCAGTATTATCTTATCACCCACTGGATGAGAGTCGTAAAAAGTCAACAGCATTAGTTTTAATGTGATAAAATCGTTATCTTTCTTTAACACACTCTCAATCTTTTCTAAAACGCGATTTTATTTTGCGTCATGTATAGTGCATAGCAGTGTATGTACTTCGTCTACTTTTGCAGTGACTCCACTAACGACAACGCTCTATTTTGTGATTATTCTATTGCGTCATGTAATCCTTTATAGTTGTTACGAATAGTTTGCAACTCTGTTTCAACGAGAATATCTTGAAATTTTGTCTGGCTTTCCTTAATAGTTGCAGCTCCGGCAGGATTGGATTGTAGAATAACAGCTTTTATTTGTTTTAAATATTCAGCATAATAAAGAGCTGTCTGCAACCATGTTCCACAACGTGTACGAATCGGCTTGTTATTAATACATCTACCTCGGGTGAACATTGTGGAATAGTTTCCGCCACAAGATGTAAACATGCACTTTACACGTAACATGTAAACACTTGCAACCGTGTTCAAGAGAACGGCCTACCGAACGCTTTGTCGCGGCACCATCGTTCATAAACAGCACTTGCCGTGGTGAGACTTGAAAGTTTTCTAACTTACTAAGTATCCTCACAATTGCTGCACCAGTACACTTTCCCGGTCCTTTGCTAGCTAGTAACAGTGGAAATGTCGGTTTATGAGGGTCCGGTATACCTACTATAACATTTAGAATAGAATTTCTTGTACAATCTACTGTCTCGTCAGCAACTGATTTTTTAATGTAGATTTGATTTTCTTTTCCACGTCTTCGCGTACGCTTACGTGCCGTTTTCGTAGTTGGTAACTTCGACTCGGGGTTATACTTATACCAAAAGTTCTCAAACGGTTCTTTTTCGAGTAAGCGAAGTGACAAATTGCAGGTTATCGTCATGGCAAGTAAATCGAAAATAAAGACAATTCTCGTTGGTACCTCCTTGTTTCTATTTCTGTGCTCTTCGGTATTTACGTGTTTGTTACAGTCCGTCTTGTCCCTCGCACAGTTCACGCACTTTACACACTTTACAAACTATTTTGACACCGTCGCAGAACAAACCCGGAAAGTCACAGATAAACTTATTTACTGTGCTAGCAAAGTGTCGTTTTTTAGTCTTGTTCACATTACACATTTTAAATTAGTAATTATATATTTATAACGAATAACACGTAACACAAAACACAACGCATGCTCTCGTTTCCTAAACTGAACGAAAAATAAACAAGCGGACGCTGACAGAGCGAGAATCGATTTTTGCTCAGAGCCCATGTTCTCAAATACATGAAATAAATTAACATTTTGTTATTGAGAGAATGAGGTTTTCTTGGGAATTAAACAAGATCATTGGGTAACAACTCTTAATTTCTAATAACATCCCGCATACGATTAGGCATAAACCTAATGAAATTCGATATTATTTCTTGTAGAATGACATGCTACTCTTCTCCTGCAACAATAAGCTTTGGGATCGACGAGGGGGGGCTCTGGCTCAGATTTTTCGTGTATAAATGTTCTATTGGGTTCAAGTACAGGCTGCATACTGACCATTCCATAACTCGAAAATCAACATTTTCAATGGTCTAGCGTAGGTTTTGAACTATCTGCAGATTTTTTAGGGGTCAGATTTCTTTCGTGTAGTTTTCGTCTTAATTCTCTCGTTTGACTATTATTCACTCCTTAGACTTTACGGAGCTGTTGTTGCACTTGAACCGCATTAAGTCGACGGTTTCTTAATATCGCTGTCATTTCGCTCCGCTGTAAAATCGCCTTTTGCGTATTCCTGGTCGCCAATGGAGGGTTCCAGTCTCCTCGTAACGTTTGCACGCCCTTCCAACCGCTGAGCGTGTCAGATGCTGATATCAGGCAACAGGTTTCGGGCAAAACCCATTTTCGATTAAAGGGACTGCTTGTGCGGCTTTTTCCGGGGCAGTATGCACTTTACTAACACTTAACAAGTGATGAAACTCTGAATAATGCAAAGACAACAACTGCAATTTGTCAAAAGTTTGTTAAACTCATGTGACTGCACGTGACAGCACCCATGTAAATACGCGCTGCGTTTATTGATTTCTTGATAGAAAATAAGCACTCATGTTAAAGTGTAATAAATAAATGATCTTTCACGGCTTAAGTTTTATTTTGATCTAAGGTCTAGTTTCTAAAAAAATAGTCAAAAGTGGTCGATTTCTATGCACGTAAGTGTATATCTGTGATTTTAAGTTTAGCAACCGCCTACACCGTTTTATATTTGACAACATTTACTACATCTGTCTGATATTAGGCGTAGTTTACGACTAACATACATATGCTGCTAATCAACATTATTAACAACCTTCAAGCTTTATAGAATTAAAGGTTAGGTTATTTGAGGCATCATAGTTAGCGGTAAGAATAATTCTAGGCATAATTTTCTGCATTTCAAGCAAATTAGTGTCTAAAACAGACTAAATTAAAATTATCATCATCTATGTATTACTCATTTCGTAAAATCCGGAACAAAATACTCTGTAACCTCAATATTTCTTAATATCACATTAGACATGACCTGGAGATGACTATTACATGGCACTGGACCAGCACAGGACTGTTTGTACTAAACTCAGAATAAAAAGATGTTGGTCATACTAATAAACTCGGTAGTTGTCGATATGTAACTTCCGTAGAAACGACAGTTTACATTGTAGTTTTAAGCGGGATTTCTTTCTCCCGAGATTAGTAACTACGGTAGTTATTTTACGATCTAAACATACTCACAGTTACGTTAACGTAACTGCTAACTCTCCTCAAAAAACTGTTAAGTCTTCACATGGAACCACTTGCCCTCCCCCGGTGACTTCTGCATCTAAAGAAAACGTTTATCCTTAACATGTTTAAGTTTCCAAAACCGGAGAAAAATAGTGGAGGCCAAAGTCTGAGTTGTAAAGAGCCCCATATGTTGTCAAATTTGTCGTTTTTAAGTATTAGATACAATAAATCTGGTGCAATTTATTAAATTGGATTGAGGCCGTATATTACACAAGTTTTTGTGTGACATTTGCTGAGTTCCTGTTTGGAGCTGGAAAGTGAACTTCTCCGTCACGCAGCTATAGTATTAGCTGAAGAGGAAAAAAACGAAAAAACGAAGTATATGAACAGTTACGGTTAATGAAAGGAAAAGATCTGCCACCTATAAACTTATTAAATCCACTAAAAAATATTTTAAACAACTACTTACGAACGAAAGAAACATATTTTAAACTTGGAAATTTAGTATTCCCGTTGGCACTATTTCGCGAGTTTTTTTGTTTTTTCAACTAATATTTCATAACATCCGTTTCTTTTAGTCTAATTGTCGTAATCTTTGTGTGCTTTTCTCTATTCTGTTATTATTGGTGCGAAATAGTTGTACAAATTCTAAAAGAAAATATTTCGATCAGGTCGGCATTTTGTCTTAAAATGTATTATGCTTTAAAATAAATGCTTGACCACATGCACCTAATACACCTACGTTGAATATACAACTGCAAAAACTGACGATAAATTGGAACGACTTTACACACCTGCAAATCCGTTTAACGCTTACATTTACAATCAAATTTATCGATGGTCAGATCTTCAATCGATCGTGGTCGGTAGATCGTAGGGATTTTTTACCCACACACATTTAAATAATTGTGTTGAAATTAATACAATGATAAATTTGATAACGTATGGGGCCCTTAACGCAGATGGGGCAGAAAGCTATCGATTCGAAACTTCTGTAACACTGGAGTGTGGGCCGAGCATCGTTGTAATAGAAATTTCAGTTGCTTTGAAAAAATCTTATGCAAACGCTGCATTATATTGAGCTTCTAGAGGTGAGAATATATTCATTGAGTTTTGTCGCTTGTCTTTTGCCTTCGTATTCGTTTCAGCAAGATTTTTATTTTCCACAGTTCCTGTGTTCACCTAACCATACTAAATCCGATGATATGTCATTGGTTTAACCGCGCGTTCATATCAGTTGCCATTTTTTCAACATGCGATGTTGGTGAGAATTATAACTAACGGGACTTGCTTACCAAGAGCACAGATAAATGCTAAACAACTTTTGACACGGTCTATCCCAGTGTTCTGAAAGTTATAGACATAGAGCATTTCCAATATACTCTCGTTCTTGTGCCTCTTTGTCGAAAATAATAATACGCGTACTTGATCATGGTACTGCGATCGATGTCAAACCTGTAGGATGAGATTTTGGATATTTTTAAAATCTTCTATATTTCGGTTGATCATTCTAAACTTAGTATATACATAATACCAAATGAGTCTTTCTAAATGGCATCAAGACAAACGAAACGTTAATTCTTATCTATTTATACACAACTGAAGTTGTTTGTGACACCAAATACGTCAGGCACGGTGCAAATAATGTTATAAAGTAATGGGTAGCTGAACTCTTGGTAAAAAAGATATTTGCATATACAAACAGTCTCCTTTCTTTTAAAAAATTTCTGTTAATTTATTTATTTTTCGTCTCATTCAAAATTTGTGAGTGCTACTGCAGTATGCGATCGAAATGCATGTCTCTAATATAGTACAGTTCTACTCAATGTTGCCATTTCAACATATATAGGCATGATCTGTTTTTGCCCTAATAAAATCCCTAACTTTTATAGAAAAATCACAGAATAACCCAAGATCGTGAATATTATAGGGTTGTCCGGTATCTCCAAAAAAGATGGGCTAGGTAACCATTTTGCGCGCTTTCATTAAGCGTATCCAAGTTACAATTGACATTTCGCAATAGTTGTGATTATCTAACTTTTCATAACGTTTATTTTAATTTAATTCACATATTTTACTATGATTTTGACATCTTATTACATTGTTGGTGCTTGAATAGTGATTATTCTTTTCTTTTTAATATTTTTATTTAGTGTGTTTTGAGGTTTTGTCTGATTAGTTCTTTACTTGCAGTTTTTATTTATCGTTAGGGCAACAATTGCAACACAGCTTTCAAAAACATACCTTCAATGGCTTCATAAAGATACATGTAACATCCGTTTGCAGATTGTAAAGAAAGCTGCTGCATATATTCCAAAAAAGGTTTTAGCCTCACCATTGGCATCTATTAAGCATCTTGAGCCAAGAATTTTCATTAGGATTAAATATGAAAGGGAGGCGATGATGTTGTGGACCTGTGGAATAAGGTTTCAGATTATAATCCTCCGCCACGCAGTATGCAGGGATTTTACAGACTGACTCCTATGGGGAACCTTGGTTTAACCGCCCGGGTCGAGAAAAGACAACCTCAATAAAAAAACCCAAAGCCATAAATGGTGGAACAGTTTCTGTTGAAGACTTTTTGCCCTTCGGGGTGGGTCTTATGATGGAACTTGATAAACTTATTAAAGAGTCAGATGCTACTCCAAGTACATCGGAAGAAGAAACGCCGAAGAGGCAATACTCCTCAAGATCGTCAACACCGAAGCAAAGGCCGTGAAATCTAAATTTCTACGCACTACATTCAAGGCGGGGTAGCTTGCGGTAAACTGCTCTAACTGTACAGTCGAGTGACTAAAGACAAACATTGCTGCGCTGCAACTCAGGGAAGGATCTAAGTTAAAAGCCCTAGATGACAAGGAGCTGCTGAAATGCTATTACGGGATCACTAGTTTTCCAAAGGGTGCTTGGTAAGAATAGGGTTCTCATGCCTCAAATGACCTTCTGGTTACATACGGCAATAGTTAGACCAATGATAACCTATGCTTCTTTGGTTTAATGGCGAAAAATAATACCTCCAACGTATTCGGAAACTCATATGTCTTACATTACAGGTGTGATGCGTACCTCCCTCACAGCAGCGCTGAAAGTCCTACTGAGAATAACGCCGCTTCACTTTTAGTAGGATGAACGGATTAAAGTGTGGTGATCTGATAGGGCATCCTAAAATCCTTGAAAATCCCAACATAAAGTATCTGATGCACATTGCAAAGGGCATGATCCCTACGCAACGCAATTTTGATCAGCCTTATAAGGTGGTCATTGAAACCCGCATTGAGTGGGCATCCCGTGAATGGTGCAAGGACGGCTCGAGAATAGGAGTCGGGGCAGACATAGGCATCAGCGGATCTGACCATCTACGTAGAAATGCCTATGGGCTCCATACTAATATATTTCAAGCAGAGATTTTTTTTTAACCTGTGCGCCATAAAGAACCTCGAGAAATGGATACGAGGCGAAACCCTAAATATATTCACCGATAGTCAAGCAGTACTAAAGGCTATCAAGGCTTATACATATGAATTTGGCCTGATACACGAATGTGTGCATATTCTAAGGCAACTAGGACGCAATAACCACGTTACTTTGCGGTGAGTTCCAAGCCACCAAGGGATCGACGGAAATTAAAAGGCAGGCAAACTGGCCAAAGAAGCAGCGAACGTGCCTTTCATTGGTTCTAACGCCTATTGTGGCCTTCAAGAGAGCCACATAAAAAAAGTAATCAAGAAATGGGCGGACAATCAAAAGGCTCCGCACTGGAAAAGCATTCCAGGACAAAAACAGGCGAAAGCGCTCAAATCAGATTCGACAAAGAACAAGTGCTACCGCTTAGCAAAGGGAACCTTAGATTACTGGCAGGATTTTTGACAGTCCTAACATATCATTTACTAAAATTAGGAAAAGCTAAAGATCAAATCTGCCTCTATACCAATATCTGTAGACGGCAGAACACATTCTATGTAAATGTCTTGCCATCGGTCGTACACGAGATCAACATTTCAGTAGGGCATTTCTCTACACATACTGAACTGAAGGAAGAAGATTCTGGAGTAGTATTAAGGTTCATTAAAAGTCTCCATCTATTCTAACACCGACAAGGGCATTTTGCTACAATAAATCTATTAAGGTCGCAGTGACTGAAGGCATCTATACTATGACCCAATTATAATAATAATAAGGGTATGTCAGTGGGAAAAATCTGTAATGTTAATCTAGAAAAAGAAAGTGGTGTAGGTGAAGATGCTAGAAAGATTTTAAAGAGTATTAAGAAACCCACAACCCAATTTGACCTATCTACATATACAGAGTGTCCACGTAGTGCGTGAGCGAAAGATAATTCCTTTCCTGTGTAATTTAGAGAAAGTTTTAAATTAAAACATATTCGGAGACATAACATATTCTGTATATTATTACGCGTTTGAATACTTCTCTTCAATTCATGTTAACTTTCTACAATATTTCCTATACCCACCTATCTTAGTTTTTGAGATAATTGAGATAATTTGAGATTTTTGCGAAATTCTGCTGTTTCTTTAACGACCGATATCTTAAACGCCTTACAATGCCCTAGAGCGACCATTCAAATTTGATTTGATTAAGTATTTCTTTGAGTTTTCGGGAATATAGCGTCTACAATATGGCCGTCGAAATCGCTGCCATGTTTGATTCCTGGTATTTCAATTTTTTTTTAATGGAACGCCCTATGTATTTTGCAAAATCTGATAGAGAAGCTGCTCTAGAATGTTTCTTATAAACATTTCTCTATGCCCGAAACGCGTCATTCTTTAGTAATTTAGTCCTCACGCTCGACCATCTCAGATTTTTTTCAAATTTTGTGAGTAGGTTCTACAACAAGGTAATTCCCCAAATTCTTAACTCCTGATATGCAATACATGACCTGCAAGAGCCTCTTAAGTGATGATCGGTAAAATGTTGCAGGTGCTCACGGACACCTTTTGCAATTTTTGTCAAGCTGTTATTCTGCAAGTGAAAGAGATATTTGCCTGGAAATTGCTGTGCTTGCTTAGTAGTTATCAGTGTCCAAACTTCCAAATTTTAACAAAAACAGTCAACTAGTCCTCTTGCTTTTGGTCCTTAAACTTGGCCGAAAATTTGTCGCGACACAAAAAGTCCTAATTTCTGGAAAATCTGTATTCCAGGGAAATCAATGAGAAAGCTCATTTTATGTGTAACTACTGAAAAAACAGCTGTTTCAACTGTTTCAAATTTTAAGCTCCTTTGACAAATAGTTTCTGAGATACTTGAAGATGAACATGACCCAAAAAAATGTTGACGCAAATTTAGCATATCTTTGAGCGTCTATATCTCACTGAAAAACCTGAGAGCTTCTTGACTCAACAACCATTTAAAAGAGCTTGTTTTTCTCTACAACATACTTGGTTTCTGTGTTGGGGTCTTTTCTTATAAGACTAAAAAAAGGAGACGAAGTAACTGCTTGAAAGGACTGCGCGCATTACTTAAAACTTTTTTTTCGTCTTTGTCATCATGTAATCCAGTAAACCAATAAGATATTCTACTAAAAATTAGTGGAAAATTAGTAAGGAACAATATTAAAAATTGGGCAACATTTGTGACATTTCGTTCGAACAGTGTGATGTACTGATAAATTTTATACATCCACATGGTCCATCACATGCATTTTACCGGCCGTCAAGAAAAGACAGCTGTTGGGTTCCTGTGCAGCACATTCTTGAAAACCTGAAAGCACCCTCAGTAGCAACAGCGCTGGGGCGGCAATACTGTTTTCCAGATACGGTTGTTCAAAGCATTAACAAGAAGCTCAGCTCTTTGCAGTTTAGTTTTTTGCTTGTTTTTATTCTTGTGTAGTCAGTTGTTTGGCTTGGGAACCAACAAAAACAGCCCACCTGAGGCTTGGGAACCTCGACTAAGCTGCCTACCAAATACGGCTTAGGATCCTTTGCTAAGTTGCCCACTTAAGGCTTGGGCACCTTGGCTAAGCTACGCAACCTGAGGCTTAGGAACCTCGGTGAAAGTATCCTACCCGTGGCTAAACTTGCCTGGCTATCGGGCATGACCCTTTGGCGATGGGGATACCATTTCTAAAATGGTAGTGACAAAAAGTCACCATGGACCAACGCAAGCTATAAAAGTATTAAAAAGAACCACGACCAGATAAAGAACGCATCTGCTGAGATTTCAAGAAGGGATTTTAATATTCTTCCTTAAACTTTTCAGTACTCATACTCTACTCAATTTTAAACAGCTTCACGCAGTCCTTTCAAGCAGTTACTTTGCCTCATTTTTTAGTCATATAAGAAAAGACCCTAGCACAGAAGCCAAGTATGTTGTAGAGAAAAACAATCTCTTTTAAATGGTTGTTGAGTCAAGAAGCTCTTAGGTTTTCCAGTTGAGATATAGACGCTCGAATATATGCTAATTTTGCGTCAAATTTTTTTGGGGTCATGTTCATCTTCAAGTATCTCAAAAACTATTTGTCAAAGGAGCTTAAAATTTGAAACAGTTGAAAACAGCTGTTTTTTCAGTAGTTACACATAAGACGAGCTTTCTGCATTAATTTCCCTGGAATACAGGCTTCCCAGAAATTAGGATTTTTTTTGTCGCGACAAATTTTCAGCCAAGTTTGAGGACCAAAAGCAAGAGGACTAGTTGACTGTTTTTGTTAAAATTTGGAAGTTTGGACACTGATAACTACTAAGCAAGCACAGCAATTTCCAGGCAAATATCTCTTTCACTTGCAGAATAACAGCTTGACAAAAATGGCAAAAAGTGTCCGTGAGCACCTGCGACATTTTACCGATCATCACTTAAGAGGCTCTTGCAGGTCATGTATTGCATATCAGGAGCTAAGAATTTGGGGAATTACCTTTAGTTGGCTGTGGAACCTACTCCCAAAATTTGAAAAAAATCTGAGATGGTCGAGCGTGGGGACTTGATCACTTGACATGGAATAAATCCAATTGGCTGAAAATTACCAGACAACTTTATTATCTACAAACCTTAAGAATGTCTACATAGGAGCGGCATAGAACCTATCTGCGCGAATTGAAGTTTTAATGCGGATCATGACAATTTCTTGTACCGCGACAGACATGTTCAAATATTTTACATTAGTTAGCCTGCGATTTTTTTGATTTATCCGATCCATATTTTTCCAGATATCGATAATTGCAGTTTCCTAGGGGACAGCATGCATAAATTGTTAAGATACCATAGGAATTTCATTAATTCTTATAACGTCGGTCAATCCAATATGTCGCACTCTTATCTGTTCTATTCTATTTATTACATTCAAATCATCAATGTATTGCTCGGACCAAATAATTTAGTACTTAAATCTCTAATGCATTACAAATATAATAAGCTAACTTGAAATTAGTTTCATTTTCTTTTCCCCACTTGATAATTAAATTTAAGTTATAATAGTTTTAGCTTTGTTCTATATTATGGGGCATAATACATATTTGTATCATATAGTGTGTGATGGTATTTTGTTCGTAATATAAATTATCGTTTTCGAAGAGAGAGAATACTCAAAAACAACACCTGTGTCAAAACAACTAATGACTTAACGTCCAATTTTACTAGACAACAATCTAATTTGTTTTCCTTTTAAAAATTATGACAACTTTGCTTTAAACTAGCCCAATCAATTGTAACTTTTGGCGTACCTTTTGTAAATTATTAAATATGAGATAAGAACTTTTATGTACTTCTATTTGGTTATTGGTTCTGTATGCGTTCTGTATGCGATGTAGCAAGATTATTTATAGTGTCAACTTGTATTTCAACTGATAACTAGTGCAATATTAATTGAACGCACTGTCGACTCTTGGTGAAACATTTTAGCAAGATTGGAAAAGGTAGAAAAACACTTGGTATAGTTTCACAATATAATATATTACTCCATGCACATTTCCCTTTTCGACATCGTCAGGAGTATAATACTAAAGCAATGTTACAATCACAAACTTATATGTTGATAGTCTTAAGCTAAAGAGCAATAAAAGGCTCTTTACACAAATATCCAAATACTATAATCCTAAAAACTATAATTACTTGTAATTATGGAAAATTACTTCGGTCTTGCTAATGAAGGTGCTATTATTCTAGGGTTGATAAGCGGAGAATGCAGGATGTTTACTTGGTCGTTTAGGACGGATTGGGGATTATGTAAAATTTATCTTTTGATATAATATGATTCTAAAATATTTACTTTAAAACTTTTGGTTCCTTGATATAATATTTTTAGATCATTTACGAATGTGTATGTCCCGTTTCTAGAAGGTGATTAGCAACGTTAGAGTTTGACTTTGAGATTTAGTTATTTCAGTTTGTTGCCTATTTTTAAACTAATGTTATCTATGAACGGAATTTTTACCCACTTCTTATTGTCTTGTTCTCAGGCTTTCGGAAAGATTGTTTTAAGTACTAAAGATTTTTGTATTTTTTTGACAAGTTTATTTACCGTCTCGTTACTATAACCGTTGCTCTGCGCAATGAGTTTAATTACATTTAATTTAGAATTAAAGTTATCCGTTGTCATTGGTATGTTTAATAGTCTATAAGTCATTGAGTTTAGAGCCGAGTGTTTTACGTTGACCGGACGTAAGGAGTCACTAGGAATTATCGCGTCGGAGAAGGTTGCTTTCCTGTATATCGAAAAATCTAGTTTATTGTCTATCTTTCTAATTTTTAAAGATCGAAGTAATTTCCCATAATTACAAGTAATTATAGTTTTTAGGATTATAGTATTTAGATATTTGTGTAAAGAACCTTTTATTGCTCTTTAGCTTAAGACTATCCATATATAAGTTTGTGATTGTAACATTGCTTTAGTATTATACTCCTGATGATGCTAAAAGGCGAAATGTGCATCAAGTAATATATTATATTGTGAAACTATACCAAGTGTTTTTCTACCATTTCCAATCTTGATAACTAATGCAATTAATAAGATAGCTTATCTATTCAAATATCTCTAGAATGTTTAATAACATTCTTGACAGTAATTTTAAACATAATGTATGTATATGTAAAGGTAAAGTAAGTTCCAGACACATGTCTGCTCATTTTAGATCAGCAGTACTTTTTGCTAAAAAAAGTTGCAGTTACTTCTTTCAATCATATGGTATTCAAACATAACTGGCAACAGGTTTATGAGATTAATATGTATGAAATTTGCTAGTTGTAAAATATAAGTAGGTATCAGGCTACCATTTGTTTCTTCAATTATATTGTACAATATAATTAAATCCATGCTTTGTTAAGTACATACAGCAACAGCAAAATATTCATTTGGTTTGAATGAAATATGTAAAACACAAATGAGAGAAGGTCAAATAGAGAAATATTATAGCGAATTTGATTACATCTAATTGTGACTTCTCATGTACATATTACTCCTTTTTTTCATTGTACTTATAGTAAAGTTCATGCTCCCAACCAACATATTGCTATTGCTGTATAACACACTCATGCTATACACCTTTACAATATATAGATTTATAAACATTAGCATGCTATGGCACCTTATTGCAAATTAATCAACAAAAATATACTTACTTTCGGATTTTCGAAAGAAACCTTCTTGTCTTTCACGTATATAGAGAACTCCTTCTTTTTCAAACTTACTTGATGGTTGAGTAGCGAGAGTTTCAAGTTCTAGCTTATTAAATCTCATATTGTTATTTACTTTTAACTACATCTAGAACGAAAAACAAAAATGTATTCATTTCAATGTAGCAGAAAATCACTTAGATAGTTATTACACATCATTATTTGCAATACTAGTTTATAATCTGTTTTATATCAGCTAATCAAGAATTGATAAGAGTTGATTTAATTAATAAATATAGGACAATCCCAAAACTTTATTTCAAAAATACTATTTACTTACTTGTAGTTGATTCTTCATTATGTTTATACCATCCTCAATAGCGATTGTTTCACATCACCTACGCAATTGAGATAAATACAAACATTATTTGTATTTTCCAGGAGATAATCGGTAAACGTCAACAAGATAGACATTTTCCCCACCACAAAAACGTCAAAACATATTGGACTTGGGCTTGACAATCAGAGCCACCTGTTTGTTATTATAATGAACCAGCCATTACATTATATTATACCATTATATTATACCGGCAAGATTATTTCTGTTTAAATAATCCATCAAATAGACCTATATCAAAGAGAATCAGTAGTCCCTAATGATTTAAATTTATGAGTTTTCATCCCATTATTCATAAAGTATGTATTCGAATTGGTTAATCACTTTCATAAATTGACGGTAGGTGGCACAAATTGCTCTCCTGTCATTTCTTAATTACAGCAATCGCCACAAATGTTACTTAACTTAAATGTTACTGTATAGTTACTTAAAATTATTTGGTATAATATTTTAAATTTGATTTTAGATTGATTAATTAAGAAAAGGAAACTATATTTGGACTTCTTTGTATTATAGAAAAAAATCAAGAAAGTGTGTGTAGCTTGAAGTTCTTCCACTTTGCTAATATTCGTGGCAGTTGTTGTACTAGTATTGAAAATTTTGCTTTATCCCCTCTGCTGCTCTCGGATACAAGTCCCCTCCAGTTGTCAGTAGTGTAAGATGAGTGGAAGTAGTTACTAGCACTGCGGTGAAAAATTCAATCAATTCACTTTAGTAGCTGGGTTATTTATTTGTTATGTGGTAAATGTAATGTGGTTGTCATTTTACGTCAATAGAAACACAGTGGCTCATCGATATTACAATGTAATGTTGTGAAGATAGTATTTTGCAGTGTATTTGGATGTTGTGAGTCGTTGATCGAATTTGCATATACATATTTCCCTTGGACCAGTTTCAAGTAGAGTTTAAAAATGACTAGACATGCGAGGAATTGCACAGCTGGAGCTGTTTACACGTACCACGAGAAAAAGAAGGATGCTGCTGCATCTGGATATGGAACAAATAGTCAAAGACTTGGTAAAGATTCTGTAAAGGATTTTGACTGTTGTTCTCTATCACTTCAACCTTGCCGTAATCCAGTTATAACGTAAATTCTTTTGTGTACAATCATAGCTATACATTTCATGCATATACTTCATTTGCAGCAAAGATGGATATTTGTTTGATAAAGAAGTCATATTACAGTATATAATAACAAAGAAAAATGAATATAGTCGTAGGGTTAAGGAATATGAAAAATTAAAAAAGCAAGATACAGAAGAAATGTTACAGAAAATTGCAGCAGAAAATAATAAGAAATTGGCTGATTTTTTGAAGTTTGAAAATAATATTGTTACTAAACCAATCAATGGTTTTAAATCAGGTGATATCTGAAATGAAGATTCTCTCTGCAATTAGTTTTACTATAATTATTTTTAGGACAACTTCAAAGTACATCAGTATCCAACATGGCAAATGGTTTTGATAAGAAATTACCAAGTTTTTGGGTACCATCTGAAACACCATCAGCCATTAAAACGAAACTTGAAGAACCGGTAAGTATAATTTATTATCAAAACACTTCTCATGAACTGTTTTCAATTACACATATGTTGAGGATGATGTCAGTCATCAATTCAAGTCAAACCTTAAGACTTGCCATTAAAGCTGCCGCAGTGAGTGCCGCAACATTAGCGGCGCCAATACGTGTAAGTTATAATAATGTATGTAATGTGCGACACTTATCCAGTTAGAATGAAAAATCCCTCACAACAAACAAAGCAACATCTTCAGTAACAATTAACAGCAAAGTACTGAATCGCTTACACGTACATATGTTAAGGCGACACGACAGTATATTGGCTGCGATCAATTTCCCCGAATGTAATACCACTGCTGTAGCACTCATTGGTGGCAGCTTTACTTATGATGATGAGCACTATTTATTCTGTTTTTACACAAGAAACGCTATTTGACGTTTTTTTTTTATTAATTTTAAAACATTGCGGTATTTGATGGGAGCTTTGGTTCTTGTACACCCGGCCCAGAAAGTAATGCCGTAGCCTCGTTAAAGCGAGATCTCCCGAAGATTCCCGAGGTTGTACCCTGTAGGGAGGCTACTGGCAAGACCGTCCTAACGTTCAGTTTTTGTAAGACAAAAGCGTACAGCAAAAAATGTGGGTGTTACGGCGAGCAAGTGAGAGCATACATACTCACGCGCGTGTAGGAGAGGGCGCGAAAGTAGTGGCAAGAGAGCAGTCGTCCCACGTATATTTACATTAAGAGATAGATAATATTGAGAATAATGTATAAGAATGGGATGAATAGGTATACGTCAAACGCCTGCTTCCTTGCCGCAGGTATGAAAGCGGTCAAAATCTATTAGAAGGGATCAGTATAGACAAGGAAAGCGATAGGTCTCACGGCCTTTGATTTATGGGGTGCAATAAAATTATAATAAAAGACAATTATATTACAGAAATTTGGAGAAGGCACTTATGCTGGATAGATCGTAATGTATAATTTTTTCAGCTTGTTGCCAATCTGCCGGCTTAAAAGAATAATAGATCTACGTGTCGTCCGCATACATTAGTAAATTTGATGATTTAACGACATTATTAATTCCAGACGCGTAGATGCAATACAAAAGCGGGCTAACCACCGATCCCTGTTCAATCCCTTACAACAGTGTTAAAGATACAGATACATTGCTTCCTAATCGGACACTTTGTTTCCTACAGGAAAAGTAATTCGAGATAAGTAACAATAATCGCTGATCTAGACCCACATCTTTTAGAATGTTTAATAGCATATTATGGTTTACTGTGTCGAATGCCTTACTGTAGTCCAGAAGTACCAAAAGTGTTAGTAAACCTTTATCCGTAGCTGTCAATATATCGTCGGTTAGTCTGTTAATAATGTTGAACCGCAACTGAAGCCTTCTCTTAATCCCGATTGGTTGTCTGGAATCAAATTTTGTGCGTCAACAAATTGTTTTAATTGCAGTTCCGAAACTCTTTCCATAATTTTAGATAATGTTGGTAGTAATCTTAGGTCGTTTAGTTCATTAGGTTGTGATACCTTCGATAATAGGAGTGATTAATGCGTGTTTCCATATACTCGGATACGATCCGGACTCAATACAGATAATAAAAAAAGGTTAGAATAAGAATTTATTTTAGGAATTTTACATCTATAAATTATGTATTCAATGATCAAAATAGAAGTAACGTACAACTAGTGTGTACTACGAATTTAAAAATAATAGATGTTGCACGATGGACAGGATCTAAATATGATTCTACTATTTTCTATTACAGCAGACATTATGCTCAATTAGAGAATAACAACTATCTATAATGTATTTTACTAAATAAAAATAAAAAAATATAATTTTCGGCTGCAAGTTGCATAACTGTTGCAATGAATTTCGTGATGATCTAATGATGTCTTAATAGAAAATGGGCGCATACCAGATGACTGTTGGGGAAGTGCATGGTGGAGAATTACGAAAGCAATTTATAAATAATGCAATATATAGACGAACAAAATTACGAAAAAAAGAAAATATAAAAAGAAAACGCTAGCTTTGATGTACTTTATTTACATTTGTAAATTAAATTGAATAAATATGTGTTGTGAAGTGCATTTCCACTTAGCATATTCCTTTCTTTTATAAGAATTTTTTAGGCCTAAGCAGGAGGTAGCACCTATGTCGCGTTAGGTTTTTATAAATACGGGACCTCTCTCCAGTAGCCCTATTCTATCGGTCTAAATTTACAAAAATATTTTATTTAGAAATCTGATAAAGACAGTAAATTGAACTATGAAACCACATCTACTACAACACAAAACACGCGATAAAATAACGAACTTTCATCCCTAATCACACCACATTTAAGGTGTTCACAACTTTTTCCATAAAAAAAAAACAGCAGTCTCCTTTTTCTTTTCTTTCACAATCCTTCTTATTTCGTGGTTTCCTTTAATAGCAGCAGTCGTTCTTTTAAAATGTTTATCATGTTTCATTTGCTGATATTAACCCTCTTACATCTTGCTTTCCATATTTTTCCCAAATTCTCATCTTTCGGGAATCTATAGTAGGCTATTTTTGGCCCTAAAAGTTTTGCATGGTAAGACTAATTCACAATTTACAACTGCACAACGTGTAGGTGTCGTAAAAAAAAACAAATTGCTGTTACAATTGTTACTGTCTTCATCCACACAAGTCCCACAAAGGAAATAAAGCTTGTACAAATAAAATATTCACTTCTGATATCAATTTTCACTTATCAAAAGTAAGAAATATATCATATAAGACGAGCAAACTCAAGTCAAAACGTTCTTCGTCAGTGAGTTGTTCTATATGTCTATATATGTTGTAACCAATGACGTCAAAATATGCGTTCTCCACCCCTTCGCGCACAAACTTTTGGTCAAGTATTGCAACATGGGAACCGAAGTAACCTTTAGAATATACATTCTACCAACCTTGCTCAGTACCAACGCTTGACTTATACTGATACTTATTTATGCGACACTACACAAAAAACCTTAACATTAAATATATACTGAAATGTGTTTCTCAGGGTAAATTTGTGAAAAATTTGAATTTTCTAAACTGTTTGTAGGATCGGGAGTATTCCTAAATACACTTTGGGCAATTTTATTGTGAATTTTGAATTAAATTTGGAATCAACGAATTTTAGATTTAAAAATACAAATTAACCTTGATTTTTTTATGCAGCTGTCATCTAAACCCTATGTTTTCAATGACATTTACAGGAATCTGCGTGCTCTAACCTCGAACCTTTCCCTCTTTGAAATTAACTATCGAACACCTTAAATTGAGACTGTAGTCAACACTAGTTAACTTAACGAAAGTCTAACCAGAATTGGTGAATTTTCTGGCGTCCCTCTCCTCCTTTATTTAATCGCGATAGCGATTGTTTAATTCCACGGCTAATTTTGATGATTTAAATCCAAATATAAATTTTGCAATGCATTTCGATGAAAGTTATTTATAGAAATAGCATAAGAGAATGCATGCGGTAACGCTACTAGATAACTGAAATTAGACGATTCTATGATCTAAAGAACCAACGTAAATACGACGAATTTTACTGACGATTTACTTAATAACATTAGGACAAATACTTAATTTACAGAATGATGTTTGAAATATATGTGAATATACCCTGTTGTCTGTTTTAGATGACTTTTACATTAACTTTGACGATTTACAAATGGCGAAATTGCACAGAAGATGGAGTTTCATCTACGTTACCCTAAGATCGTCGTTATCTGGACTTGTATTTTATTTCTTATACCCTCACTTCCAGGCGAGTCGGCCTGGGGGGAATTTTGGCTACGAAAAATTACCTTTTTACCCGCTAGAGGGACCTTCATCATAATCGGGTGGCTATCCCGAAGACCCTAATTGTTCTAGATTGACAGTTGATGTTGTTGTAAATATTGAACATTGACATTGACAAACGATACATTACACTTACAATAAGTATTTTACACTTTACTAGTTCAGTTACCACTTCCGGATTTCAATATTTTGTGTAATACCCATTGCTATTGATGCAATCCTGCATTCTTTGCTGCATTGAATTTACAACATTTCCGCAAAAATTTTGCCCTCTGAACCCATACGTCCATAACATGCCGTGTCATCCGTGCCACATTCCTTTCCCTTACGCCGTAACCCTCTACATCTTCCCAGCTTACCGTTGCGGCCCACATATTCTCTATCGTGTTCATGTCTGGGGATTTTGCTGGCCGCTCCAAAAGATTCACTTCATTATGTTCTTCAAATCAGTTCCTTACAATTGCGGCACGGTGTAATGGGGAATTGTCCTGAGCAAACGTTATTGTTTCTATCTCTTCTTCCGGATAAATTGCCCCTACACTTGGAATCAAGACAGTCTCCAACACATTTAAAAAAGCCTCCGTCGTAAAACGAGAAGGAGAAACTCGGATCAACTCCCCCGGACCAGTATGTGAGATCGATCCCAAGAATCCAGCTGTTATTCTGCCACTTTGAGCGTTGGGTCCCATATTTTCTCTGTTGTACCGGGTGTTATTTCGCCTCCAAAAAACCACAGGTGCATCTTGGGAGGATGAAATAGTTTTTTCATCAGAGAAAATTACACACCTCCAGTCTCTATTCATATTTTGATTATAAAATTGTAACCATGTTCTTCGATCAGTAAGAGTTTCTTGGCCGATTTCCTACTATGGAGTCCACCTTCATGAAGCCTGTTTCGTATTGTTTGCCGAGAACAATACATTTGCATTTGATCTCAAATGTTTATGGCGTTTGTGAACGGGGTTTCACGAACCATTTCCCTAATTTGGTCATCTAGCTCTTGCGTGGTTGTCCAGAACGCGGTAAACTCCACAAAGCACCGCCCCCATTTTCTTGAGCACGACAAAACCACCGTTGAACTTTTCTCTCCTTATTAAAAAGAAATTGTTACAGGTTTGAATAAATTATTTTTAATTTTGAAAACAAATGTTAATTTATTAATTTCTAAAGAACAGATACTATTAAAATTACTTACTAGCAAATTCACTCTTTGAGCAATTTCACTCGCTGATAAGCCAGATTCAGATAGCCCAATAATATGTTCCCTTTTCTCTAAAGAGGACTCCCGTTTAAATGTTAATTATACTTATTGCACTACTACGTTATGTCTACTTGTTTTAAAATTGATTATACCTATTGTACTTATATACTACTACTAATTACTACCACTACCTATTAAAGTAGAAACTAAAATACAAATTAAAACTAAAAACCCGTTGTGTTAAAAGTTACTTAAAAAATAAAAAAAACCAAAGAAACTAAACCAATAACTCAGTTATTGTATTCGGCGATTGTGACTCATAGAATTGCACCGCAAAATAATCTGTTTTTCAAAATGCTAGCTCCTAAAATACCACGTGTGCTAAATGAACATCTGCATAACATTTGTCAGTGCGTCTTAACAGTCCTATCTGTATCCTTGTCTTTACGTTACCGCCTCGCTTCTTACAGAATCACAATCCCTCGCCTCGCTACAGGGTATAACCTTGGGAATCTTCGGGAGATCTCCCTTTAACCAGGCTACGGCATTACTTTCTGGGCTGGGTGTACATACAGCAGGTATTTAAACAGCTTCATATTAATTCATGTTATTATATATAATGCACATATATTAATTCACTTGCTATGATGAGCAGCAAATTGCTTACGCTGCAAGGCGGATTTCCCAAATCATTTATTTAGTGTGCACTGACGAGGAAGGAGCAAACATGCTGCATTTTTTGTTTAAGATTTAGTAAATAATAATTTTTAAAAATGCGCTAGAGTTTGTAATGCTGGAGTTTAAGTTGTACTGCATCTGCAAGAGCTTCTTATTGCGCAAACAGATATAATAAGGTTTTGTTTTAGGATAAAGTAATTTATTGTCCCATATCTGGCAGGCCATTAAAAAGCAAAGATTTAGTCGACGTCAAATTTATGTTAGTAAAAGATCCAACAGATAAAAGAGCACTCATAACTAAACAAAATCGGTATATGTGTGCTGTCACCCATGATATTTTAAGTAATTCTGTACCATGTGCTGTCTTGAAACCTACGTAAGTTTATATATATAGGTAATTACTTCATATTGTAGGGATGACCATTCATAACTTTTTTTAGTGGCGATGTTGTAACTCTGGAATGTGTGGAAAAGATCATTAAAAAGGATTGGGTTCATCCTCTTACTGGCAGGAAGCTAACTGAAAAAGATATAATAATAATGCAAAGGGTGGGTATTTGTTTATAAGTGTCACTGGTTACAATTAAAATGCAGGCAATAGTGCCTAAAATTCTCTAATAGGTTTTCTTTTTCGATTATCTATTATTCTTATTAATTTTTATTTATCTGCGCTTTTATTCACCGTTAAGCTGAAGTTAACATTAGGAACTTTAAGGTTTTTTCTATACATAGTTAATTTTAAATATACACGTTGTGGAATATGTCAGCAGGGGCCTGTTTCCGTACTTCGCTAAAGCGAAACAAAATCCGGGGTACCAGTATGATTTGGTATGATTACAGCTCTTTGATGATTACGAAAGTTTCAAGCCTCAACATGAACATGACGTTACTCGTCAAAAATATTCTGGTAATATAATTGCGCATGCGTTGAAGGATGCTTTTGAAAATTTCAGCCATGTTGGACGTTCAGTTGTTGTTTAACACTCGTTTGTGTCAGTCGATGTTAGTGTTTCTGTAAAAATGGAAAAAATCGAATATCGAGTCGTCATTAAATTTTTGCATTTGAAAGGCAATACGCCTACGTAAATTAAAGCCGAGATGGATGTTATTTACGGGAACTTTGCACCATCATTTGCTATGACATTTTGGGCAGCTGTATTTAAACGTGGTCGTACCAGCTTGGTTGACGAGGAACATTCGGAACGGTAAGAACTATAACCACTACCGATAACATCGGGAAAGTTCACCAACTGGTGCTAGACGACCGTCGAATAAAGTTAGAGAGTTGGCAGAGGCTGTGGGCATCTCGAAATAACGTGTTTGTCATATATTGACTGAAGATTTGGGTATGAAAAAACTAACCGCGCGTTGGATGCCGTGGTTGCTCAGGACCAAAAACGCATTCGAATGAACATCTAAGCCTTGCTGAAGCAGTTTAAGCGAAATAAGTTTTGGGGTCGATTAATAATTGTAGATGAAACTTAGATACACCAGTACACTCCGGAAGCCAAGGTACAGTCGAAACAGTGAACTGAGAAGGTTCAATTGTCTCCGGAAAAAGCCAAGACTGTTCTATCGGCCGGGAAAGTAATGGCGACTGTTTTTTTTTGCGATAGTTATGGAGTATTAATCTATCTTGAAAAAGGAAAAACAATAATGGGGCCATACTACGCATCATTAGTTGACAAGCTGAAGGCAGAAATTCACCAATATAACGCACCGGTTCATACTTTACTGGTTACCAAGGCAAAAATTCACGAATTGGGGTTCGAATTGATAGGCCACTCATTCTATTCACCAGATTTGATCCCTTGTGTCTTTTTTCTTTTTTCTATTTTCTAGGCTCGGAGTTTCACTTGGAGGACAGAGATTTTCATCGGATGAAGAGACACATTCCTAAACGCCTATTTTGCAAAACAAGATGTCAACTACTATTTGGGCGGATAAAAGAGACGGGAGCATCACTGGGAAAAGTGTTTAGAGGAGACTATGTTGGCAATTGAAACTGAATTTGACAAAAAAAAACTTGTTTCTGGTTGAGACAGAAAACTTTTGAAACTACTTCCCTTTATGTTTTATCCGCCCCAAAAGACACAATTGAAGAGTCAACGACCATTAAATAGTATTGTTTCCGGAAATAATTTGTGTAGGAAATATCTCCCTAGAAACAATTGTGCGCCTTTTGCACAATGAGCTTGGCCATTATTCTATTGGCACCAAATTCACGAAGAGCGAGTATAACTTGATCCCTCAGTAATTCGAAATGTTTGAATGCTCTCAAATTATCTTTAATAAAAAAAGGATAATTTTTGGGAATATTGAATCCGTGCCGATAGCGAGATGTTTATATTACCCCAGGCCTGTAACATTTAACTGGAAGGGACGACCATTCAGTGCAAAATAAACAAAATATTTGCTATAAAATTAACATTTCTATTTATTCTTTTCATTCACTTTTTGCAAAATAGGCATTTCATGTTATCTGAGGAAGGATTGCCCGGCGACCTTTAATTTGATAGCATTCGTATTCAATTCGTTTAAGAAAATTTTTAGTCGTTCTCTTTCCAAAGCCTATTTTCTCGGATATCTGTACCCAAGTTCAACCGCACTGCAGACGGCAGCTTAACTACGTTTCCTTTAATCGTTTAATGATTTCCGTTGCACTTACACATTTGCTACCTTTGGCAAATCAAACATTTAATGCAGTTTGATATGTTGATATTGGCCTGTTTTCAAAACAGAAGCCAAACTATTTCTTGGGTTGGAATACCATTTCATTATTAGAAATAAACATAAATAAAAGGAACAGTAATGGAGAAGAAAGTACAAAAAGTAGTTAAAAGTATAACATGGAACAGGACTGAGTAAAGCGCTTTAGTAAAGTGCTTCGGATACCAATCACTGATCCAGAGTGCTTCAAGAATACAAGTATCAAATACTTCCATTTCGAATAGTGCTTAAATTATAGCAAATAGAATATTTGAAAAAGTAAAGCACCATGTTCTGACAGTAGAAATATCAAGTACAAAGTATTTGTTCTACTAAGAAGTTAGTTCTACTACTTCAGTAGTAGAATTAACTTCAACATTTTGGGTAACCGAAATACTAAAAATTTTGCTTCAGTTATTTTACAAGTACTTCAATGACTTTAAAGCAGCACTTCAAAAGTAGTTTAAAACCTCAAGTACTTAAATAAAGTATTTCAAATATCAGGTACCAAATACCCCATTCTTTCAAAATTGATTGAAGTACAGCGCTGGAAGCCCTAAAACTGCTTCAAGCACTACATCGAAGCATTTTATCAGAGTGCTTTACCCGGCAAAACCGTTTTAGGAAATGTGAAAGGTCGGTACCTTTCTCCGCGAGTTCTTTCGCCCTTTTCTTAGTCAATACATGAGGAACTATGTCACATATAAGTGCATTGATTTTAGTCGGCTTGCTAAGTGACAATTTTCGCAACGTGTATAAATACAAAGAAGACTTTTGGAACGTTCTACAGAAGATGTTTGATATTCATTTGGGAATAGTTATCTATGGCGTTAATAAGGATCACAAAACTGATTGATATAGTTAATAACGTTAAAAAGATAGTCATGTTTAAATTGAGCTTATTAAACATTTATTCTGGAAATTTTTACAAAGTTAAAAGTATGTTTAATTTTATATTACGTTTTCTACAAGTTTTAGTATTGTTTCTAAATGTTTATTTTATAGGGCGGAACCGGTTACTCCCAAACTAACAAGAAACTAGAAGGAAAATACAAAAGACCAGCGTTACAGGCTTAATATTTCAATATGTTATCTTTAAGTTGTTATAAAAAAGACAAAGTTTCAGTTTTTGTACAAATTTATACATAGAGTTACAGAAAAATAAATAAACAAATAAAAAGTAGATTTAAAGGTGTTACTATTTTTGTGGTGTGATTCCTTTTCTTACAATTACCATCTAAAAGTATACGTTTGTGCAAGTACAGCCTGCACTTTGATTCTAGTTGCTTCCGCTTACGTTTATATCCAAATATCTTGAGAAATAAAAGTTGAACATGATAATTTCTTCGCATTTCTCAGTATAATTTACTAAAAGCATTATAAGAACATAAACATATTACAATTGTATAATTATTTAAAAATGATGGGTCGGTGGCCCAAAATGTGGCTTGAATCTTACCAGAGTTAGTAGCAGTTTTTTTAGTAGGTGTTTTACGATGTCGAGTCATCCATTCGCATGTTTTGTAGTAATGAACTGCGCTTCAGCTTTTACGGTAAGGCAATCCCGCAACCACCGGCGAGCAAAGGTGAGCACGTGCACAGCGCAAGTCAACTTTATCAGGTTTCTCTACCACCCCGTTGCTTCACCAGTTGCCGAAAAAATTCAAGGAAGATCTCCGAAAATGTTTGGGAGATAGAAATAGAAAAGAATTATTATCAAATACTTCAGAAGTTGCCGATAATCCTTGTTCCCTACCAAATGACATTTAAAAAGCAAGAACAGTAGTCATAAAAAACTTTCGAGGAACATGTTAGGAAGATAAAATTAATTTCTGGCGACACCCTCCAGCCAAAAGGAACAATGTCAGTATAACATATCCTCGACATAAGCAAAGCTAAAGTATCTGTGCGAAGTATTGAAATAAATTTGGAAATAAACGATGAATTTTACAAAATTCGTTACTGTAATTATTTAACAATTTCAAGATTATGGCATTTTACCATTCACGCTAGGTTTTCAAAATATTTATTTTATTTATTTTTGTCATCATTTCTTTCAGAACGGAGTTTGAAGCTTTTATCTGAAAGAGAAATTGTTCTAAACAGGCAAAACCAGTTTTTCTTCAATCAAAAATGTTCTCATTAACTGCGGTTTTGTACAAAACATTGCTTTGTAGATATATTCATGCAAGTTAAAATATTTTTAAACACACATGCCCAAGTTATTTATTTTCTTGGATTTGTATCGCCACTTGCATTATGCAAATTTAATTAAGAAATGTGCTCCCAAATGCCAATTTCCGCATAATTTAATTTACCATGAGTATGTTGTATGGTTTCCTTAAAGCATTTTCTTCATATAAATTAAAATATTAAAATAAATTCGCTGTCGAATACAACGCCAGTACAGTACATCTAGCATTTAGAGGATGGAATTGGGAGAAAATGCACAAGGCCGTTATTATAACATCAATATTTTATTTTCAGCATAAATAAAAGTAAATAAAAAAAATTATGTAAATATTAAAAGTAAGTTTTAGCTAATTTTAATATAGGTATCCCTAGCTCATAACTACTTCCCCCTTCCAAAAACAATGGTGTAAATTCTCTGTAAGCAAGACATATACGTTTTTCTACTATGTCTTCTCGTAATATTTGATGTTCCCATTCATATCGAGCCTTTCCATACATTACCAAAAGTGATCGTCTAGGCATAGGGATTCGTACTATTGGCCATAATTTTTGTTCACTATGCTCTAAGCTGTATTCTTTGTTGTCTTGGGAGAAGGCTCCATTTTTATTTAATATTGAAGAATATGTCGAAATCAAATTTAAATTATATTTTGTTGGCTTTTCATTGTATGTCATAGTTAAAACAGTATCAGCTAATAAATTTACTGTAACTATCCTTTCACCCCATACCCAACAATCATCAATGTGTGGATCAATCGAAGCACCTCTATTTGGATCGTATTCTAAACTGCACTGTTCTATGGTGTGAAAATTTTTTAAAATTGGAACAGAAGCGAACTTTTCCTGTACAAATTTTGAGAAAGCTGGGAATCCTTTAAAATCACCTGTTTGTACTCGACGTTTGTTAAAGTTACATTTTGGTCCAAAATTCTGTTTTCTTCTACCACTTTGTGAAAGTTGCCATGACATTCCGTTAATTCCTTTAATTAATCTCTCTTCTTCTTCTGAGTTTAGAAAATTTAGTTGAATGTAAATACCAGGAAATCTCATGGAATTGACACTATGTATGGAATGTACTTCAAAGTTTTCGATATTCCAACCATTAAAACACTTTTGACAAAATGGACAATATACATAGGTTCCATTTCCTTTATTTAGATTAATACGCTTATTAATATTATACTTTTCCTCGCACAATAAACAGGTTCGTATTCCTTTACATCCACAAAATCTGCACGTGTCCATTTTAAAATTAAGGTTAGAACATGATGGTTAGAAGTTAGACAAAGAAAGTCGAAATCATGTGGAAACGAAGTCGATTTATTTTGTAGAATCTGATACAATCATGTGCACCATTTCTGAACTGACTAACAAGACGACAGCTGACTGTTTTTCCTGCTTATAGATGTTAAGCCTTAATATTGCATCATTACATAAACAGGTCTGTAAATTGAATAGTTGAAAGTCAATACAATATCTTAACATCTGTTACTCTTGCTTATATCAATACTTCAATATAATTAAAGACAACTATAAGCCTTAAAGTTTATTTAAGTTAAGATTAACTACATTATAAAGTCAATCTTCATAAACCCATCCTTCATTAGCAGGTGTCCAATCAACTACTTCTTTTTCTGCGAACCATAAATTTATTTCTTTATTAGCTGATTCAACTGAATCAGATCCGTGAACGATATTTCTTCCTACTTGAATACATAAGTCACCTCGAATGGTGCCTGGGGCACTATCTGCTGGATTAGTAGCTCCTAACATTACTCTACCAGTTTTCACAGAATTAAGTCCTTCCCAAACCATTGGAACAACAGGACCACTACTCATGTACTTAATTAATCCTGGGAAAAATGGTTTACCTGCCAGATCTGCATAATGTTTTTGTAAAAGTTCTTCTGTTGGCTTTAATAAAATTAATAATTTAGTACCTTGAATTGATCATACATATTTCTATTGAACATACCCAGACGAATTTGAGTGCAACTAATTTGAATCCCTTTTGTTCAAAACGTTTAATGATTTCTCCAACTATGCCCCTTTGGACACCGTCAGGCTTAACCATGATAAAGGTTCTTTCACGTTGTGCAGCCATAACTTGATATATTATTGAAAGAAGCCCAAGAAATGTACAAATCATACAGCAACAAGAAATGAAATGATCAGAAACCGGTCGAGACGGGAAATTCCCTTCTATATATAGGTGTTTTTAGGTCTGATCGATAATATAACGTTACATTTTACATTGACAAGGTGGTCATCTATCGGTGGATGGTTAAATCCCTGCCGCTGTTAAAAGTGCAGACTGGTACAGGAATCGATTTCTTTCAAGAATAAGTGGTATGCGCCAGTGCAGTATTGACGAGTCTGATTTCACTGCTTCATATTGAATAAACGTCACGTTTGTGGTCCCATCAGTGGGGATTTGTGTTTAAAGGATAGTCACGTTTTTTTATGATATAGTGCAGAATTATTTCTATTTAAAAAGGTAAATATTTGGTAAGTGCACAATAGCATATTTATTTATATCAAAACTATATACGTATGTACTTTACGCATGTCGTCTATTCTCTGGAATTTTCCATCGTTCGTGACCAATCATAAATAACCGTTTATTACTGTCCTTACTGTTATGAAGATGGAGACATTTATGTGTCATTTAAGTGTTCAATTCGCATAAGCGTACTCTACACAGTTATATTTTATATTTTTTAAGTTGCAATTGTATGTGAGCTTTCAGGTGGTGCATTTAATAAAAATAATATTCGATATGCAGGCTCAGCAAGGCGGCGTGAATTTGCAAAATTTTAACAACGGTAGCGCAGCATCCAGTCAAGTGATCTTGAAAATGAATGAACTTCCGCCTCTTTCTTCAGTTGGTAATTTTTCTATAAAATGTGGGCAATATTGTAAGTTTATTAATTTGTTAATTTTCCAGGGTTATTAGAATTAGCGCATCGCGAATATCAAGCTGGTGATTATGAAAATGGAGAAAGACATTGCATGCAGTTATGGAGACAAGATCAAAGTAATACCGGCGTTTTACTCCTGTTATCGAGCATACATTTTCAGTGTAGGAGACTAGATAAATCAGCTCATTTCAGCACTTTAGCTATTAAACAAAATCCATTACTTGCTGAAGCTTATAGGTATGTTATATAAAAGGTTATTTTTAAAATGTTTTAACTTAATAACATTGTAGCAACCTTGGAAATGTTTTTAAAGAGCGTGGACAGCTACAAGAAGCATTAGACAATTACAGACATGCTGTAAGGTTGAAACCGGATTTTATTGATGGATATATCAATCTCGCTGCAGCCTTGGTTGCTGCTGGTGACATGGAACAGGCAGTTCAAGCATATATTACAGCTTTACAGTATAATCCTGTATGTATAATTTACTTTGCTTGTTTTGTTAGTATCCATTTTCACATCTCTGGTGATGTGTAATTGATTCAATTAGAGACTAATAGTCCCCGCAACATCGGTACCTGACTACATAATAGATTATATTGCCTATAGAATCGCTATAATAGAAAATGCGTTTGCTAGACACAAGCTTAACACTTGTCAGATCTCTGTTTCATGAAATTTGCCTATATTTTATTTCTAATTATTCTTCGTTATTTCATATTACTATGTCAGCACATCTTTATTAATCAAAACATGTTTTCATTTTTACCATTCTTTATATACCTAGATTACATTTAATAATTTTTAATGATACCTATATGTATTACTTTACGTAACCTAAAGGTCATTATTCTTATTGTTCCTTTTTCTCTGTTTTGCCAAACTTATAATTGTATACATAAGTTTCAAACAAAAACGCCATGCATACATAAACCATTTCAAAAATTTTGAAATCGAAGGTTCTAGTCAAGGAAGAAAGGAAAACTAGAAGAGGTTTTGCCAAATTAGTAGTGTTAATAAATATAATGGTAAAGATTAAATATAGATGAGTAAAGCCTGACAAACGGTTGCACCCGCTGTACATAGGAATCGAGTGGACGTTCGGTTATTATCGGTTGATCGGTGTTCGTGTAACCTATCAACGGATAATAACCGAACGTCCACTCGATTCCTTGTATGTACATAGTAAACACAGAGGGTGCAATCGTTTGTCACGCTTTACAGATAAGCGATGAAGATACTTCAACATTGATATGGACCCCAAGAATTAGTTAATATTGATTATTTACTTTTCTGAAAATCCAAATCTGGATACAATGCTCTGTATGGACTGGATCTTAAGTCTTGTTTTACTCTTTAAAATATCATTTGCATTCATTTGGTTTTGTAACGAATTACTTTGAAAAAGGTTAGTTCTACAATAATATGTAAAGCGCAAAAAGAATGTAACAACACTAACAACATAATACGATTATAGGGTGTCAGAACTGAATGAAATACAGTCATGGAAATAAGTATTCATACATCCAACAATATTAGCATCACATCGGAAAAGTACTCAATAAGACACAATTTTTCTATGCTTAAAGATAGTAGGTCACAGACTACCCCCAGACGATGCATACTTTAATGATTTTACAATATCTTTGTTTATATCACATACACAAGGATATCGTTAAACACAATTGTTAAAATAATCAAAATATATAGAAATGTAAAGAAAGTTGAAGAATAATTAATAATGAGTATTTTACAATTTATTTGTTGGGGCAATAACTTTAAGTCAATAATTTGTATACATATGTTTAATACAATACCTACAACTTAATACTACTTTTACACGATCAATATCAATGATAATAATTATGATGGAAATATTGGGCAAAATATGATCACTAGAAAGCCACGATTCTAATTTATAGTTTGTTGTGAATATGATAAGGACATTAACGGGCTGGTTCTTTAATGCTGGATATAAAATACAACTTTGTGCGAATCTTTATAGTTTTTGATTTTCTAGTAACTTTTTGATCAGCGACTTTTGATGGCTGCAGAAAATCTTGATCTGGAACTTACACTAGAGACTCGTAGATGCGCTTCTTCAAAGCCTCTGCCAGGATAGTGTTGCTACCGCATCTTATGTCTTAAAACAAACGTGCACACATCGTGCACGTTCACATCAGAATTATCGCTTGCAAACTCGAATATTGTCAGTCTGATGTGAAAAGTGCCCAAGTCCAGTTTCTCTCGAAAATGAGTTTTTGGCATTAATATTTATCAAAAATTATGTAGACTTGTACATAAAACGTTATTTTCAGAAACTTGGTTCATACGAAATATGTGTCTGTTATTTTCAAACCAAAAATTATTTTCGTTGGGTGTAGCATCGGTTTCTTGCTTCTCCTGTAAAATTGTCGGGACTTAGGCACTTTTCTCATTAGACCGACGATATGTTCTATGCCTGCATGCACCATTCACATTGCGCGTTGCCATATTAAATGACAATAATAAAGAACACACACGAAACTAAACTAGCACGAATTATTCGCAACAAACCGTCAACTATTTAGGAAACATATTTTGTTAGGGAAACCACCAATGGCATTATCCATACATTATCAAAGATAGCGCCGTCTCTAGTTTATATTTTCAATTTCATCATTTCTACAAACCGTCTACGAATAGATTTCTGAAATAAATGTTACATACAAATGACTCTACAATGATTTAATGACAATTCAAGAAAGGATAGCTTTATATCTATTTCTACAGATTACATAGAGTTCGAAGAAGTGGTACGTATTTCAATATCAGTACTTTGTCTGGGGAGTCTGTAGTAGGTTAGGAACATATTAGATACCATATATTTTAATTTCAAAAATAAACATCGTTTCAAAAACAAAATTTTATTCTAAAAATCTACAAATTGTTGGTAAGATATACAAAATAATTTTATAAAAAATATACGATTATTTTTTATTTACTTACTGCAAATATATGGACTAATATTTTCTCATTTTTTGTAATAATTAATTTTTTAACATTATTTTTTCTGGAAATGTTATCTTTTTTACATGTACTTTCAATTCCTGCCATAAATGCCTGATAGAATTAACATTTGGTGACCGTGGAGAATTTTCGACCAAATGTGGTGTGTGTTTTTGACTAACTAGTCCCGAGCTAAATAAGAATTATGTTTTGGGTTACTATCCTATTAGAAATAATAATGACCAGAAAATTTTAAATTTCAGTTTTGTTTCAAATTTTCTTTTAAAATGTTTAGGTACTCATATTTATCAATTGTTCGTTCAATAAATACTAAATTTGCAACTCCAGATTCAATTATACATCCGCATACCTTAAGATTTCCTCCATCATGCTTCGCCGTGGGTTTCAAATTTTCTTGTCCTGACGCGGCCTATTCCTTTCGCCACGCTAATACACTTTTATCAGAATCCCATAGATTAAATTTGCTTTTATCTGAAAAACCGTTTTTCCAGAAATCCACTGATTTATTTGTTCGTGCAAATTCTAGTCCCTTTTTTTCTATTTACAGCATTAATTGGAGGTTTTCTATGTGCCGTTCATGCATGTAAACCTAATTCGCAATCTACTTCGTATTGTTTTCGGTGTTACACATTTCCCGATTCTTTCTTTTGGTACAATACTTAATGACGTTGAATTTTCAAATGGATTTGATTGGAATACTTGAATTATATTGAAACTGTTGTAATAAATTTCATTCAAAATTTATAGAAAAAATATGGAATAACCATACTTTACTGAATATGGTAAAATCTGCCAAAACATGCTTTTAATAATTTTTTGATTATTGTTTAAGGCGATATATGGGTATGTATTAAATTTACTACCTCTTACAATATAGGGATTGCGTTGGAGGTCAAAGCTTGATATCCTGAAATCAGGGATGTCCACATGTAGTTGTAGTAGCTTTACGAAATCTAATCTGTCATAAGTATAACTAAAGTGTGACAAACGCTTGCACCCGCTGTGTTTACTATGTACATACAAGGAATCGAGTGGACGTCCGGTTATCATAGTACACGAACGTCCACTCGATTCCTTGTATGTACAGCGGGTGCAACCGTTTGTCACGCTTTAGTCATAACATACGGCTATAGCTTCCTTGCAGTAAGCCAAACGTTCCCTATTTGTATTGTATGAATACTTGTTTCCTTCAAAATTTTGTGTACGTTTTAGAATTGCATATTTTTGTAAAACCTAGTATTTGTTTTGAGATTTGAAACATATATTTTTTTATTATCAATTTAATTTGGTATTTACTACTAAATAGTAACACAATCAAATTATTTTTCACAAAAAATATTTTAATCTTATGGTGACAACGCTTGATGTATGATTGCTTTTTTTCGTAACTATTTTAGTTTTTCGAACAAGTGCTAAAGGAAAAAAGCAGAACTCCATTATGAATAGAAATCTGACAACGGTGTAGTGATTTTTTCTAGTAAATGAGTTTGGTGGTTATTATATTTACCCTACACACATACGATCTTATCACAGGTGGCGCATGCGCATTTCAGGTACCGATTCTGCATGTTTGCGGTTTTTTTTTTTTATATAAAACTAACGTACGAAGTATAGAACCATATACTATTGGTATTGCAGTTTGCTACCGCAAATTTTCTGAACTAATATCTAATCCAAGTTATTTTGGTCTAAAATTCGGACAATTTTGTTTTACATTTTATTAAATAAGTTGCACATGCTACGCCAAGCGAACCATAATTGAAAGAAATACCATGGGCTTCACGGCAGTGTGAGCGTAATTTTAAACCTGATCACTTTTTGCGATCAGCTGATTCGATTTAACCATTAGCTAGTTCACAAGCTTGACGGTTTTGGGTGCAATTTTAAATCACACCTATTATTCGAGTTGAATATACTCGAACAAATCCGAAATTGTCCGTGCATCCCGTAAGGTGTAGCACAGACGACACAGACGACAGACTGTTTTCGTGGCCGACACTCCAGTTGGCGAAAAAATAGAATACGTTTGATCTAATTTGTCGGTCCAACATTACTGTTGGTCGTGTGTTCACGCGCATTCTAAACCGTACTGTCTGTCGTCTGCGCTACGCCTATGGGTGTGTTTATAGTGAAGCTGTGATAATCGATAAGAGCGATGCGTTAGCAGAACGGGCCAATCAATGAACAATGTGCCTTTCCGTAACCATGGTTACAGAAGCGAGCTGTGATACTCGATATAAGTGACGATACTAGCGAAGCGGTGAAATACATTGTTTTATTACAAATTTACATTAGGCTTCAAATAAGGAACCAAAAACACCAAAATCAAAAAAGAAAGACTACAATGAACATATTTTGACAACTGTCAAAGTGACGCGGTTGTCGAAACTTCATAAATGCCATGCCCGATGCATATTTTGCGACGCTTTTATCGCTGCTGGTATCGTCACTCATATCGACTATCACAACTTCACTATAAACACACCCTAACTCAGAGTTTAAGGCGTATCGCAAGACAAATGAAGCGAAATTGTCAGATGACAATGTAAACAAACCCCATAACAAAACAAGCGTTTCACCCTAGAATTAGAACTCGCCATTTGACTTGGTAACACTCCTAATTCTAAAAGGGATAGTTATATTCAAATAAATATAAACTAATGAAAGAAGGTATACTCCAACACATCGATCTCAATGTGAAACCGGCTGTACACGTTGGCCCAGGTCTCACCGGCGTGCAAGATATATTGTACGTAGCGCGATCTGACGTACTTACATTTATCCCCGTCGGCCTGTCTCGCCGCGCGCAACTGTCGTACCTCTGAGAGGCGTATCTGACGTACTCTTTGCCTATCTATGCGCTCGCAAAGTTCTAACAAGTGATCGTGGATTTCGGACATACTATGTTAGTTTATACAACCGCAGAGAAGGTACAAATCATTACATGGTACCTTGTCGCAAATTCTTACCAAAGCATGGCCGATCTATTTGCCGTAGAGTACGTGGATCGTCCTATCCCTTCGCATTCGACGATTGAAAGGATCGTCAAAGCCTTTACGAAATTTGGTTGCGTGGTCGGGAATTACCGTAAGTGCCAACAAATAGACGAACAGTCTCAAATACCTCTAATGCCTCCCGAGCGGGAGGAAAGCGAAGTGAGAGTTTGTTTGTTGGTTGAAATGGGCGAGCCTTGCTCTAGCCGGCAAATTGCAGACGAAATCGGTGTTAGTAGAAGTACTGCGAAACGTATTTTGAAACACAACAAACACAAAAGTTACAAGGTTCAAAATTGCCAGGAGATATTTCTCCTTAATAAAGTAACATTGCTAGAATTTCAATTTCTTTTGTATAATTATCGAAGTTATTTTTTTTTGTTTCATTTTATAAGAATTTTTCTACTTAGAATTACTTTTTCGTTCTTCTACATCGCACAGCGGCAACAAAATGTATGAATGTAAGAACCACTTTCTAACATAATTTGAGAATACAGAAAAATTACGCAGTAATTCTGTAACATATTTTGTTAGAAGGCGTTGAATTATAATAGGTTTTTTTCTGCAACCGATTTGTGATAGTTTGATCAGAGGTTATTTTGGATTAATCTACGCATGCGCAAACTAAAACTGATTTCAAAATGATTTAACAATTTAACTGCTCGAACGCTTTTTTTACAATTATCAGGCGATGTATAAGTTACAGGCGTATTTAATAGACTTAAGAGAGAAAATATACTCAAATATGCAGATGAAAACAATAGATTTATCTTACATTCAAATACTACAAAAAGAGGTAAGTGAAAACAGAAATAAACGCGAAATGTTTAGACAGAATTACAACTTTAAAGGAACTGTTAATTCCTAACAAAACCACAGACATGAACAAAACACGCGTGAAGTGCGAACATATACAAAAAAACCTATAACACAACTTTTCACTTTACAATATAACAATGCGCATGCGTCTGATGGATCACTGGACGATAATCTTAAAACTGGAGCAACTATCAGCAAATGGTTAGAAATTAATTTGGAGATCTGCACGAACGCCAAATTACGTAAAATTAGTAGCCAGAGTTTGGCGTTTTAACTGCACGAACACTATTTTTGTAATGCGCATGCTCTAACGATTTCAAATTATTTTAAATCGCTGCAGAAACAAACCTAATATTACGTGATTGAGCGGGCATGCGTGTTTATATTATGCGTGCGTACCGCTCGCTTTATGATATACTGCGATTGGATGGGATCTCTCAGTGAGATTCGAATGCGCTGTTGCTATTAACAAAGCCAATCCCCCGTTCGTAAATGGATCAACGTGTATACACCTATTAATAGTATAGTAATAGTCAGTAATAGGTTATTATTTACTATGCTTTGTACCAAATGCACGAGGAATAGCGGAAGCAGAACATAGGATTATTTGCTATTCTGTTATTTTTGTATCCTCTTACACTATGTTAACTAATTTCATAAGAAGTTGTTTTTTTCACATAGGATTTAATGACATACGATAATCCTCAACAAAAAAGATGGCAACTAACTTGAATCCGTTTTGCAAGAGTTATTTTGTTTTACAAATAAGCAAATTTTAAATATGTGCTTAAAGTACCTATGTAAATAAACCTAATAGATAAGTAGAAAATTATCCCTAAGAAAATGTATCCGATGTACAACATTTTTCACATTTTCATCAGATGTTTTCAATTAGGAATGATGACCGGTATTGTCTTTAACTGCAATAAATTGGCCTTTTTTTATTATGAAGCGTTGAACTAGAAGGATCCGCTTCTTTACTCGTTATTCGGTGATTTTTTAACCAAGAAGCGGCCAAATAACCAAGAAATAATGTGGAAGATTGAGTCTCTAAATACTGTTAAGTTATAGTAACCCTAAAAATGACCGACGACGTCTTCCGTTATTACGCGCTTACTTTTTGCGTGAAAAATTTAAATCACTTCCTCTTATTGAGACAAGCCATAGGTGTATGAAACCGTTACCCGAACGCTGCGTTCGAATAGTAAAAGCTGTTTTAAAACACGTGCTAAGTTGTTCAATCTATATTTAAGAACACGTTCTTCCCTACTTGAATACCCGAACAGTTCGTACATTTCAAAGGCACATCCTTTGATTGCTCTACTCAATCGCTTGAGGAAATCAGCAACCGTAGTATTTACACAAAATTTGGTATTATGGTGGTCTCCTGGAAAGAAAAACTGAAATTCGCTCACACGCTATTGTAGTTTGTAGAGGGCCTCACCAAGAAGTAGTGCCTTGATGGTGTATTACATTTCTAATTAAAAATTCTTATTCTCTAACATGTTTTATCAAAATCTAGTAAATGTTTTGAGCACTCGTTTTTTATATGTGAATTTAAAATTGACTTTTATATTGACGCTTGCTGTTGCATTTCTTCACACTTTACTTCGACTTAGCAACAAGCGGTAAAAAACCAGTAGGCTAACAACGATAAACGTGTCGCAGCCAATACGCCAAGAACAATAAGAACTACATGAAACGGTATCTTGAACACGTTGGATTAAGTTGGGTTTGATTAAATCGTCATACATACTTTTAAAAATGACATCTTATACAAGCTTTTTGGAGACACTTTCCTCCTTTCTTCGGCGAAATTTTTATTATAAGTGCTTCGAATTACGAACAAATTAAAAATTCAAGTTTATTTTTGGTAATCTTAGATGTGTGCAGCATGTTTTTATATAATTTGGAGATAAATTGCTGTTACAGTAAACAGCAGATATGATTTTTAGGAAAAAGTTTTAAAATAAGTACGTTAACAATGATAAAAGTGTCGTAAATTGGTTGCTTTTCATGCTTTATGTTTAGTAAATTTTCAAAATAATTTGTTTGGTAGCTGTGTTGCTACCAAATTGAAAAGATTGATATGTTTATCTTTCAGGACTTGTACTGCGTTCGTAGCGATTTGGGTAATTTACTTAAAGCATTAGGTCGGTTAGATGAAGCTAAGGTAAGTTTAAAAGTTATTTTTCTTCACCTGTACGTCCCATTCCCATAGTTCATCGTAACTGCTGTTCTTATTACAATTTATATGCAAACGACTCTTTAAAATAGAAAATGTAACAGCAGTTTATCAAGTGCAAGAGAGGATAGTACAAATTATTTTTGAAATTTGAGCTATCCGCATTTGGCCGATCGTTTCCCTATCTAAGGCGCTTTTGCGTAATAATTACAAGAAAACTTATCCAATCTGCACAGCAAGAAACTACAGCGAAAAATTATTTATAGCTTTAGATAAGTTTTCTTGTTTGAATATTGCTCTAGCGTAATTTTTTCCATTTATAAAAATCTCAGCACATTGGCGTTAAATTTGGTGTTATTTTCAGCAGATATTTACTGAGTAAATGCAGAAGATGTTAATTTAACGTTCAGAGTTCATGGAAATTACATCCATTGTAATTTTTTAATATCTTAAAGAGAGAAAATTGAATTTAAGTTATAATAGGTTTTTGCTTTCTGAAGATAACATCTTTTGTATTTATTTATGCTTAGTGTACGAAGTAGTTGCGTTATGATAGGGGTTATAATTTTGTAGTAAAGGGTGATCAGACTAAAGCAAACTTCTTATTTTTGAGTAATTGGTGTGAATTTTTAGTCATCTTATATATTGAAACAGTTCACTAAAACCCTTATCACAATACTTAACTCGTACTGGACGCACGTTTCGATAGCTAGCAAGCTATCATCATCAGCAACTTGGCTATCGAAACGTGCGTCCAGTACGAGTTAAGTATTGCGGTAAGGGTTTTAGTGAACTGTTTCAGTGTTCCGGTGCCACAGATTTAGAGTACCTGATTAATCTTATATATTACTTTTGAACTTCAATTTTGACTACAAATCTAGGTCGTGATACTACGTTTTTCTAACTCTATAATCTTCCACCATTGGAATTTTTTATACTGCTATTGTAATTCATTTACTATTGCTTTTATTCAAATAAATAAAAGATTCAAGATTTATTTGTGCTTAAGAAGCTTATTTAAGCGAAATTTAGTTGATTTGTAGCAATTAACTTGAAAAATAACTGGCATGTAAGTGAAAATATAGCTATACATAGTCCATCTCAAGTTCTAAATGTGTAATTAAATGAGCAAAATATTATTTTGTATGATTAATATTTCGGCATCGCGTAATGGTTAACTTTTCATCTGAATTCTATACAAATATTATCTTGCGATCTTTGAAAAATTATTGGACCCGATCATCAAACGAAACTAATACAGCAAACATGAATAACTTAATATCTATTAAATATTAATAATTTCTTATATACCAGTCGTCAACCCCAACTGATTCACAATATCTATGTATCGGAAAAAAGAATATTGTGGTGGGGACATAATGAGGTGCTGCCTAACTATGTAATGGAGACCTATAAAGTGTATTCTTCTCTGTTACATAAGTATGTAGCTACTAAATCACATTTGATTGACAAGCGGTATATCTATATTGACGTAAATAGTACATATGTAAAATCAATACCAATTATTGTTGTTACTCGTGCGAAGCGAAGTGGTTGCATTACGCCTTTTTACAGACATTTACAATTGTTATCACCCTGAATAACTACGATAACCATGTAAATTGTATACACACTATTGTGTTTGGTTTTTAAAATGTAGTCACCCGTTAATACAACGTTATCAAATTTATTTTCGTTGTTGTAATACTTGTTTGCCTGTGTTTCTTGCGTGGATAGAGCTGGATAAACGGCATAGGAAAAAATTTTTTTATTCTACAGGGTTTATTTAATTCGTTACTCCATGATATATTGTTAATTTTGTTGTACATTAAGCATGTACCTTTAGCTTGAGTGAGCTGTATTAACAGGAAATCAGAATATACCATTGCTAATGACTATTATTTAACTTATAATATTAGTGTAGTAATTATGTAAATTTATTTTGTTAAGAAAATTATGTTAAATAAGAAAATCATGGGGCAAGTTGTCATTGATTGTTAAAATACGACAAATTACAAAAAAGAGAAACAGTTAAAATATAACTAGCAATATATACACAGATATAATTCTTCCTTATCGTGCCTATCTCTTGCAGTTAAGCAGACAGAAAGACGTTTTAAGCAAATAAAAGAATATCGTAGTCTTCAGAATCGTTCGAAGTCAAAGAAGTTGGAGGATCTTAATTTTTCTGGTCGAGAGCAAAATTTATATTCCGCTTGTTCGTAGAGAGATCTAATGGCACAACGTTAACCCTCCGGTTGCCGGGTGGTTTGAATTTCTCAGTGTTTGACGGGCGGGGTCCCAGAAGCCCTAACTTTTACGTCGCGTTTGGTGCTTAATTCCCACTAAATGTTTCTGATTTAGTGTTCACTTGTTAGCTTCGATAGTTTTACGCTTCTGAGACGGAAAATGCTCAGTAGAAAAAAAATGGTCTAGATGTTATTACTTATTATACAAAACGTTATATTTTTAACAATGTGTACAAGAAATGGTTATTTAAGAAATAGTAAAAGGCTAATGCAAACAAAAGTTGTTTAAATGTAATGTATAATGATACAGAAATCCTACTAAAACAAAAATGTGTTAATAATTCTAACAGTACACAAAATAATGGCTCAATAAAATAGTCACTGCAGTTTTTCTGCACAGTCAATACAGCACGGTTGTGTATGCTCTAGGCCAGCGGTTCTCAAACTTTTTTGTCGACGAAACCCTTTTGAAATACTAAATATTTTATGGAGCCCTAAAATAAGCAAAAGCTGGTTTTATGTTCATTCTTTAATTATAATCATTTAATTTATTAAAAATCATACAAAAATAGGTACATTATACACTACTGACTTCTACAACAATATACAAAACAATACACAATAATACAATATACAAAATAACACTGTATTGTAAATGTCAGTCATAAAAGATTGTACTTCAGCTCTTAATTCGAATAATCTTGTTAAGGTCTTACCTCGAGATAACCATTTAACCTCAGTGTGGAGCAGTAGTGTTTTATGTCTGCTCCCATAATCTTCACACATTATTGAAAACAATCGGCACTGAAGAGGGCGTGATTTGACGTAATTGATTGTTTTTACTGCTTCATCAAGAACCAATTTTAGATTTGGCGGCATCTTCTTTATCGCGAGTGCTTGTCTATGCAAGATATAATGGCTGGAAGTACAGTTTGGCGCATTACTTTTTATTAGTGATGTTTTACCAGTCATTGCCTTGGCCCCATCTGTACAAATATCGATAGAATCGTTCCAATCAAGATGGCTTATTTCAAAAAAATTGTTAATCGTGTTAAAAATTTCTACTCCGGTAGTGTTAGTTGGCAGCGGTGCCCACATACGCAAGTCTTCTTCGAGTGAATGTTTATATGGATTTCGTACAATTATCAGCAAGATGACCAGTCCAGCAACATCAGTCGACTCATTCATTTGCAAGGCGGATTTGTTATGTTAAAGGCAACCAACAAGTTTTTGTTTGATGTAGCCTGCGAGATCGTTAATTCGACGCGAAACTGTTAGTCGATGCTGACGTAACAATTCACTTACAACTTCCATACTAGTAAACCATCGGTCCATGGTTACATTTCTCCCAGCTCCTGAAATATGGTATGTCATTCTTCTAATGACAGCTGCAGCAGAATTATCTTGCCGAAACGGGCCTTCAAGTTGACGCCCTGCATATATTTCCATATGTGACGTATAAAAGGTTCTTGCATCCACTATGGAAAACACTTTTATACTGTACTTGTTCGGTTTGTTAGGAATGTAGATTCAGAAGCTGCATGTTCCATGAAATTCTAGCAACATTTCATCTAGGGTCACGTTCTCTCCCACAGAATAGAGTTTTTTTTAATTTGTTCGTTGAGTTTTTCAAACACTATTCTCACAGCGGCAAGTTTATCCAGTTTCTTTCGCTACTCTCTTGTACCAATGTTGTTGAAATGTAAACATTTCATCAGAAACATAAATCTGCGTTGAGCCAAACTAGCAGAAAATATTTCCAACCCTAAGCCTGTTTGTGACCAAAACTCGGATAATTTTTTTCGTCCCCTATAACTTCTATAAATATTTTTTTTAATTCTTGAGTTATATAGCTTCCTATCTTTAATGACAACAACAATACACGGGTTGGGTTTGTCGGGCTCAATGCCCTTGCTACACGCAAATGGTAGAGCTTACAATTTAAAAAAATACAACACAAGTTGTGTCATTAAAGATAGGAAGCTATATAAAGACTCGGGAATTAAAAAAATTGTTTATAGAAGTTACAACAAGAAAACGATTTTGCGAAGCTTCATAGATCCAGCCCGTCAAACGGAGGGTTAAGGTTCTAGTAAACAAACCTAATTATATTAATACCGAAACCAGAAAAGTCATTACAGGACATAAAGTCATATAGGCCTATAAGCCTGCTTCCGATAATGTCGAAACTTTTTGAGAAGCTTCTTAAGAATAGACTACAACCAATTATTGAGGAAGACCAGCTAACCCAGGACCATCAATTTGGTTTTAGACAGCAACACGCTACAATAGAATAAGTGCACCGAGTGGTCCAAAGAATCAGACAAGATCTAGAAGACAAAAAATATTTCGCCGCAGCTTTTTTAGATATAACACAGTCGTTTGATAAGGTTTGGCACACTGGCCCCCTAATAAATAAACCTATCTACAAAACCGAGTCTGGTGCTCCACAAGGCAGTGTATTCGGTCCACTCATGTATCTTTTATATACGGCTGATCTACCAACTAGCGAAAGAAATCTAGCAGCAACCTTGCAAACGACACCGTTATCTTAGCTTCTTACAAAGATACCAATATCGCTAAGCAAATTCCGCAAAACCACCTTCTTAAGGTAGAACAATGGTTAAGCAAATAGCGTATCAGAGCAAACGAAGTCAAATCAGTCCAAGCAACTTCTACAAACAGAAGAGGGATCTGCCCTCCAGTCACACTTAACAATCGACTTCTCCAGCGCGATGAAGCTAAATACCTTGGAATGCACTTAGATACTCGTCTGACATGGAGGAATCATATCTTCACGAAAAGGAAGCAACTGGATCTTAAGCTTAGATAACTGTATTGGTTAATTGGTCGCCAGTTTGTATTATCAACAAATAACAAGCTGTTGGTCTACAAAGTGATCCTCAAGCCCATATGGAATTATGGCATCCAACTCTGGGGTACAGCATCCACATCAAATATTGAGATATTGGAAAGATTGGAAACATTTACTTATTGTATGGCAACTTACAGATTGTAAATAAATGGGTATAATAATAAAAAAAGTTACTATTAAAACAAGTAAATATTGAAGTAATGTCTGATTTGCGGTAACCATCAAGTGCTTTTTCATATTTTTAAAAATAAATCGTAAAAGAAAGTACCGGTGCATCAGAAAGTTTTTTTATTTCATCTTCCTTACAGTTTAAATTGCGAATAAGAACATTATCCCCATTTTGATGAAAAGCAGATATTTTCAATTTACCCAAATTGGAATTTTTCTCTAGTGTGATTTCTATTGAAATTAACATTTTTTGTTAATTTCAATGTAATACTATATAAATAATTATTAGTGCAAGTATTGCTGCAGTACATTATTATCACGAACGCTCAATCACAGTATATTCTCACATATGATAAACTGTGGCTCGGGGAGTGCCAGTTTCAACCAATTCCGATGCCAATACAATCAAGTGAAAAATACTACGCTAGTAGGTGGCCTGAAATCGTATCTCTGTTCATTACTAATGGTCGGGAAGCTGTACGAGAACACGTCATTGCTAGGATAGCCCTTCGTTCGTGCTTATCGGTAGGAAATAAGATTGCAAAATTCTGTATTGCTAGATAGTAGATGGCACATCGTTCCAATACCGAATTCTACTTCTACACATTTGAAGCTTCCTTGTTTCATACATTGCTGCTTTTTAGATATTTTTCATATACATAGTAGATATATCATTTCAAACATATCTGCATTTAGTTTTTTCCTCAGAGTTTACTTTTTATTAACCCGACGCCCCCAGCAGTATTGTTGAATGTAAATTAATTTTAGAAAACAACTTATTAAAGGAATTACAATTTATAAATAACCATTTTACAATCACAGCCATCAAATATTTTGAGAAGGGAAACATGGAAGCTCCAAATACTTTAGATGATATAATAATCAAAAGTTATTCCCGGAGAATTTGGAAATAAGTTAAGTCAAAAAATTGTATCGGTAAATACCGATGTACTCACAAAATACCGTACTTCTATACCATATTTGAAAATTGTTCCATTAACCAGTTGCGATGTTGGAACAACATGTTCTGCATTTAAAGAAATATTGACGTCAAAAAGAACCAGCTTTACAGCTGAAAACTTGGAACAGTCGCTTCTGATAAAGATTAATTCAGCTCTTGTAAATTACTTTATACCTAAACTATTTTACGTTGTTCATTCATGTTTGCAAAGCGTAATGTCGTGTAATCATAGATAATGGCTTTTATTTAAGATGTTTTTAATTAATATTGTAAATAAGGACCATCGGATCCTAAAACCAACGATAAAACCTATTGCATCGCACGTCTGTGAGAGTGAGAAAAATAACGTATTTGATTTAATATTCGCCCGCTCCGTACAGCTTGCTTAGCCTTGCTCAACTAAGGTTCGCAAATCACGATTCCTGATAATAGACGTTCGACTGGGAAATGCGTAACTTTGTTTAAGAACGAATTTATAAGTTATAATTTATAATGAACATAATGGAATAATGGAAGAACAGGTGTCATTGCTACACACTGACAACTGAACTTCGCCACATTCATTTCTCCATGTACGCTACTAATTTATATTTTGTTTTAAAATTAATTAACAAGCTAGATGTTTATGATGTTTTTGTTTTTACTTGTAATTTTTCTTTTTGGGGGATCGAATAAAGACGTTATCATTATTATTATCAATACGAGGGTAGTCCCAAAAGTAAGGTCTCCAAAGCGTTGGGGACGGAGATAAACTATTCGTGCGGCTGTTGGCCACACTGTTGTGATTGTTGCTCCTCCCACTCCCAAAGAAGCGTGCTCACGCCTCGTTGGGATGCTCAGTCTTGGCTTGGCAGCCATTGAGAATGGAGCATCCGTTGATCGCTACCTCCAAGTGCGGTGTTCAACCAATTGAAATTCATCACCAATTGACGGAAGTGTATGGAGAATCGTGCATGGATGTAAAAAACGTTCGCAAGTGGTGTAGAGAATTTGCAGCCGGTCGTACGAACATTCACGACGAACAAAGGAGCGGGAGACCGCCAATTTTCGATGAGACAATCGCAACTGTTGAGCAAACCATGCATGAGGATCGGCGGATCGATCTGGATGATCTCTGCATTTTGGTTCTTGAGGTTTCCCGAAGCACCATTCACAGGATTTTAACGGAAAAGCTGCAGCATCGGAAGGTATGTGCAAGATGGGTTGCACGAATGCTGACAGAAGACCACAAGCGGCAACGAGTTGATTCATCCCGTGAATTTGTTCGCCGCTATGAAAGTGAAAAGGAAAACTTTTTGGACTCGATTGTCACGGGTGACGAAACCTGGACGTTCCACTTTACACCTGAGACCAAACAACAATCACACGAGTGGCGGCATTCCTCTTCGCCCAAGCCGCGAAAATTCAAACAAATACAGTCTGCCAGTAAAGTCATGGCAACTGTGTTTTGGGATCGAAAGGAGGTATTGTTGCTCGACTTTGTGCCTGCAAGGACCACAATAAATGCTGACAGTTACTGTGAAACTCTGGAAAAACTCAGACGGGCAATTTAGAACCGGAGATTTTTGTATTCTAAAAAAAAAATCGGAGACCTTGTTTTTGGGACTACCCTCGTACATATCGAGAAACACTTACCTAGTAAATATTAAAATTTCGAATGTGTCCGAGTAAACATCCGAATTATGGCGTACGTTTCCATTGTTGTTTTCTTAAGCCTTGTTCGCAGTGGTGAAAACATATTTTCAGATAACGAAAACGACAGTTCGACATGTAATAACGAAATGTTTGCATAAATGTAATGGTCTTTGTAGCAAGTAAACGTATCTGTAGGAGTACTGTTATAAATATGTCTTAATCCAGCCAAATCTATATTTTTTGGTTTCACGACACCCCATCACACGATATTTTATTACGCGACATCTCGTCACGGACACTTTTACCACGGCGACAAATCATCACTGTTACACTTCAACACACGATATCTCATCACAGTAATTAGTAAGATCGTTTTTAATGTTTATGAAACATCTTGATTTATATTAAATATACAAAATGTAATATATTAAAAAAATTAAAACAAATATGGCGCTTTAAGGAAAGTGAGTCTATTTCGTGTTTCGTAATTGTCAATCATATTCTGTAATCTAAGTTTTAAAGGTGTGTACTTATTCTTCATTGGAACGCGTTGTTCAGATATATGTTGCAAATAATGCGTGTGTGTTAATTTGGTTTCTTTCACCAGGCCGTTAAAGAAAGTCCACATTGTAGGATTTGCACATTAAAAGAGTGATTGCAAGCCATTATGCCATCCTACAGCGCAATTGATGGTTCAGGCAATCCCTTCAGTAGCAACATCCCGCTGATACCACATTGCATATAGCTTCTCTTCTTCTTCTTTTACATAGCTGGCGACCAAGAGTAAATGTAATTTCAAAATAAGCGATTAATTCTTCATCATCTTTGGGGTTATCTGGGAACGCCTCTGATACTTCTAAAAATGTATCCTCAACTTCTTCCAGTGAAAGAACACATAATTGTATTATTTTATAAACAATAAAAACCTATTAAACAATCTCACTAATTAGTGTGATGAAATTGTGTATGATGGGTTGATGAAGTAATGAGATGCCACGTGATGAAATGTCACAGTGATGAATTGTCGCCGTGATAAAATGTCCGTGATGAGATGTCGCGTGATGAAACGTCCTGTGATGGAATGTCGGGACACCATATTTTTTGTAGTACACTATTAAATTTTATTTTAACATAGACACTCTTCTCGTCACCTAAGGTTTCTAGCCTTCTTTGTACGTTGCCTACTGGCATCAGCATGTTTTGCATCATCTTTGCCCCAAAGCTTTGCTGGAATGTTACAGTCATCGTAAATATTAAATCTGTTACAAATTCAGCTTAGGGTTTTCAGTAAATTGCATACCTCACACGAGATCCGTCGTATTTGATTTGATTTGGATATTTTGAAATAAAGTTTTGAACAATGCTCACCAAGCACCAATTTTGATAAATTATTTTTTCATTTATATTTGCTACTAAAACACGGTAACGTCGAACGAAGTGAAATTATATCTGCAGACTGTTATTTTTTTACGTTTTATAAGTTTCTCCTCTTAGGCATGTGCGTAATAAACATTTTTATTCGTACGATGCATGGGATTATCGGAATATCACCCTCCTCGCTACACGCCCGTGGTCTGTCACCGGTTTTGCGAACCTTAATCATTACTAAACTAAAGTAATAATCATATTAATGTGTATGTGTATATCATACACCTATTCAATTTATTTATATTTCAATGTTTTCAACCTTAAGGCCTTTGTTTCCGATATTACTCTTTAAATATAAAATCAGTTATGAAGAAAATAAGTTTAGTTATAATTTTGTGAGTGATCACCTCGTACTCCAAAATATTGTTTGGTACTTCTTGTTTTTAAATATTTGCAGATGTGTATGTTTTGCAGTGGAAATTTTCTGCCAATGAAATTCTCTTGCATCATTTAATTTAGGAATGTATCATCATTTTGGTGGTATTTCTTATGATTTCTGAAATCATAAATATCTCGGTTTTGTTAAGTTATTGATGATAAATGGCACTTCTATTAAATAAGATTAAATCTTTTTATTTGTGATTTCAGAGTAGTCGAGTTTCCCACCATCCATCACCCACATTTTTTATATATAAAGATTTTTTTGTGTGTACCTCAAAAAGGATTTTCACCAAAATTATTAATACTCTCCGGACTATCAGTCATAGTTGTTACAGATTTTTGTCCTTAGAAATGCATCATTTTGAGATGGTAGATGGGGTTTTCAAAATTTCGTATGTAATTTGGTAAATTTATTAAATAATAAAACGAGTACATTTAGTTTAGAGTACATACTCGGATTTGTATTTAAACAATTATTTAATACTCTCTGAATATTAATATTCGTTGAATAGCGAATAGGTATTGCACAATTTAGATGTTTTGGTGATCTTCCGTTTGTGGAAAATTACAAGAAGTGATAGCTATACTAATGGTATTACTATTGCTGTACAATAATACAGGTATGTGGCGCAGCCCTGACGAACTTCCAACAGGAAACAGGCGGGTATACATTGGGCGTAATGTCAGGTAAAGTACGCAAGCGAGTGTAGCCGACACGTTTCTTTGTTTTTAGGTAAAGGAGTAGGGACCTCTCTTGTGTCATTGCGCTTGCGTAATTTTCTCTTAATATTTAGTATCTTTATAATAGGGGTAATTGGATTGTACTTGTGCAGATATAGGCGCTGTGCGTAAAATATACATTTTCCATTGTACAATTTTTATTTCTGCAGCGAAAACAAATCTGCATGTCATGCATTCATATTTGAAGATAGATTATGTTAAAAACGTTGCAGATTTGTGTGCGTGCGCTATGCGATTTTGTACCTGTTGGAGAGGTCCCAAGAAATGGATGCATTGCGAGTTGATGCTTATTAATAGTTTTTATATTGATTACGGTTTTTGTCTAGGCTTGCTACCTGAAAGCTATAGAAACAAGACCAGATTTTGCAGTAGCGTGGAGTAACTTGGGATGCGTGTTTAACGCTCAAGGTGAAATATGGTTAGCAATCCATCACTTCGAGAAGGCAGTTGGTCTTGATCCCAACTTCTTAGATGCTTACATAAATTTGGGTAATGTACTCAAGGAAGCTAGGATATTTGATCGGTGAGTTCTTTTTCTTTAACTCTCTATTTGATAAATATGTGTTTCCTACTACTCAGTAGTTGATTTGTTACCAAACACTATCGCCTTGATTAGAGAGACGTAACTTATTTACATTGACCGGTTGCTTTGACAGTGCAGATGTAAAAGCAAACTATGAAACCAATTTTTAAGGAGGATTTGAGGAGAATTAGTATGTGTGGCAAAATTGATATTGACACTGTACACCACTAAATTTATATGAGACAGAGTGCGTAAAAAAAAAATAAATCCACATAAAAGCCGTCTAGACGTTGTTTAACGTGTTTAGATGTATGCCCTTCTTTCGCTAAAAATTTAATAACCGCGCGGTACTCAATTTTCGTTACCTGAGACATTTTCATGAACGTTGTATGGCTGGCTACTAAAATACTCTTTGAGCCGTACTATATATCGTGTAGGCCTCGCACATGTGCAACTATGACGCAACGGAGTTTGAACACGCTCGAACCTGAATAAGCCTGCCAGACCGAGAATTTATGACGCCTACCTCGTATTCTGCTTGACCAGCGTGTAGTACTTAAAAGTTTCAAATTAATTGTCAACGAATGCTCCTTTAATTCTGTAATTAAAGCACTCCATCTTTTTGGGGAGCCGGAAAATAAATACATATAGTTTTTGAACTATTGAAAAAAATCCAACCTACACCTTAAAATTCGCACTAACTATTCGCAATGTCCCAAGTACGATGTACAGTCAACAATTATTTAAAAGTATTTCGACTGTTTAACATTGTTAACAATTTCGACCTGTACTGCATGGCCAAGTAAAGCTATCAATTCATCTTGTATCTTATTATTTGGATAAGTTGTAGACCAGGTTTGAAGCTCGAATTCATTTTGAATACATCGAAGATGATCACCCACAGGATCAAATGCAGCTAGTAATTCTACAATAAAAAATCCCATTACCTCGTTGATAAACTTTTCCAGATAATCCTTGAAATGTTAGACATTGACGTATCATCATTCTTATTATCGAAGCTATTCTTTTCAACACATTACGCCAGCGTTGGATTTCCATATTGAATAGTCTTTGCTGCTCTTTATCGATCGTGTTTTCGAGTTTCAATGTTGAATCAAGTTTGGACCATTTTGAAAATGAACCTCGATCGAGCTTGCTAATTTCATGTCAGGCAAGTGATCTGGACAAGTTTTTCCAATTCAACTATGTAGTTTTACTTCAGTCTCTAGATAAGTCTTTTCCAAATAACATACATCAAAAACGGAACAGCATTTTTCTTAGAATAAATTAGTCAAGGCCTTAGAACTGTGTATCCATTGCTTGGCATTCTGGTATAATGGAAATTGACGATTTGACGGGTCTCTAGGATTATCCTTAATTTATTGGAGTCCTTTTTCGACAAAAATTTAACGCATACGCTGTGTCATTAATGTAATATTCCATCTAACTGGGCCAAATGAAGGTAATAAATTATTTTTCAGTTATGTTCTAGTAGAGCTACTATTTGAATGTGACTGTTCACTTTCATCGGCTGCTTCCTCTTCGTTTCACAACATAAGTTCTGATAAGTAAATAAATAAATGAATTTGTATGCGCGGTTTTTGTAAATTAAGGTGTCGAAATGTCGCCCCAAAATTTAAAAACGTTAGACGACCGCCTCGTCGCCTAATATCACCGCAGGGCGCTATTAGGTAAATTGGATCCAACTTAGTTGTACACTACACAATTGGCAGTACCAATTGGTCCTGCCAACAGTTAAAACAATACGACATATCCCCGTAATGCAGTAAATTATTCACATTGCTCGCGATTTTAAAAAGGCTAAAGTAGAGATTATCTACAGAATAATATTCAAACAAAAGTGAACTTAATGTAGAAGTACACATGAAAAATGTGCCTGCTGCTCCTGGTATTGATGGAATCACTACCGGCAAAAACAATACGAGAAGAGAAAAAGCATTAAAAGTTCTTGCTCTTGGCCACATTACTCTTACATCTCTCAATTTATGCCACAAATCTTCAAAAACAGCAATTGAAGTATTTCCTGGAGCCGCGTAGTACCAGTAGTTATGCCGTCCTAGAGAATGGCGAATATAGAAATCGGAATATAGATGGCATACTTACCCACGCAATGATATAACTTTTAACGTACGACGTTTCATAAACATTTTCAAAAGATACCGGTTAATGTAATATTTTTTTTTCTCTTTTTATTACTACTTACCACGTGTACTAATTTAACTATAGTTTTTTTTAATATGTAGTAAATAATAACAAAAAGGGACAAATAACCTTAAATATTAACTTGTTAAACTACATAAAAATAATCCCTATTTAATTACATTATTAAAGAAATAATTTAATTATACTGTAACCTATAAAAAAAAGAAAACTTTTTCATTAGCTCATTTATTTGTTCCTAATTTTAATTATTAACTTTAGGTTTTTTTCCGTTATTGTAATTTTTCTTTTATTGGATATCCTTGTAACTGGCCCGATGTTGTGTTTTTTGAACACGAAACTGGTCGCCTAATTTTTCAATAGAAATTTGTGAGATCTATTTTTTTATGCGCACCTTTAATATGAATATTTTCTTAACTTAAAACTAAATGATTTACTTGGAAGAAACGTTTTTCTGTCTTGGATTTTCTAACCCTAAGAAAATATTTATTTAATCCAAATAAAATTTCAAGAAAATTATTTCTTATATTATACATTTTTATAGTCTTGAAATAAAAATATTTTCTTGAATAGAGACTGATTTTTGCAAGAAAATCTATTTTTTTTGATGCAATAAACTATTTCTTTGCGTGTAGTTAATTTGAACAAACGTACTATTGATTTTTACCTGACGTGAAAGTGTAATTTTACCATACAAAGTAAATTTGCTAATCTATTTTTGTACCCAATAAAGATTTTTCATGTAGGCCAGGAATTCCTTATACATATTTATACACTGCGTATTTCCCGGGTGTTACTATAATGTATTGGAACCTGACATGCTATATTTAAAACATAAACTTATTCACCCAAAATTTATTATTATCTCTCTGCGTCACATTCATTGGTAAATTATATGATATCCAATTCTTTCTTGAATTATGAACATTATCACGCTGAAAATAGGTACATGTAAGTACATTAACGCTGAGTGGTGCTGTGTTCACAACGTAATAATGTACATACGTACCTGCAAGGTTTTCTATTGATTAAACACTAATTACAGTCTCGCATGTCCACGTAAAATTATATTTCTCGTCTACAAATTTCTAAATTTGTGCGATTTACCGTTTCGTAACATAAAGTCAGGAAAAAAGTATGTCGGATTACTGTTGAAATGCCTATCTGTAAAATCTAATCGATTTAAATTATTTAAAAAATAAATATTGTTTTATAAAATAATGTATAATCCTAAAATATTTAAGTATAAAAGTCTTCAAAAATTCCTGAATGCTGTGAGATTTCTGCTATTTTAATGGAAGCAAATAGTTTTGGTATTATGTAGTAACACATACTAATCAAAGAACAACACTTTATGTTCGTTATTAATCGCTTTTAGTCTAGATTAGCGATATTCTATGTTGCGCATTAATGTAACATGATAAATAAATGCAAAAATATTCCAACTGCATAATATTGACGACGTTCAAATCGTCCAAGGAACAAATGGAAATTCTATAGTCCCAAAAAGAAAATGCGCAATATATTGCACGAGTCGGGCTTAGAACACTAACAGCATATAAAGCACTAATTGTGGTTCCGTCATATTTTATTTTGAATTTAGTAAATTACTTACCTAGAATATGATACCATAATTTCTCTATTGGCCCTCATTTTCTTGTAACGAACCAACCTCAACTTAATGTCAATTGCGACTTATATAACTCCATTACATACATCTATCACACTTTTTACATTTTCTGAGACTGCTGTATGGAGTTCAAAGTGGTGAATTTTAAGATGATATTATTCAGTATAGATAGTATATTATTGTAGTAAAGGTCTGTTAAAACGGAAATTCCAATTACTACGAAACCATGCCCCATAATGCTATACGAACATAGACACAGTACACTCAGAATAAATACTATAAGAATCAATTCCTTATTCTTATTTAGCTAACAAAAAGTAAATTTTGTTGCCCACTGTTATATTACAATTGCGCAAATTTAGGAAATCACGATGAAAAAAGAAAAATATTTCAAATTCGCAATAAAATATGGTATAAAGTATCTTTCATTTTTTTTTGAAAACGTCTCGACAATGTAAGTTCTGTAGTAAGTCTATGGAGTTGAAATTAGCTGACTTCAGAAAGATATTACATTTAGTAAAAATACACAGTCCAAAGTAAATTGAAGGAACGCTTGTTTTCATCTCAATAACTTTTTTGATTGTAACAAAATAGAAAGCTTATGAAGCATGTCTTATAAAGTCACATTTTGCTCGAATAAATTTGAAAAAACAAAACAAATTTTTCATATTATTTTTGGGATAACAACAGCAGTTCAAAGAAACTACAAGAAAGTAAATAAAGTAAATAAAAAGTATCCCGCCTAAAGCTTTTTTGAAGAATTATGGGTCAATAATAACGTGCGTGTCTTCCATTAGCACGAATTATTGCTTGACACCTCCGAGACGTGCTTCGCACGAGCCTACGAATATCCCATTCTTCGATTAGGACATTTATTAGCTGTTTGAGATTCTGAGGTGAACACGGGCGCCTTCGAATACGTCTATCTAACAAATCCCAAAGATGTTCAATTAGTTTCATAACGGGACCGAATGAGAGCCAATCCATAGTTTAAATTTCGTGGTACTGAATGAAGTATGGGGCCTAGCGCTATCTTGCATTAACACAAAGTTTGACTCTTTATCATAAGCGGTTGGTATAACATAATCCTCCAGAGATCAACGTATCGCTGAACGGTTCGTTTTCCTGGAACTATCATGAGATCTGCTCTTTCAAGACTAATTCCGTCCTAAACCATCACAGATCCATCATCAAATTCTTCGATTTCTTCTATGGTAGCTGCAGAATGGCGTTCATATGTGCGTCGGTTTCCACGTAGTCGACTGTCACCACGAGTTCGTGGCTCATTTGTGAGGAGTATTTTCATCCAATGTCGAAGTTATCATGTGATATGTTCGCGAGCGAAATTTAAACGACACCTTACGTTGTTCGAACTTAAAACAGGTTTTCGCACGGGTCTTGGTTTCAGGCTTCTCCCATCGGAAATCTCTAATCCATGAGTCGTTTGGAGCCCGATTTGGGAATGCTTTGCTGTGGATGTACGAGAAGGCAAGAAGGATACGACTAAAAATCGGTCCTATGTTGAATTGCTTTCTTCTTGGAACTTTTTTCAATGGGTCTTATATATCCTCCGATTTCTAGATAACGATTCCACATACGATGGATGACAGAACGTTAAAACTTCTCATAACTGCTGTCATTCTCGAAGCTACAATACGTACAACATCTAACTCATTAAAGGGCCCTATGCGTAATCAAATTTATCCTTCGAATCATCTGAATAGACGCATTTAATGCGATTATTTGAAGGTGTGTGGGTAAAAACTCGTTACGATCTGTTGCTTACGACCGATCGAAGATATGACGGACCAGACCGTCGATAGATCTGATCGCAATCATCAGACGGATTTACAGGTGTGTGCGGTTGTTCTGATTTATCATCGGAATTTGACAACTTTTAGGCCCGGCGCAAATTGAACCCAGCACACGCATATACCACGCCCACCCTACGCGAGAAGGAATCTGCGAAATGTAGTTACAAATAACGCACCGCATGTTGGGCCCATCCCATAGTTAGCCCACGCAATTTCCACCTAGGCGTGGATAGATTTGCACCAGTCGCAGTTTTTGCGGACCGTGGGTTAGATTTTTGTCAATTAAATGGATATCGAGAAGCATAATTGTACTGTACAAGAACGCGTTGTGTTGTATTGAGCAAGGCTGAAAGATGAACTATGGGACAAAGTAGGGGCATAATTTAAACTCTTCATGGGTACTTCTCTCATGTAATTATTTATTTCGCTTTTCTATTTTTTTGTTATAACATATATAATAAATGCAAAATATAGAATAGATCTTTCTCTTCGAATTCGGAAGGCAGATTAAGAAGAAGCGTTGCACGTGTTTCCATAGTGTGATCCGACTGTCTGAGCTGGGTTCAATATGCGGTGCCTTGTCACAACCGTGGACATGGGACTACCATGGGCTGGGCGTGGGTAACCGTGGCGTGTGCTTGTGCTCGGGGCAATTTGCGCCGGACCTTACAATTATGGAAGTATATAGGTAAATGACAGTGTTGATTTTTTCGACATTTTGAGCCGGTAGTAGGTAAATTATAATATTACATTCGGGCTTTTGCGATCTTGGATGTATTGCAGACCTCAATCCGCAAAACTGCACATAGTCCCTCGTGACAAAAACGTAACTATTAGTGCATAAAATGACGACTTGGTCGAAATCCATTACCTCCTATAATTCTTATTTGTCTCTTGTTATCAAGACAATATGATCGGCAAAAGCAATGCATTGATGACGCTTACTATAGTCCAAGGTATGAAGCAAAAATTAACAGGTAATTTTTGCTTCATTACTCTCTCCAAGACGTAATTAAATAGGATTGGTGCTAGTGGATCAACTTGCCTTACTTCTTCGTTCATTGCAAATTCTTCCGTTGGTTTTCCTTTCATTCTTACTCTATTTACTGCTTCATTTAGTGTTAGCTTTAACTTCTGTAATTCGTTAATTCCATTTTGTTACCTTTCCCCTATGATTTCTCTATTTTTGTTTTTGTAGAAAACTACCTCGGGTTGAAACGTCACCATTTCCCTTCTCACCTCTCTATAGAGCTTCTTTACTTCATTCTTTTTAAAATTGTTCTCTATTGCTTTAATTTTATTGTCATTATATTTTCCTTTCTTTTACCCATCGTTTTTTTAAATATTTTTTACTTTGGTTTCTTTCTTAATCTTATCTATTTTTAGTTTTCTTCTTTTATTAACCTTCATCGCGTATTCTTCATCGAATCATTTTTCTTTTGGAATTTATAGAAATATTTCATTCAGGTGAAATACTATGGAAAATAAAACAGAGATTACCACAATAAGACTAAAAGGAACGAATACTATGAAACACTAGCTGAGGTGACAAAAATCGATAAGGCAGCAACTAGTGATGTAGTAATAAAAAAAAAACAATTTAGGAAGATCCCCTAGTAGCCAAAAATCTTAAAATAGCAATTAATCGGTCCTGTGTAGGTACTGCTTCTCTTGGAATTGTATTTTTGTTTTTTATTAACGGAAATACTAAATTTCCAAGTTTACAATGTTTTTTTATCTATTCGTAAGTTTTTTTAGTATATTCAGTTCGCGTCCCTTTAATCTTCTTCTCAACTAATAATATCACAGCGTAGCAGAGTTCACTTTTCAGTTCCATAGCCGAAAGTGAGCAAAATATCGCACATATTTTATGATGTGTGACCTCAACACAATTCCATAAATCGCATCAGATTTATCGTATCCAATACATCTCACGACGAATTTGATAATGTATGGTGTTCTTAATTCTATACAACTCAGTATAACTGGTGTCCAGCTTGACGCGACAATTTATGGTGAACTGTCAACATTTATTACTATTCTACAGCAAACTACATTTTTAATTTGCATTTCAATTGTTTGATTCACTTTATTTCTTGTAGTTTCTTTTAATTGGTATTGCCGTCTCAAAAATTATACGAAAAATTTGCTTTTTTTTGGACATTTATACGAACAAAATGTGACATAAGATGATAAGCTTTAAGATTTCTATTTTATTGCAACCAAAAGAGTTATCGAGATGAAAACAAGTGTTCCTCTAATTATTTGAGCAGTGTAATATAACATGATTCTGAAGGAAGAATGTATTAGTAAAAGTAAACATGAAACTAAAATATCTTACTAAGTTTCAAAATTATTCAAATACATTTTATCCAGTTTGTATATTTCTGTATGGATAACTTGTTATCGAAAATTTATGCATGTGTATGTTAAAATAATATATTTCCCGAGTTATATCCACACATTTTTCTAGTTGTAGCTTAACCCGTTACTGAATTTTAAATAATCAAATGAAATTATATGTTATTAAAAAGTGTCTTCAACATTTTCCTGAGATTCTTTTCTTGTATCTGTAAATAATCCATAAAATATCAAACTTTATCGATTCTTAACGGAATGGAATAGTTCCTTGGTCTATAATTAAGTAACCTATTAACTTTTATATGACCAAGTTTGAATTATGTATGTATTAATAAAATCAAGGCTACGTTCTTGCTCAATGTCTTGGCAACATTTTTCAATATGTGGATTTAGTGCACGTGTATACTGTTTGGTAGACCTGTTTACTTTCTGATCTAATTTCATCAACTTTTGGAATACTTTAATTTAATGTGCATTATATGTTGTCTGAAAAAATCGAGTATTTAGTAGATTGCTGATCAATATAACTGATGGCTTTATTTAGTTTTCTTAATAAGATTGATGCATTAGATATTGTTTTCGTCTCTGAGAGTATTATTATCTATGTATTCAGAAGTGAATATTTTGAGATACACTAAATTCAAAACTGTAGCATTTGTATTTACACTATACTATCTTGTAGACACTCAAACTGCATGCATGTGTTATTTTTAACCTGATTTTCTATGCTTATGCCTTCTGTAAAATAACAAACAACATAACAGAATCTAGTTGCATATAGACAATGAATGCGAAGTACAATTGCAAAAGCGCACCTATTACAAATTTATTATAATTTGAACGCAGATTATTTATCTATGTTCTCCTGTAAACTATTAAGAAAGTTGTCATATGTTTGAGAAAACATCTACACTAATCCATCTCATTTTACACAACAGTAGTAGCTTTGTCAAAATATATTTTATGTTTAGGACAGTGCAGTTACCATATGCTATTTGTATGAGCGCAGCAACCAAAACTGCATTTGCAATGTGCTCCCAATTGCTTTTAACAGTCATGCAATTTTTTCTAGTGCTCTAGCTATCAACGTTGTAAAAAATTGAAATTTTTGTTTATTATAAAAGAGATTAAGTTTTAATGGCAACGGTAATCTAACGTGACACAAACAGATACATTTTTTATTACTTTAATTGTATGCTTACATTATTATGACAATGAATATGCGAAAGTATTCGGTAGAATTCCGTAAAATAGTGTCTTAGGATTAGGAGCCCAAAACTTAGACGAATGTCGTCAAAAAATGATCTCTGCCGCAAACGGTATAATACCACCGACATGCTTTCAAATGTACGACAGGAATTTTACTGTCAACTAGAATACTGTCAACGAAAAAAGGGGAAATTTTTGGGCATTTAATTTAATTTAATTTATTGGTATAAATCATTCCTTAGAAAGTCTAGTTTTGTGTATGAAGCAAATTTTTTGTTATCCATTTGTTGTTTGGAATAATAGCTCCAGTTGTTGTTTTTAAGTGAACTATACAGTTCGATTTAAATCTTATTTTTCATTTTAGAATCCAGTTTTTATTTTAAATATTTAATTTCCTGTTTTAGATGGTAAAATTTAAGTAGTAACAAACGGTTGTCTAATTTCTCGCTGTTTTTACTTCAAACATTTAAATTTCTTATTTTAGGCAGTAGGATTCTTTGGCAGGATGCAGTTGTTTATTTTATGATTCTGTAATACATTACTTTCAGTTTAAAATTAAATTCCTTTATTAATTAAACTAAGATTTTGGCTGTTCTTTGAATTATAAATAATAAAAATATAAATATTTTATTTGATCTCGAACAGGAATAAGGCATAATGCACCCGGTACCACTTACTATTCGCGACTGACTTGTATCAATGCCGATCGCAGTTGAACTTATGAACTGACGAATATGGACACAGTATCGCAGTTGCCATCCGACAACTGTGTACGATTAATACTCTGTTAGGCTCCGAAAATATTTGATTTTTATTCGTGTATATAACATTAACAAACGTATCAAATAAAGAAAGATATACTGATAATCGTTAAAGTGGATTTAAAATTTAAACTGAATAAAATAATGTGAGGTAACGGACAATAATTTAGTTTCTAAAGACATATTTCGAACAAAGCTACTAAAATAATGATAGTCCACTTTTATCATATTTTATTTTGTAGAATTTTGCAGATAACGTATGTAAATTACATTTGACTTTTTATTAGATTCAAATATATTTACTAGTTTTTTTAATGAAATTGCGTTTTTATGTAACCCGTAAAGCATTACTTTTAATTAGACGTCCTACAGACAAACTACTTAGTTTTCCAGTGTTTATTCTAAAAATATATATGACAGGAACTATATATTTTATTGAATGAGAAACCCATTAGATTGGCAGTTAATGGATCAATGTGAAAAATTACGTTTTCGTAATGCTACCACTGTATACATACAGTGAATGTGCGCATGTTATGTAATAAAGAACAAACAAATCTGTTCTCGTAAAAATTTTATTACGTCTTCCTAGCATAGTAACAAGGAAAAGCATAAGCATGATCTCAGTAATAACTTCAGCTCGCAACAATAAAATAACTGGGTCGATAACGTTTACTTTTTATTAATTGTTAAGTGACATCTCAACCGTGAAGGAATCAAATTACTCAGTAAAACATGCCAATAAAGTTAAAAAAATCTATATACTTTTTTGAATTTAATCATGTATTTAAATTACAGAAAAACAGATTACGTTTTACAAATTTCTTTCTTATTGTTCAGTCATAGAATGCTAGTGTTAATATTAACTTAATTTGTTGGTAAGTAATATTTCAATGATCACACAATTACAAATATTTGCAAGGGCCTCGAAGTTTTAAAAGCATCAATAACTATTTCTATTTCTATTTCTAATTTCTAATAGTTGTTTTGGATACTAATAAGCAATTTGATTTCACGTGATTTGATTGTTTTTTTTTTCTAAGTAAAAATAAGTAGCAGATAAATTATGTTGTGAACGGTTTTGCTTTCATTGTTGTCTATTAACTCTGGTCCCTTATTGTTCAATTTGGATAATCTCAGATTTGTACTAAGTATAACATTATGATTTGTATACTAGTTATTTTTACTGGATTATCGTCAAAGTTACATAAAATAGTTTGTTGCTGGTTGGCGTATGTCAAGGCTTTTTCTATTAAAATATAGTTTTGTATTTTACTAAAAAGGCAATCTGCTCAAAGTTCCAGATTTTGCTTTTCTTATTTTTTCAGCATATGAATTCAATATGTAAAATAAACGAAAAGTATTCAGGACGATTGCTGTTCCCCGCGAATTCTCCAACAAATGTTAAGCACTTGTAACGACCTATATTGCGTACGCCTGTGTCTGTGACGTTCATTCCAGAGACTTGTGAAAATCGATATTCCGTTCTTTCTTTATTTACTTGCAAGGTTTCAATTCAATTCTATTTTAGACATTTTTATATTCCAACACTTATGCTGCACGAAAACCTACATAAAACATGAGGTTTTGAAAGGTTTTCATTCTACTTTGGACTTTTTGTCGCTAGTATCAGTTCATCGTTAGGGCATTCTTTTTTTGATAGATATCTTTGTCATCATATAAAATTAATGTACAGTTTTATTTACTGCTTTTTTATAGCGTTAATTTATTGGATAGTTTATCAAATTTCCAAATATTGTTCCTGTCCGTACGCGCAGCCTCCGGTATCATGGCAACCTCTCTGACAATCCCGGCCTCTCCTAGTGTATTCTTTTAGTCGTCACGTTACTGCAGTTGTGGCTCGAATAGCTTAGTTTCTAATGACTTATTTATTTTTTAATTCGCCGTCATGTGGCTTTTTCCAATAAAAACAAAATAAATATTTTAATCTGTCGCGTCTTATACAATCGACTATATGTATATAAAATTATATTATTAATTTAAGCGTCTTATGTTGAATTCGATAACGTATACTTCTTGTTTTACCTTTATTAATACACGAAACGACAATAAACAGGGATCATCCGAATTACAAGTTATTTAAAGCATATGGAACTTATATACATAAATAGAATTGCAGTTAATCGTAAATCTATACATACTGTGACAATTTTAGCGTCTATATTAAATTGACGCGCGTCATTCCCAAGAATATTTTCGTCGGGATTACTCTGATCACTGATCATCAGTGGCATGCCGTTAATTCTAAGTAGGAATCAAAATAAACCGTAGAAACAGAGGTCTGCGTGCGAATGAGGTAGTTTTAGAAGCCGCGGCGATGTGTGCGCTATGGAGTTACAGTGCGTGGTCGTGTACACAATCATTGATATACCGGAGCCAAAACCTCTGCCAGAACTTGTCGGAAGTAAATGTTCGGCAGGTTGTCTCGGATGGATCAAAGATCAGATCAAAAGGTGTCGTCTGGTTTGTTTATTATTCATTGATTATGCGCCAGACAATTGACTGCATACAAAGGGAAACTGTTGCTTTACCGCCTTATTTTTTATATTATCTTAACCATGATTTAACGAGCTTTCAACGTAATAGGATGCTGATCTATCTTATTATAGTTTGTATGTAAGAAGTGTTTCAATTAGAATTAACTTACAGTTAGAAACAAATGTATCGCATTTTTATACGCACCTTTTCTTTTAATAATATACAATCGCGGAAAGTTTATATCGCCGCTTTAATAGTTGATTTGGATTAATGAGCTTTTTTGAACATGAGTAGACGTTCACTATACTCTTTGTTTTTTAAAATATACGATTATATATGTATACGATTGCATTTTCTAAATAATTGAATTAAGTATTAATTAAATTAGTGCGCCAAAGCTTGTTCTGGTACCGTAAAGCTTTTAATTAGTCACGGTGATTATTATACTAGTATAATAGTGCTTCGCTTAGCCACAGGTATTCTATTTTAAGCCGTTAATATGCATCTATCAATATGAAGTTTTGAATATACCTAGGTAATGAATTTCTTTGACGTAACATCGAGATTACTTTATGTAGATTTTCGAAAGCATTCTATATACACCTTTGACCTATTTCATGTTCAATTAATTTAATTGGTTTAGTTATTTTTATTCATGATAATAATACACTTACTATCATAATTATTTTTTCTCTATTGCAGGGCGGTAGCAGCGTATTTGCGTGCTTTAAACCTTTCACCAAACAATGCAGTTGTGCACGGCAATCTTGCGTGCGTGTACTATGAACAAGGTCTTATCGACCTGGCTATTGACACCTATAGACGTGCAATTGAATTACAGCCAAATTTCCCAGATGCTTATTGTAATTTGGCAAACGCGCTTAAAGAGAAAGGACAGGTAGCAGAAGCAGAAGAATGCTACAATACGGCTTTGCGTTTGTGCCCATCACACGCAGATTCGTTAAATAATTTGGCCAACATAAAACGAGAACAGGGTTATATCGAAGAAGCCACTCGTTTATATTTAAAAGCTTTGGAAGTATTTCCAGAATTTGCGGCAGCACATAGCAATTTAGCATCTGTGTTACAACAACAAGGAAAACTAACGGAAGCTTTAATGCATTATAAAGATGCCATACGTATACAACCTACTTTTGCAGATGCTTATTCCAATATGGGTAACACTCTTAAAGAAATGCAAGATGTATCGGGTGCTTTGCAATGTTACACAAGAGCAATCCAAATCAATCCGGCTTTTGCCGACGCTCATAGTAATTTGGCTAGCATCCATAAAGATTCTGGCAATATTCCTGAAGCCATTCAATCATATCGCACAGCTTTGAAATTAAAACCGGATTTTCCAGATGCCTATTGCAATCTAGCACACTGTTTACAAATTGTCTGTGACTGGACCGATTACGATGCACGAATGAAAAAGTTAGTAAATATCGTTGCAGACCAGCTTGAAAAAAATAGACTACCATCTGTCCATCCTCACCATTCCATGCTTTATCCCCTTTCCCACGAATTTCGCAAGGCAATCGCTGCGCGGCATGCAAATCTGTGTTTAGAGAAAATTCACGTACTCCACAAGCCTGCATATAAGTTTAGCTATGATTTGAAAAGTCGCTTAAAGATTGGATATGTTAGTAGCGATTTTGGAAATCATCCTACGTCACATTTAATGCAATCTGTTCCGGGATTACACGATCGCAATAAGGTAGAAGTTTTTTGTTATGCTTTGAGTCCTGATGATGGAACAACATTCCGAAGTAAAATTGCCAGAGAAGCGGAACATTTCATCGATTTGTCTCAAATTCCATGCAATGGGAAAGCTGCTGATAAAATTCACGGTGATGGTGTACATATTCTCGTGAATATGAATGGCTATACTAAAGGAGCGCGAAATGAAATTTTTGCACTGCGACCTGCACCTATTCAAGTCATGTGGCTAGGTTATCCCGGAACAAGTGGAGCCAGTTTTATGGATTACTTAGTAACTGACGCAATTACATCTCCAATTGAATTAGCATCACAATATAGTGAAAAATTGGCTTACATGCCACACACTTACTTTGTTGGAGACCACAAACAAATGTTCCCTCATCTTAAAGAAAGACTCATTGTTAGCGATAAGAGTGGCTCAAATGTTGCTGATAATGTTGCTATAATTAACGCTACTGATTTATCGCCTTTGGTAGAGAACACAGATGTTAAGGAAATCAAAGAGGTTGTGCAAGCTGTAAAGCCAGTAGAGATTAGTCTAAAAGTCGCAGAATTGCCGACAACAACTCCAATCGAAACAATGATTGCTTCTGGTCAAGTTCAGACATCATTAAATGGCGTTGTAGTTCAAAACGGGCTTGCAACAACGCAAACGAATAATAAAGCAGCAACCGGCGAAGAGGTACCGCAAAATATTGTTATTACTACCAGACAGCAATACGGCTTACCAGATGATGCCATCGTTTTTTGTAACTTTAATCAACTGTACAAGATAGATCCAATGACTCTTCAAATGTGGGTAAACATTTTAAAGAGCGTTCAGAACTCTGTTCTGTGGTTGTTAAGATTCCCTGCCGTCGGTGAACCAAATTTGCAAGCAACTGCATTACAACTTGGTCTTCCTGGTGGACGTATTCTCTTTAGTAATGTAGCAGCTAAAGAAGAACATGTCCGTAGAGGGCAATTAGCCGATGTATGTTTAGATACGCCACTTTGTAACGGGCACACAACAAGTATGGATGTTTTATGGACCGGTACTCCCGTTGTAACTTTACCCGGAGAAACATTAGCTTCTAGAGTTGCTGCCTCACAGTTAGCTACACTAGGATGTCCCGAATTGATAGCAAGATCTAGGCAAGAGTATCAAGATATTGCAATCAAGTTAGGCACTGATAGGGAATAGTAAGTAATTCTATAACCATCGTAAACAATTGTACTATTAACTATGCACCGATTTCAGTTTAAAGGCAATGAGACATAAAGTTTGGACAGCAAGATCGACTTCATCACTTTTCGACTGCAAACAATACGCACAAGGTTTAGAACAATTATACAACCGCATGTGGGACAGGTTTTCGAAAGGCTTAAAACCGGATCACGTATCAGCGGTTGATAAATAAATCCGTCAGTCTAATTATAAAATGTTTTGTATAATTGACAGTATTTAATATTTACATAGCATATATATATACATATATTTTTATTATGTCTGTTACTTAGCTAAAATCATAGGTACTTCTAAATAGGTATTTTTCGACAGTGTTCTACCAGAGCTTGAAATGTTTGGTAGTCTTGTATATATAAATGGACAACTGTGTATAGTATAAGTTAAAACATTTTCTGATGTTGAAACTAGTGACGTGTGACTTTTTTTGAAATCATAATTGCTGTGCTGTAATAATTTATATAAATAATGTTAAGTGTTTAAAAAACGTGTTTCTAATTTATGTCTATTTTCCAACTAAACTTTTCGTTAATCTTTCTAATCACTAAACATCACATAATGGTTAAAGTTGGTAAGTATTTCAATGAGCGAATCCAAACATTTCCTACGAAATGAGCTGATAGCTGCACAAATAACAGGTATATCAATTAAATCCATAATAATTAATATGTTATTCCTCATTATTATGAGTAGCATGTGGTGGACAATTTTTATGTCTCGATAATTTCATATCAAAAGCAACTACACTTTTCTTTTGGTCATTCAAACATTTCTGCTGCTTATTTTTTATTTTTTTAAGTTTATTTAAGTGTAGACCTGACTATTATATCCAGTTTTCCGAATAACAATTAGTGAGGTTAGTTTTAGACATGTGTCTTTTTTTCTTATGTATTGCCTCGATCCGAGTATGATGATATTTTTGACATTTTTCGGCATAAATGTTTGAAAATTTTTAGCAACTTTTCTGTTGATTAGAAAACCATTTAAGTGGCCCTATGCGACAGATGCAATTTCGAGTCGCTATTCGTGTTTTAGAAAATAATTAACTGTGCTTTACGCTTACAGTAAGGGAGTGATAGTATCAAAGTCATAATAATAATAATAATTACTTTATTACCCAACAGATTACAAATAAAATCCAATAACAGGGCAATATACAGTACCGTTCATGGAAGTTCGGGCAAGCTGACAAATTATATTAACTGTTTAGGAAATAATTTTAAAGTTATATAATATACATTTTTGTGAGGAATTATTAAAACGAACCTTTTCTGGAAGCCTTTTACCAATTTCCAGGTAGTATTTGTCTATTATAAGACCGTTATCATAAAACATATAATTATGTTGGAAATCCCCAATAATTACAGTGACAATAAAGCTTTATAATAATCCCTAGGAGGCTTTGCTGATTGCCACGTGTTACCTGGAAATATTCGTATACCCTTTATAAAGTATTATAACATTTGTAAACGCAGTAGTTCTGAAGGGATTGTTATTGTGAAAGTATCTGTGGTTGTACAAGTGAAAAATAAAATAATTTCGGTTTGACTGCTTAAAATGCCCCGTGGAAAGCCTCTAGCTGTTTCAAAACGATCTGCTATTATTTCTTTGCATCAGGAAGGGTACGCAGAAAGACGGATTGCGGATAAATTAAAAATAAAAAAATCTACGGTACATGATACTATAGTTCGATTTAAGACAACCGGTGACGTGCAAGATCGTAATCGGCCAGGAGCATCAAGAAAAACGACTCCTGCGGAAGATTTACGAATAAAAATAATTAGTAAGCGCAATAGAAGACTAACAGCATCAGAAATTGCTGCAGAATTCAATAATGAGCGAGATTCCAAAGTTTCTGTGAGTACTGTGAACGTCGGCTGAAAAAGGCTGGGTTGCATGGGCGAGTGGCTTGTCGAAAACCGTTACTCCGAAGAGGAAATAGGCTGAAGCGACTGAAATGGGCACAAGCTCATAGAGATTGGACAGTGGACGGTTTTAAAAACGTTTTGTGGACTGGACGATCCAAGGTTTGAGGTTTTGGAAATAGACGGAGATGCTGGTTTCGTACGCAGATCAAGAGGGGAAAGAATGTTACGGGAGTGTATAGTTCCTACGGTGAAGCATGGAGGCGGATCTGTAATGGTTTGGGGTTGTTTTTCCTTAACCGGAAGAGGGGACTTGCTCAAAATTGAGGGGATAATGAAAAAAGAATAATATCGGAAAATCTTGGAGGAAAATGCCATACCGTCAGGAATTAATCGTGGATTTGAATTTATGCAGGACAATGACCCCAAACATAAATCTAAATTGTGCACAGATTACCTGCAGCAAGAAGAAAATGAAAGAACCCTAAAAATTATGGAATGGCCGCAACAGTCCCCCGATCTGAACCCGATAGAGTTATGGGAAGAATTAGACCGATGTGTTAGGAAAAAGTGTCCAACACCGAAGGAACATTTGTGGACCATTCTGCAGGAGGTATGGACAAGCTTGCCCAATGAAACATTAGCAAAATTAGTGAATCGGATGCCGAGAATAGTGGCAGCAGTCCTAAAGGCAAAAGGTGGATTTTTCGACGTAAATCGGATTTAAATTATTTGTATTACATTAACACCTTTTCTTTTTAATAAATTTGTGTTTGAAAATATGTAAAATCATGTAAGTAAGTATTAAATACATGGCCATTTAATATTTCTCTTATTTTCTTTGACTTCCGTACATTTTTTTGCTTGCCCGAACTTCCATGAACGGTAGTGTACATATAAGAAAAATAGTGCAGTGTTGTAAGTCAAAACTTAACGTATAAGTAAATACAACTGAAATAATAACAAGTAAGCATCTAATCGCTACACTAACATATAAAAAAGAGAAAGAAAAAAAAAACAGGCTCGGAGCTGACGAGTCAATATACACACATTAGAATAATGAAAGGGGTCTGGATACGCACAATTGGCATAAGACGCTTTGCAGATACAGTCTACATATTAAAGGCTCCTCTAATAACGATAAGCTTAGTAGTTGCTTATATACCCCGTTGATTCGCTCACCATACATACAAAAAGTAATCTACAACGAAAAGAGATACAAAAGCATTAGTTTATTTGTTAAATCTGTCGCACGCAAAATAATAGTTACTTTATTTAATACTTAAGGATTCCAACATACTGAAGATGGTTAATTGGTAAATAAATTAATAAATATTATACCAATTTAGTAAATATTACACCAATAATAAAAGTAAATACATTGAATAATAAAAGCTAAACATGTAGAATGAAGAATTACAAATTAGTCGAAACAAATTAGATGCTGTGAATTCGTCTACAGTGTGATTTCGTTTTACTAATTGAATGCGCTCTGACAAGCGTGTAATTCTTAAAGCAGACGATATGTTAACTAGTAAATATGTTAAAATAAATCTAAAATGTGGGAAGAAAGTTTGGCGATTCGAGAGATACTGGTGGTAATGGTAGAATACGTACATATCCATATGTATATCACCGTTTTCAATTAGAACATGTTACAATAAGAAGGATTACTTAAGAAAAAAAGGTATAAGACTATTTACAATAAGAATAGCAGATTTTCAAGAACTTGAGGGTTTTGGATTTGGTTAAAGTAAATATTTCTTGGATGTAACTTGTATAAAAATTATTTAAACGTAAAACTTACGTAACATAAAACTATATGTTTGCATAAAGTTCAGTTATCACTTTACAATACGAATTTGCATTTTTAAGTAGAACATTCTGCATATTACTGCGCTTTCAAATGCCTTTCTTCAATTCATAACATCTTTCCTTAACATTCTACCCATTTTTAAAAGTTTTGCGATTCATTTGTTAGTAGTTTCGGCCAAAAGCATAGAGGCTGTTTTACACGGCGCGTATTTCTACTGAGAATAAGGCTGGGATACACATGCTACTAGGTAGCACGAAAGTATGCTATTTTCAAGCAAATGCTTAGTAGCAGACTGCTTGCAAGTGTATATGAAAAAGGCGTGCTAGTTATGTAGCACTTACTAGATCGCAGGAGGATCTATTTTTGTGCTAGTATGCATGCTACATGTGAAGGAAAACAATGAAAGCATATTCAGGCACGTATGAACGTGTTTACTGAACAAGGAGCATGCTACTCGCAGCACGCAATGCACTCATCGTGTAAAGAAATATATAAAGTAAAATATAAGTATGCTTATAATAGGTACCCCCGAAGCTGTGCTAGTAACTAGTAAACGTATAGGCGCGGAGAACATGCTAGAAACGATCACGCTACCTAGTAGCAACCAAGCATGCTTTTTCACTACCACGTGTATGTGATACTCCAAAGCTTTTTATTATTATATTTAAATTGCCCAATAATGTCTACTCTTTTAAAACGATCATTTTAAGTATAATTGGTAAGGTTTAACACAAAAACTGAGTTTTAAATAAATTTCTTAGAAAGAAAAAATAAAGGAATTTTTTAGAGGAACATAGACACTTAAAAAATGTGTATTAAACATATGAAGTATTAAATTAGGACACCCGTTTTTAATTTTTTGATGCAAAGCATTCTACAATACTATGTTGCGGGTCTGCAGTCTTGGCGATTGTTGATAGTAGATTTATTTATTAACTTATTTTCACAATATCAATGGAATAGAATGTAGTGTATGGATGTGGTTGATTCTGATTTGAGTGTTCTTTCACGTCTTTTGCACGTCTTATGAATTCTAAGTACTGTACGGTTACATATGGCATTTCTTGTCGCTAGCGCTCCTCTAAGTTAGGGATGGACCTCCCACGTTCAGGATGAAAAGAAAAGTTTGCAGTTTTAGAAGAGCCTTGGCGTTACAAACGAGGTAATAAATTTTGGAGAAATATTTGAAGTGACGACTAAAACTATTGAAGACGGATAACTTGAATAATAGCTTAATTCAAAAGCAATGAAAGTATGATGTGAAATAGTTAAAAGTAATGTATGACTTTGAAAAATGAGAAGATAATTTAAAGTTAGATAGCAAGATGTACTTATTATTTCCTTAATACTATGAAACATAAAATCAAAGAAAAGAATAGATAACTAAAAGTGTATTTATTTAAATGGGTATACACCTAACAATTACAAAGAGTTTCCTGATTCTCCAACAATTGGATGCACTACAAATTACACTACCAAATCCAGTACTCATATTGCCTACAAATAATGAACCACCAAACAACTGACGCGACTAGTGTGGTCGGGTATCTCACACCCTAAGCGAGGTTTTTGTCATTTCATTTAATCAGTAACTTGGCATTCGCTACATTTTTCTTGTGATTCCAAGATTGACAGTATGCAGTTGCAGTTACTAATTAACGGAGGACACTACGATGACGTATAGTATAAAATTCTCTTTATTTTGAATTGACTGGGTATGTGATACCCCACCACATCAACGCGGGGTTAAGACTCGGCGGAAATTGAATCCAGCACGCTTACCTGCCATACCCATCTGACGCGTGGGAGGAATTGGCGAATGGGCGCAGCATAGTTACAAGACCGCATGGGCTGGCCGTGGGATGGGTCCAATATGCGGTATTTGTAACTACGATTCCTCCCACGCGTGGGATGGGCATGGCGCGAGCTGGGTTCAATTTGGGACATTCTAGAGTGGTGATTCAAATTCTCTTTGAATGAAGGTTCGCTGAATTTTTTTTGTATTAACCAGATTCTACAAAATGGCCATCGAAATTGTTCTAATTTTTGTAAATGGAATATTCTGTAAGGGCACAGAGAGTATAGCGGAACATTCTAATGCATATTAACTTATTATGTCTGATCTAATAAATATGGCGAACCAGTGTTATTTTTCATTTATGTATCTAAGCTCAGGACTGATAAAATAAAATAACTAAAATATACGTTTGAAACGTTAAAAGTAAAGAAATCGAGTTGCTGCCCATGTGCATAATGGGCCTATTGTTGCCTAAATACTCTGGGTTCTAACTCTCTTTCATTGTCCATTATCCAACCCTTGTACCAAAATTCGTTTAGCTAGTGTCGTTCGGGTAATATCCTTTTATAAAACTGGGGTACAATATTATTTATCAGGCCGTACTAAGAGTGAAAAGCGTCGAAAAATGTAAAACATTTCACAGTTTGCGTTATCGGTGAAATCGATCAAAATATGAATGCTAACGAACCTCTGTGCACTAAATTTCTTTAGCTGAGGTTCTTCGAGTGACATTCCTTTATTAATCGGTGGGGTGTAATTATTTAAGTCATACTAAAGGTGGAAAGAATTCGAAAAATATGCGGTGACACGAATTGTGAAGGGTTTTCCAAGTAATTACACCCACACAGTTTTGTAGAGGGGTGCTACCTCAACAACCCTAGCTAAGCGAATTTTGTGTACACGATTATTTTTTATCCATGCGATTTGGACTTCAACGTGAATTTCGGGTGTAGTTTATATTTCCCACCTCTTTCAAATTTTAACACCTTTATTATTATTCCCATATGGGATAGAGATTTTCAAATTTGAACTAATTATTTGAATAAAAGAGTGTTACAAGTTTTTCTTCAACAAGCCAGGTGAATTTCTTTCCTTCTATAAACCAGATGGATTTCCCCGGACAGTTGCGTCATTCCCCCATAAATGCTATGAATATTTCATTTGTTTTGGTTATTTTTTTACTTGGGTGTTAGAAAATTGACTGCTGTTTCGACGTTTGTAAGTTTGAACAAAAAGTATAAAATCGTATTTCGTATCCAACACAATTTTTCATTAATACTGATATAAAATATTCTCCATTTACATGTTAATTTTTTTTTGGAGCAAATCTTTGAGGTTAATGATGCAAAATTAAGATACAAGATCAGAAATGATTATATCAATACTGCTAGCTTTAGAAATGCAATCTATGTATGTAGGAAAGTATATTGAATTACACTGAATAACATAGGAATAAAGATGTAGGTACTGATACAATTTTTTTATTATACATTTGAATGAAAGACGATAATAAAATTGGACGGAAGATAAACACATCTATTTAAATATACCACAGATTTAGTGAATTTGGTTACTTGCATTCAACTGAAATATAACAATTATATATTCGAATGATTTAACAAATGTTCCCAATCGATGGAAAGAAACTGAGTATGTTGAACCTCAGAAATTGATTTGGCTAGAAACTCGCATTTATCGAAAACTACCGAACATATTGCTTATTTTTAATGTAAAACTTTTTAGGCCTGTAATTTTATTCCTTAAATGTAGCAGGTAGTTATTAGTGTTGTTGCTTTTCACATCAATTTATAAAGAGTGCTTCACGGTGTTCTCATGTCATTTTAAGAATAATTTTTCACATGTGTTTTCTTAAAATCTGTAATGAATAGAGAGCCGGTTTTTTAGCTGGCTTCGATATCCATAAGCGTATTGATTGTGAGGGACTGAGGTATATCGTTTGTAAGCAGAGTATGTAAATGGACGACTTAATGATACGCTTATGGATATCAGAAGTGACTGAAAAGTATAGCCGCTAACAATGAATTATCATTGTTCTTATTATTCTCGTTGTAATTTTTTGGCAATGAAATTAATAGCAATATTTACAACATTCATATTTTCCAACAAGGAATATTAAAAACACCATATATGTATGTTTATTTATGCTTGTTAAAAATATTGTATAGCTCTAGATTCACAACTGATTTTATATTTTGTATAATCGAGCACTGTTAAACAATGTTACTATCTCTTTGTTAATAACTGGTGCTATTCCATACCATTTATTTTAGATGAAACTATTATGGCACAAAGAACACAACATAGTTATTTTATAAAAAAATACATATATTGTCACCGTATTTGCTCATGTACTTTAAATAATATGTGTATCTATGAATATGTCTATGCGAATAATATTAAATATAGATATAAAAACAGTGTCAGTGATGCTTATTTACAATAAGAGGTACAGGTACATTGAATCACATTTCTTCTAAGTTTAATATGGGCCCCCTTTACCAGGGCGTGGTGGTCCATACGATGTAGATGATCCACCTCCTCCTCCTCCGATGCCTCCGCCAATTCCTCCAACACCACCTCCAATTCCTCCACCAAGTCCACCTCCGATACCGCCTCCGATTCCGCCTCCGATTCCGCCTCCAACTCCGCCACCGATTCCGCCCCCGATTCCGTCCCCGATTCCACCTCCTATTCCACCGCCAATTCCACCACCAGCACCTCCTCCACTTCCGCCTGCACCTCCCCCACCTCCGCCTGCACCTCCCCCACCTCCGCCTGCACCTCCTCCACCTCCGCCTGCACCACTACCGGCACCGCCTCCACCTCCAGCTGTTTGAGTTCTATATCGAATGAAATATACTTCAGGTTTAGATGGCTGCGTTGGAGCTGCTGTTGGAATAGTAATTTCTGGTGCCTCATCTGGTCTCTTCACCAGAACATAAACAATCGTTCTTTCTTCATCTAGCGGTTGAAGTGGTATAGAGGGGGCGGTTGGTGTAGGTGCTGATGGCGCTTTAATGAATATTATTTTATAGTGTCGAGAAGCTTGTCTTACGGCTATTGGTCCTTGTTGTGATACAGCCTCAGTGTCAGGTGGGGCGACATGTACATAAACATGCCTTTGAACTAAAATTCCTCCACCGCTACCAGCTCCGCCACCAGCTCCGCCACCAGCTCCACCACCAGCCCCGCCACCAGCTCCGCCTCCAAAACCACCTCCAAAACCACCTCCTCCAAAACCACCTCCTCCAAAACCACCTCCTCCAAAACCACCTCCTCCAAAACCACCTCCAAAACCACCTCCTCCTAAACCACCTCCTCCTAAACCACCTCCGCCTATTCCACCGCCTCCAATTCCGCCACCCCCTATTCCACCGCCGCCTAGTCCACCACCGCCTATTCCACCGCCGCCTATTCCACCGCCACCTATTCCACCACCTCCTATTCCACCACCAATCCCGCCGCCGCCTATTCCACCGCCTCCGATTCCAAACCCTCCTGGTACACCATACGACGTGCTTGGAGGATTATAATTGTATTGAGGCTTACTATGAGCAATTGCTACCAAACAAGCGGTTACCTGAAACATTATGAAAGTATAGTAAAGATTATGTGTCCGATGAGCTTCGGCTGTGCTTCAAGTATTCGGCAGGTATAAGAATGCAGTAGTTCATTTCTATGAAATTATTATCAGAACAAAGACCAAGCTCATGTGGATTTTTTTCTTTTATTATATTAAATTCTAATTTTAATTGTGAACCTGCAGAATATAAGAAATGTATTAGTTGCGGAGTGGAAACGTGCACACATATTCGAATATTTTACTAGTATTTTTATACATTGCATTACTCGGAAGAGTTTTACAAATTATTGTTTTTATGGTAACTGTAAATTAGTGTTGAATACGGCAATTTACATTGTTTATTAGTTACCGGTTTTATTTAAACATTTCGAAACATGCACATAATTTTTATTGTAGTGTAAAACTAATAGTTTTTCGCAATTTTTTATATATTTCCTACTTAAAAATGATTGTACACTGACAATTTTTTCAGAAATAAAAGTGTATTAATGATGTGACCAGATACTGGACTTTTTACTAACATCCATTAATAAAGAAAAGGTTGTATAATCTTACCATATAACTATGTAATATCATATTTTTAGTAATGAACAGCAAAAAATATACTATAAAAACTGGATTGCTCTTTAATTCTTGGATACTCCTTAACTAATTCTTTGAGAAAATTGGATGGGCAGAAATTGCTTAAATTAAATACAAACTAGCTATTATTTGTTATTCAAATACTTAATAAATAGGATTATTCAACTTCCTTAAACTGTTTTGCAAATGCGTACTGCTTTGCACAAAAAAAAACAACGTGGTTTATCAGTTTCAACTGGCTTGGAGTTATAAGGAAGCACTTTGCGAACTAGATGGTAGCTAAGACATACACCGAGAAAAACATATATCTTAAATCATATTTTGTTTAAGTAAACGTGTTGTAATTCTTAATATAAATTGTTTTTATTAAAAATACAAGGGTTGCTGTCCCAAAATTTTTCTGTGTACAAGAGACAAGGCAGAGTTTTAATAACGCCGATTTTATTTAAGTTATGGGAAGATTTTTTGAGAATCTGTGAGATTACAGAAAGTAAATGGAATGCACACTATAATTCATTTTGTATTTACGATAAAAAAGTTGAAATGAAAATACATTGTCGAGTATGTCTAAAATGTGCACGTTTAGGGCTGAGTTTCCTTGTATGATTGACGAATAGTTTGCGGTACCATTTAGAATATGAAATAAATCAGAAGTATGTATATCTATCCTTAAAGTACAACAGTTTAATCATTTTCATAGTTCAAGTTACACATACTATTGCATTTGATATTGATTTCCAGTTTTCCTTAAGATTTAGTGAGAAACCGTTCTAGAGTTGCAGATCTACTTATCTACAATGAAAATTCTACTAGCTAACAATACTTACTATTAGGAGGTGTCTCATCTTCACTGTAATACGACAGCTCGATTGAAATTGAAGAGTGTTTTCAAATAGATAAATGCACCTTTTTATAGCGCATCTTTTTCTTGTAATCAACACCCCGCCAGTGCCATAAGAGATGTCTTCTTTAACGCAATTGTGTATTTTAACATTTAGATAAGTGAAATTTGGGTCACAACCTCTTACCGGTATTGTCCAATAATGCATACTTCTTACTTGTATGTAGATATGTATTGCAGTACCATTAACTGTGACGATCTATATATGGTATTAATCAAATGTAATACATTATAAAAAGGGTAGCTGAACTGAATGTATGTACATACACATAGGCTGTTCCAAACTTGTATTTATTACAAGAGATGGTATATAAATTTAAATTCGATGAAGTTGTGAAATTTAGTTCTTACAAAAAAGTCCTATAAGGCATTTTGAAATTTCCTTGTAGTATTTTCTTTTTCGAAACATAAGGTATAATATAATTATATTGTATTACACCAGAAAAAAATAAGGATACTCAATGAGAAAATAGAAGAAGGTAGGTATTTGCTTAAAAATTAAACCATTAACTACCGCAATATTCCAATAGTAATGGGTTCGGTATATTTTGGAGAATAGGTTGTTATATTTCCTTTTCAATTCTTTCAAGATTTTGAAAAATACAAGTAAAAATCGTAAACAGTTCAAAGCATACTCAATTTCGCAACTAACCGAAATATTTTGCTTGATCACTTGTCAGACCTAAACTTAGCAATTTTTAACAAATTTAAAAACTCATATTGACTGAGATGTCGAATTCTAAATGTCCAATTCTCAAATGCCAGCTATAAAAGTATAGCAATGTGGTAAATACAGTTCACGATCAATACAGATTATGATTGTATTGCAAATATCTCGAAAATTACGTGTAAATATAGTTAATTTCTACGCTAACTGGGCAGTTCATTAATTTTGTACCGTTTAGATTCTTTTCTTGCCTTTTTTTATATTTAAGTAAGAGAAGGTTAAGGCTTCGAAATATTGCACAGAATAAATGAGTTGCTGTTCTTTTTTTGATTTCAAATTTTGAATGCTCCTGCATTTGTTTTGGCATCAGATTTGAAACGTCTAAGCAAATGCCGAACACTGGTGATTTGGTGACCTTTCTTGTAGATCTAATATTAATGGAAATACATACTTTGGCTCACATATAAGGCTCATATATACAGATAAGGAAATAATGGCTCATATATAAGGAAATAATAACAACTGTACATGTATACAATAAGATTTGTTGTATGAAAAATACATTTATTGTCACCGTGTAATAAATGCAATTCATAAAATATACAGCACACAATTACTTTATCACTATAAAAATATTGACAATAAATAGAACGAAACTATCACATTAGTGGTCAGGGGCTTATCGAATGCCCAAAAGAACTAACGCCGATATCTTAATATCCACCATTATGTGAAGGTGGTCCGTAACTAGTTGGAAGATTTATCGATGATGAACTTGAACTGTGACTTTGTGAACTAGAGGAAACACTACTAACAATTTCGTGGCCACCACTTCCTACAATTCCTCCGTGACTGCTAATACCTAGAGAACTGTCTCCTACCTCAATATTACCAGCTGAACTTGAAATAATTCCGCTGTCAGCTATGCTGTTTCCAGAAACTACCCCATTATTTACGATGCCACTACTGATAACATTACCGCTATTAAAACTATTTTCTTTTTGAGCTTTGTACCTGATGAAGTAGACTTCTGGTTTGGAGGGTTGCGTTGGTAGAGCTGTTGGTATATGAATATCTGGTTGTTCGTCTGGTCGTTTAACTAAAACGTAGACGAGAGTTTTTTCTTCGATTTGTGGTTGGAGTGGAATTACAGGAGCAGTTGGGGTTGGTAGTGTTGGAGCCTTGATGAATATGATTTTGTAATGTTTTTGAGGTGGTACCACAGAAATTTGTTTTTGCGGGAGAAACTCTTCCTGTTCCGGTGGGGGAACATGTACGTAAATATGTTTTTGTATAAGTGTTCCTGGTCCTCTATTAAATATACCACCCCCATTAGAGTTTCCCGCCAATCCTATATTTCCAGCTGAGAATGATGAACTTCCAGAAGAAAATGAACTGCTTGCAAAATCAGCACCGTTTAAGGCGGTTGAACCAATTCCAATTGCTCCATTAAACGAGCTTGCACTTATTCCATGATTACTGCCAATGCTATTTACATTGTTTATACCTAAGTTTCCTCCAGATATAAGACTGCTAACTCCACCATCCCCAAACGTATCATGTGCATTTATAATTGCCGACGAAATAACTGGCTTGTTGTAGATATATCCAGCTTCGGGTCGACCTTGTGCTAAGGCCACTATGGTAGCAAAAAGCTGAAACATAAAATATTGTATTATACTTCTTTAAGGCAGCTCGAAAAATATTTTTTTTTATGATGCAGACTATACTTACAACAAAGACTCTCATATTTCCCAAGTAACGTAAGTTACTCAAGAAGGTCGAGTTGTTCAAATTTGTATCGGAACCACAAATTTATAGTCCATCTTCGTTCCCCACCAGAAAATACCTGTAAGTAATCAAAACTTTAAATATTCGGTGGTAAAAAACCGGGTCACATCCTCTCACTGCCCGACAACGCCAAGGTGGGCATATCGGATCTGTATCACATGAATCCGGTAGAGTTCGGAAATAGCTTAAGAAAGTTGGCCGGACCAACCACAACACTTTCGACTCTGAATGTTTCCCCGCCGAAAATGTATTTATTGTTTACGATGAACTCATGCTGACACTGTTTATGACCATTAACGATATAACGTATACGAAGAATTTCTATAGAAGAAAGTATTGTTTGAATTGATTTTCAAAACACGTGTTTTTACGTAGTAAGTGAAGCTGAACAACTACAGCACTTGCACTTTAATGCATTTTATGCAAATGCAAACAATGCGTTTTGTAATATGCATGTAGTTATAATGTAACAACATGTAAAAGTCAACATTTTTACTCGGCAAGATGATTTTCTTTAAATTTTTAATGAAATCAAAAACGAATTTCCGAACTGGTTACTATAAATGATAAGTTTTCGTTGTTGCAGCAGCAGTAGTTTCTATATTTGTAATCATAATGGTTGTCATCATATACAGGATGTCCCAACCTTCTGGAATTGTCAAATTGCGCTTATTGTATAAATAGTAGGAAGCTAAAATTCTTTGATTACATAATAGACTTCACAGAGTACCTTTCAAAAATATTTCAGTATGTGCAGGGTTATCGATTAGTAGCGAACCAGGCACCTACTTTGTTAAATGGAACACTCTGTATATTATTACTTTTTTAGTTTTCCCTTCTACTAATGAACCAATATGGGTCTCATATGTCTGTTATTATCAAATTTTGAGATATTTATAATTTTGTCAATCGCCTAAATATATATATCTATTTCTTTCAAAAAATCCGAAATACAAATACATTCTAGTGAAAATTTTTATGAGATTCAATTGCATACTTGCTTTTATCAAGGCATGGTGCTAGAACGCCTTCTAAATTTACAGTTCAGTATTGAACTTCAAATTACCAAATTCAACACTAGAAACATATTTTTTTAAAATAGCACCCATATCTTTTCTGTATCCACCGTATAGGAAATTTATATCTGTAACGTTTTTCTATAACAATGCATATGTCTAACATTGAAGGTAAGAGAGATTATTTGCTGTTAAGCCTAAGTCTTGCGTTTGGGTATTGCACCCAAGTGGTTTCTGGTGTTAGTACTGTTTGGTTATCATGACAGCAATAAACAAAAGATACTAACATTGACGTTTTTAAACTATTGATTCAAAATTTTAAGCCCAAGTAGCTGTTCGTAATCAAAGGCGAGTTCTGCATTTGAGATAGTTCAGCTACCATGACAACAAAACATACTGACTTTGACGATCCTAGGCTTTTGATTCAAAACTTCGAGCCTAAGTATAGAGGAATTCGGTAAGATGTATAATTTATATATTAGAAAAAAGTGAATGAAATTGTGTATTTTGGCTAGCACCATGTGTAAGTTGCTCTATCCTGACTGATAATGTTCACAATCGAAAACATTTGTCAAATTCAAGATTTGGTACTACCGGAAACATTCATTTTATTTATGTAGAAACACAAAAAGGGGTTAGTTTCTTACTTTGCTTCAGAAATAGGAAATAAATAATCGGCACATCAAAAAGTGCGAATGAAATAAAGTCTTAGGAGATAATGACATTTGTAGGTACAGTAGCACAGAAAAATGTATAAAACAAAAGCCTAGTTCCTTCCTTTTCATTTGTACATTTAGAAACACGTTAGTCTAGATTAGCTCTTCGAAAATGCACTATTAAAGTGAAGAGTGTGTAATTAAAAATAAGAAAGATAGCTTAACTTTATAAGATTAACAATAACATTAGCACTACAACCCATAATTATTTTGACGTATGTACAGGGTGAGTCAACTCCGCGCGCCTTGAAAATTGTGCCTTTATGAATAGAGACTTTTCAAAACGGCTTTTTCTTCTTATGAAGTCCGAATGGGGGAATGATTTAAAATTATATTCAAACGTACATGATATTTCTCAAGTTCGTAGATACCTAAAGTTATGTTCTGTCAAAACTTCAGTTAAAAACGCCGCAGGGCTCCACCAACTATCTGGCCGTCTATGGCGTCCATACAGCGTTATATGTGTGCCCCTTTCGAGCCCCTTTGTGCTCTGGTGTATTGTGATAATAATAGCATTTCATATTTAGATCATAGTATTAACAAGATTTAGTTAAATTAAATACGCTCTCTGTGAAGCACCAATTATTATTATTATAAGTCAGGAATCTTGGCCTTAAGAAACCTGAAATGCGACCCCAAAATTGCTGTACTAAGAACTGATAAGGGAAATCTACGGTAATCGTCGACAGCGAAGAGTACGAGCAAAAAGTTCTTTCCTTACTGCAAGACGGTACCTACACCGAGAAAAATGTATAGTAAATTATACAACAATTGTAGCTTATCCTACCAGAATCGACGGTTACTATAGTGACAGCTATCGAAGTAAGTAGAAAATGCCTTATTATTGCAGTTTTTTAAAGTGGCTGCCTGTACTCTATATTTATAGTAAAAATACTCCAAAATTATAGTAAAATAGGTACTACAAAAATTGTAAATATATTACCATACACTTGTAGTAAAATTCTCGTTAAAGTAGAAAATTTGAAGAAAGGGATTCTTAGTATAAGTAAATGGCCATTACAACTATTATTTACTTAGAATTCTTGAAATGCATATTATTTATATCCACATTATTAGTTGCACTCCCCTTGTTTTAAGCAGTACGACCTATTCGTACATAATGCAGCAAATTATTCTCATGCTTATAACGGAATAATGTTTAAACAAAAGTGAATTTAATGTAGTACATATGAAAAAAGTGCCTAGAAACAATAACCAAGATAATGCTAATAAACAGCTCCTGGTATTGATGGAATCACTACCAGCAAAAACAATATGAGAAAAAAAGCATTAAGCTTCTTGCTTCTGGAGACATTGCTCTTACATCTCTCAATTTATGCCACTAATCTCCAAAAGCGCACCTAGTTCCAGTAGTTATAGTCATACTGTCCTAGATAGTAGAAACCGGAATATAGATGCCACTTACCCATACAATGATATAACCTTACAACGTTTTACAAACATTTTCAAAAGATACCGGTTGATGTAATCTTTTTTTTCTTTTTATTACTACTTACCACGTGTACTAATTTAACTATAGTCTCTTTAGATATATAATAAATAATAATAATACAAAAAGGGATAAATAAACTTAAATATGAACTCATTGATTATTAAACTACATAAAGATAATCCCTATTTAACTACATTATTAAAGAAATAATTTCATTTTACTGTAACATAAAAAAAAGTTTTTCATTAGTTCATTCACTTGCCCCTAATTTTAATTTTTTCTTGAAAGTCTATTTGTATTAAATAAATATTTTCTTAGGGTTAGAAAATCAAGAAAATCCAAGACAGAAAAATGTTTCTTCCAAGTAAATCATTTAGTTTTAATTCATATTAAAGGTAGGAATTAAGAAATGGTCCAGATCTCACAAAGTTCTATTGAGAAATTATGCAACCGGTTTCGTGTTCAAAAAACACATCAGGCCAGTTACAAGGATATCCAATAAAAGATAAATTACAAAAATGGAAGAAAAACCTAAAGTTAGTAATTAAAAGTAGGAGCAAGTGAATGAAAAAGTTTTTTTTTATTTTACAGTATAATTAAATTATTTCTTTAATAATGTAATTAAATAGGGATTATTTTTATGTAGTTTAATAATTAATGAGTTAATATGTAAGTTTATTATTATAAACGTTGTTAGGTTATATCACTGTATGGGTGAGTGGTATCTGTATTCCGATTTCTACTATCTAGGGTGCCATGACTATAACTACTGGAACTAGGTGGCGCTAGGAAATATTTCAGTTGCTGTTTTTGAAGATTAGTGGCATAAATTGAGAGATCTAAGAGCAATGTCGCCAGGAGTAAGAAGCTTTAATGCTTTTTTTACTCAGATTGTATTTACCAGTAGTAATCCCATCAATACCAGGAGCTATGTATTAGCATTATCTTGGTTACTAATAATGAAAGCAAGGACTGTGGGGCAGTACGGCAACAACAATATTCACGGCACACCCCGCACCACACAAATTATTAATTAACTCGGAAAGGCCGTTTCGAAGGCACATGGATCATCATCCTCAGCCGCGTACCGATTGATGTGAGAGAACATATATTAAATCTAACGAACCCGCTCAATTCCTACCCTTCAAGAAAAATATATACAAGTACCTACCTTTGCCCCTTAGACTAAGAAGCAAGTTAAAATAAGGAGAAAAGGCGGAAAAAGGTTTGTCACGAAATACAAGAACATGTGGCCGTTCCACCCTAATAAAAATAAAAATCGAGTGAGACAACGGTTATGTCCCTTTCTATCCGTCAAATTTGTGTTCTTTCCGCCTATATCCTTACCTAAATACTGGACAAGATGCGTTATAGCACTGCCATAAATCAAAGGCCTATTTACCGCAATAAATCGAAAAGACAAGACGAGTGTAAAGGTCTCTTCTCTTTATTGATTAGGTTTGTATTCTTATTTATGTACATAGTCTCATAAGCGTCCAATTCAAGCGGCGAAATCACGTTTTTAATCAATTTTAGGTTTTATAATTTAATATTATGCCCTGTATCGTTTATGTGTTGTGCTACACTTGACGCTTCCATCTTCCCGTACCTGTAACACCTTGTGTGTTCATTGAATCTAGTACCTATCGCTCATTTCGTTTGACCAATATGGGCTTTATTACCACATGCAATTTTGTAAATTCCCCACCTTTCTCTAATATCCGGTTTATCTTTTGGATTGCCAAGAAGGTTTTTGAGTGTGTATCGCGAACTGACACATACGTTCATCTCTTGTCCCTTAAAAACTTTGCTAATACTTTTTGATACTTTATGGAAGGGAAGATTCACTAATTTCTTATCGCGGGTTACTGTTGGGATTAAGGTCGTGGAATTTCTAACATAACTTATTTTGGACTTTCCTAAGCATGCGATCGACCTCTATAGAAGAGTAATCGTTGTAAATAGCTACATTTTTATGAATTTTAGCTCTTTATTGCACTTACTTTTACTCAAGGGGAACTTCACCAATCTATTAATTAAGAAGCTAATCGCGGCTATTTTGTGTTGTCCACAGTCGGACATAATGTATCTATTAGTGTTTCTTTCCTTTCTATAGATGTCAATTTCCAGTTTTTCTACTGTGAATTTAATAGTTTCAAATTTTGAATCTAGTGTCGCGAGGAAATCCGGAATGGTACTTTTCTTCGTATCAAAAACCGCGAAAATATCGTCTACGTACCTAAGCCAAATTCACTGGAAATACACGTTGTCCTTATTCAAACTAGTTTCAAATTTACTCATGAACAAGTTGGCTATGACAATTAATTAATAATTTGTGTGGTGCGGAGAATATTGATCTTGGCTATTGTTTCTAGACACTTTTTTCATATGTACTTCTACATTAAGTTCACTATCGTCTGAACATTATTCGGTTATAAGCATAAGAGTAATCTGCTGCATTAATGTGAATATAAAATGCAAGTAATTCATTACAAGTATATACTTCTAAGCGGAGTAAAAAACGTTAAGAAAATATTTTTTTTTGATTTAAAACAATTATTCTATTGTGGATAATTGAAATAGTAATTGTCTTGAGGCGGCAGGCTTTATACAAGTAAACGTTTCTCTGCGTGTAACACTATTGTTGCTTGTTCAACAACAATATTGTAGTGTACGTAGCCACAGTAAATAGTTGCAAATATTTTGTTTTTTTCACTACAATATGTCACTCACTCATTGCCATATTGCGTGTTCGTGTGGTACGTTTATTGTAGTAAGATCTACGTATATGTTTGTTGCGAGAACCATAAATGGGGTGGATATTACCACAACACGTTAACTACAAATATATTGTATGCCTTACTACTATATTTCCCTCAGTGTATCAATTTGTTGAACGTGATCCTACTTCCCGAATTGAGCATTCCATCATTAACTCCATTAAAACGTAATCTATTCCTTACCCAGAGGTTACTTCTCTCTAGTGATAACCCAACATTCCCTTACGTCGTCAGCACTATCAGTAGCCCTATCTACAAATTATCGAAGTACCTTTCTAACTTGCTAAAACCCTGTCTTGAACACAGTGACTCTTTGATACAAAATTCCCAACATTTCATCCAACGACTGAAAGAGTTGACGGTAGATCCTGGCTATTTACTTGTCAGCTTTGATGTCGAATCCTTATTCACCAAAGTTCCTATACCGAATACAGCACCTATTATTAGAGAGTTCCTCATCTCCAATGACTAATTGGATGATCTGGCTGACTTGGTTGAAGCTTGTTTTTCTTTTGCCTATTTCCAGTTTATGGTAAATACTACGAGCAAGTCTCAGACGCAGCTACAGGATCTCCTCTGTCTCCTGTTGTCGCCAACATTTTTATGGAAGCGTTCGAACAACAAGCCCTATTATCTTACAACTTAAGCCAAAGTGTTGATACAGGTACATTGATGACACCTTTGTCATCTGGCCTCACGGGCACGAATTCTTAAATAATTTCCTATCGTTTCTGAATTTTCAACATAATTCCATACACTTCACCATGGAAATCGAATCGGACGGTTATCTTAATGGCCTCTCATACCATCATCCAGCCCAAAAACGCGGTGACATCAATTTTCTTATCCAAAGGGCCATTTCCCTATCTGAACCCAATTCGCTTCCTCAAGAACTGAAGAATTATTCTAGGAAAGATATTCAAACTACTATTTACCGCTATACCAACCCTTTTCCACAGCAAATCTCCTCATATAACCCTAATTTCCGTAAGCAAGGGTATCTACCCTGCGCTCATTGTGTCACCGATCGCATTAGCAAGATTCTCTTCAGGAACAACATAAAAACCATCTTCAAAACCAATTTCAAGCTCTCAGACTACTTTCAAAGACCGCAATCATTTGGAAGCCCCTGGTGTCTACTAGATTCTACATTTATGCGGTAGTGTGTACATCCGTGAAACAAAGCAATCGGTTAGCACTCGTGTTACTGAGCATGAACGTTGTACGCGGTTATTGCGTGTAGTCGGGTCCGCGCTGGCCGAGCATAGACTGGAAACTGGCCACCAAATCCAATTTAACTCTACCCGCATCATATCTCGCAACCCTCACTATTAGAGCAAAAAATACGAAAATCAATAGAGATTTTCAAACATTCCAACAATTTAAATCGCGAAGATGGCTCTCCCTTACATCACACCTGGAAATCCCAACTTATCAAATCTCCTAGCAACCGTCACGATTCATTTCCGCTCCGTTGATCCGAAACAAGCCCTATATAAACTCGTTCGGAATGAATAGTCTCCAGTCAGTGTGCAGTAACAGCCCTGAAGATGTCCCATAAGAGTGTGGACGAAACGTCAACAAAAGCTACAACAACGACGCGGTTACAACCTGGAAACCAAGAGTATAGGCAAATATGCGGATTTGTCTTTTTTTAAAAATAAAATTAATTTGTAACGAATTCAGTTGAAAATATAAAGTAGACAGGTGTGCGAATATATTATGTAAATTAAATTATATAGGTAAGTAGCATGAAATTAAAAATAGCAATCTTTAGTATATGATGAATTATGTCTTATATAAAATCTTCAGATATCTGTTCTTTTAAATTAACGGCATCAGATTTTTACGGAGAATATTTGAAATAACATAGTTGAATATCCAAAATCCAGAAATGTACATAGATACACGCAAATATTCGCATTAAGTAGCATTACCTTTCGTGTTTATATTATGGTGCGAATTGATGGATTACGTAATTACAAATTACATTACTGTCGCTTGAATGACCATGATGACGAAAGAAAGAATAAGTACAAGCACACATCTATCAATACAAATAGATGAATAAATTTCTCGCTAAGTAAAGAAGAGACTGGAGAGAAATGATTAGTTAATCTAGTAAACGCACTTGTATAAATGGTATACATAACAGAGTACACATGTGACGTGCGATAAATGTACACTCCAGAACATTATAATTAGGAACAAGTTTACAACAATGGGATAGTAAATTCTGTGAAACTATTGGCGGTAAAGTACAGGGTAGCCCTAATTCGATGCAAACAGCATGTTAATAATAAGCTCTTCTCTGAACTTGAATTATAAACAACTTACTCAAACGGATTGCCATTGTATCTAATAACGCGTAGTCTTTTTTTTGTACGCACCAGAATATTAAACAGAACGTGTTCTAAAACGTTTTTAAGAGATTAGTTTTCTTTTAAGCAAGAATATATAAATTCTGATTTCTAATTGATACGTTATAGTTATAAACAACTGAGGAGCGTTCATGCAAAATCAGACATGTCCACAGTTTTGAGAAAAACGCGAAAAACTGTTTATTCCAAGGGCACTTCAATTACGATTATACAACTGATATGACGACTAGTGTATCGAATCACATATTTAATACTGTCATGGTTATGGAAAAATGTGCATCATTCTAGGATAAAGTAATGTTTCGTCAAATTTTTGAATTTGTTAATGCAAATAATATTCTGCCTGAAACACAGTCGGCATTCAGGTGCGGTCACGGCTGTGAAACTGCCTTATTGAGTGTCACCGATGATTTGATAGCTGCCAGCGATCGGGGCTTTATTACTATATTAGTATTGTTGGATTTTAATAAGGCTTTCGATACTGTGAATCACACTATGCTGTCTTGTGTTCTGAAAAGCATTGGCTTTTGTTGTGATGCAATAGATTTAGTTGGCAGTAAGCTATCGCAAACAGTGTTGTCTTGAATGGTTCACGGTCTGCGCCTCCTCCTGTAGTCCTTGGTGTTCCTCAGGACTCGACTATTGGGCCCTTGTTGTTTTCCATATACACCAGCGATTTTCCAAGTCGCATTAGAAGTTCGCAAATCCACATGTATGCAGATGATATTTAATTGTATAAATCCTCATGAATGGTAACTTGCAACAAACTTACTTAATTCTGATATAAATACAATCTACAATTTTTCTAAACAATACAGCCTACATATTAATCCATCAAAGTCTCAAGTTATTTTATTCGGTTGAAATCGGTGATACGATTTTGCCGGTTGCTGCTAGTGTGAACGATTTGGGCATTGCCCTGGGATAACAATTACGCTCTGTGACTTTCTGGTACTTTCGCATTTTAATTCCTGTTCCTCAGTAATCCGGCAATAGATAAAGCAAAATATCGAATTCAGAAAGTACAAAACTCATGTCTTCGATACATTTTTGGCATAAGAAAATATGATCATGTATCCCATAAACTACCTGACTGTGGATGGCTTAATATGACACAGAGAAGATAGTTACAGAGTTTATGTGTGTTTCATAAAATAATAACTTTTAAAATGCCGCCGTACCTTTATAAGAGAATAAGGTTTCGTTGTGATGTACATAGCATAACTACCCGTTACCGCATTCTTATATCACCACCTGCGCATAAAAGTTTACTTTCTAAGAGATCCTTTTCTTACACCATCTGTACATCGTACAATAATTTACTTGTGTATTATAAAACATTTTCTGTCGCTGCTTTTAAGACTAGCTTAAAACGTGACTACATGCACTGTCTCAGGCTCGACCATTTTATCTGATTTCGTTTTTATGTATGAAGGAAAAAAAAACAAAGAAAAAATAAATTATTATAATTACACAAATACGGCTAGGAAATTTCTGGCAATGCAATCAATCAATGAAATCAAATATGCTAAATATATTTACGTTTTCCTCTTTACTATCGCAGAATTTACTCTAGGCATTTCTTTTATTTGTTAACTCTTACTATCAGGGTAAATGTTGTAAAGCAGACTTTGTCTGAGCCTTACCTTGTGGTTTGCTAACACACTTACAACTATAAATATTGAATGTATGTAATATGTACGTTGTAGCAAATAAAGATTATATATTATTATTATTATTATATATTATAAAATTCAAAAAATAAATTGATATGTCTTGTTTTGCGAATGCAAGTGACATTGTCTGGTTTTGTTTGAACATATATATAAAAAGATTAGAAAATTAGTACTCTGAAATATTTTTATTGAAAAAAAGAACTGATACAAACAGTACAAATGAAAAATGCTGTATATATATATGGCATGGTCATCCTCCAAACAGTCACAGATAAGTTCAGTTTCTTCACTGTACTGTGTTTCTTTGTCTTCTTCTTCTTCTTATGTATGTGGGCTATTCGCCATAAGAATTTCCTTGTAAAAGCTGAGTGCTGGGAGATCTTGCCATTGAGTATTGTCGTTATTAAACTGCTTTTCCAGTAGAGATTTCACATTAGCTTTCTTTTCAGCAGATATAGAACTGCCTAGGGGTAGAACCTTTATGTTGCAGTTTCCCTCACTGCGACCCCTTTTAACAATAGAAACGTAAAACTGATTTTCATCATCATCAAAAAAAAATTGCTCCAAATTTTACCGTCTCTTCATTTTTAGAAATAAACTTTTTCATGTAAATTCGTTTTAAATCTGCTTCCAGTTATTTTATTGTAAGTTGTAGACAGGTTTTTCAATACCATATAATTGCCAGTCTGTACTTAACGTATGAACCTCCCCAACTTTCTCATAAAGTCTCTTATATTCTTCAGCGTTAACGATGACATTTTGTTTCTTTTCTACGCGGCCAAAAACGCGATCGACTGGCAAGTAGGACAGGTAAATGCAAAACCAGATTATTGACAGAAGCTGGGCCTTCGGTTCTAAGCCAAAATGTGGACAACGTGGGCATTCTCCACGGCCATCACAAGATAAACGTACTGACTCTACATTTTGTGGATTTAGAGATCTAAGATGGACCAACAAAGCTGATCCAATTTCTGTAGAGGCACGACCAGCTTGGTTTTCGGCCTAGGTGTAAAAAACGTTTTTCTTTTTAATTAAATAGGACACCATACATACATATTCAGAATTTATCATATGGATATCTGCTTTTGTGATATTGTGTATATTACAGATATTTTCAATATGAGTGAATATATCCTGATTTGACCGATATACTAAATTTAATTTTCAAAGGTGGACATATCCGATTTTGACTAAACTGTCAACATTCAGGGCCAGATTACTATGGGATTACTATGGGACTTTGAACAAATCTGAGCGCTGTAGACAATAGAAACGATCAAGAATAATACGAAACCGTATTAAACTAAACTTTGCCTAAAACTGGACATGTCTGGTTTTGCATGAACGCTCCTCCTTGTCTGTTAGTAGGAAATTACAGAGAGGAGTTCAGCGCACGTTACATGTTGACATTCAGCGTATTTACTTCATGAAATAACATAAAGAAAGCGCCAGTGTTATATTGTAGAAAACGTCTAGACGATGAATGAGAATATCCTTAAAGGAAAAGTGTTATAGTTCAGTTATATCTATGAATGTACGTGCTTCGTTATTGTATGTAGCTTTTACGTTTTTATTTGGTATTCAAAAATCATTGTATCCAATTTAGAGCAACGCAACTGCGCTGAAAGCCAGTGGCGGACGCATAAAAGTTTACACAAAATAAATTAAATGTGGTACGTGCTCAAACACTTACCGTTTTAAGAGTCCTCCGTGAAATCACAAAGTGGATAATGTCTATTTAATATTTGTAACATTAGATATGTTTCCAAAGTTGTTTCGGCAAAGTGAGTGCGGCGTGAAGAAAAAGTGTTTTTGTATGCCGAAAACGAACGTTCTACATCCAGTGACGTTATATTTGCGTAAGTAAAATAATCTTTCAAATAACTTAACGGTTCTGTTGACGCACCTTCACAAATTTGTCTTAATGTGCCAAAATCAGAGTCTTTATCTAAAACACTTTCAAACCTTTCTAAAACACAAACATTTCTTGCGTCTTCTATCGCGCATAGCTGTGCGTGAACATGTTGCACTATTTGCAAAGATTCCACTAACAACACCGAAGAATTTTGTAGTTTTTCTATCGCACCCGCTAGTCCCACGTAATTGTTCTGAATAATTTCCAAATCTGTTTTAACTTGACTATCCTGAAATTTCAAGCGGCTTACCTTGACAGCCGCAGCTTCCTTTGGGTCGAATTCTAAAATCACGTTCTTTATATTCTCAAAATATTGTTGTTCCCCAACGAGTAAGAATAGGTTGTGGTGGTTCAGGAATACCGGGGCATAGTCTACGAAATTCCCGAATTCGTTTCGGGGATTTTACAAACACAGCTTTTGTATGTGCTATTAGAGCGTCTACCTGGGGATAACATTTTCTGATACTATCTGCTACGAGACTGAGAGTATAAATTTTACATGTAATATGCAACAAGTTAGCACAATGTTTTTTAAGAGATCGACCTACAGCAAGCATGTTTGTGACACTATCACTCATAAACATCAACAGTTGATTTGTTGAAAGTTCAAACTTTTCCAATGTATTTAACACCAACATTGAAATTACTTTGGCAGTGCATTATTGTGTTCGTCTAGAAGCTAGTAAAATTGAGGGTGACGGTCGATGTGGTTCCATTGTGCGTACCATTACATTAACCACAGAATGTTTTTTTTAAGATCTGTTGTTTCGTCCACACATAACCACAGTTTTTTATCTTGCAATTCCGACTTAATTCTTTTCTCGACATGCTCACGAGCAGACGGCACAACTCTCTGTAATGTTCTCTCACTTAGTAACTTAAAGTCCGAATATTCATTCCAAAACGAGACGTATGCTTTCTTCCTTAGTAAATGAAATGGTAAATTACATACATGCAGTAAGGGTAACACATAAACTAAATTTAAATTTGTCATAATCTCGTGTGGAATTTTTTTTGAAACATGCCCTGCACTATTTACGTGCCGTAGACAATCACTTTTCGACCTACACATTGAATTTTAGCGTATACGACAGCGTAGATGCATACACAATAGATCGGCTTTCGAGTCGCAGTTATACTGACGCTTATACGGAATTGTCCCGGCCGTGTTTATTTTGTGTAGACCTTTATGCGTCAGCCACTGGCTTTCAGCGCAGTTTGCGTTGCTCTAATCCAATTATATCATTATCGTCGGCCTACTAATAACAAAATTCGCTATAATGGTTATATTAATAGCATATATTTAATTACATGAAAGGATGCTTCTTATGCTTATTCATTTGGATCATTTGCTTTTCAAAATAGTATTTATATAATTTTTAACTTTTATTAAATGTTTCTCTGTGTTTGAATTTAAAATTTAAAATCACAATTAAAATCATTCAAAATATCTAATGGATTATGGAAAAGTTTTGATAATGAATAAGTTATCGCCTGTCTAAACAAAGAAGTAGGAAAAGTGACAGAAATAAACACTTATCAAAAATCTGTACTCATTTTAGGAAGAACACACAAGAGCATAGAGAATATGTATTTTATTATCATACTCTTAAAAAACTCTTAAATTGATTACCATAATGTATATTAAATGACAGAAATTACAATAGTTATATATATGCGGCAACTATCTGAACGCTTTGAATTAGCTTATCTATTCATTTAATGGAAAAATCTTTGGACCAAAAGTTGCTTAAATCAAGTGGCATATGACCGAACATTATTTTGAAGTATACAGGCTGTTTAGTTTCTCTAGCACGTTGTTTAGGTTTGTTATTTTAAATGAAACAGCCCGAATATTATTACATTTTTAGATTCCCCGATAAAAATAAAGCAACTTTGTATGATATACATACCATATACTTAAATGGGCAGTTTTTAAGATATTCACTTTTCAAGGAAAAAATACATTTATAGTATTTTCTCAAACATTTCGTATCCCTTACTTGCGACTATTTTATAACAATTTTTTGCCGTTTTTGTGGCAATATTCCAAGTTCACTAATCAATCAGGAAAGTAATATTGGTTGGAGCAATTTCAAACAGTTGAAACTCGTTTCTTTTCAAATGGAATACCTTGTGTATATATAGAGCATACATAATTTCCAAAAAAATGTAATAGGCTGTAATGATTAGAGTTGGCCACGCGCGCCACAGGCAGCTGCGTCGTATCTATACGGTTACATACAAGCCTCAGTGTAGCTTCGACCTTCCATTAGCGCGGTACGTGTTGTTGTACGTCGCGCAAACGTCCCAAGGCGGACCAAGTTAGACAATTTTTACCCGAAATTCCTGACTTAACGTATGACGGCGCTAAAATTGAATGTGTAGTATGTAATGTCCCGTTGATGAGTTGGTCCAAAAGGGACTGTCTACGGCACGTAAACAGTGAACGGCATGCTTCAAAAAAAACTTGCACACGAGACTATTACAAATTTGTATTTAATTTATGTGTTACTTTTATTGTATGTAATATACCGTTTAATTTAGTAGACAAGGAAGCGTTTGTCATGTTTTGGAATAACTATTCGGAGTACAAATTACCAAGTCGGACATCGTTACGAAGGATAGTGCCATCTGCCCGTGAATATGTTGAAAAAATAATTAAATCGGAGTTGAAAGAAAAAAAATGTGGTTATGTGTGGACGAAACGACAGATCGTAAAAAACATTCGGTCGTTAATATAATGGCACGTAAAATGGAACCGCATCAATTGTTACCTTCAATTATATTAGCTTCCAGACGAATACAACAATGTACTGCCGAAGTAATTGTAAAGTTAGTGTTAAATACATTGGAAAAGTTTGAACTTTCAACAAACCAACTGTTGATGTTTATGAGTGACGGTGCCGCAAACATGGTTTCTGTAGGCCGGTCTCTTAAAAAGCATTGTGTTAACTTGTTACACATTACGTGTAAAATTCATGCTCTCAATCTTGTGGCAGATGGTATCAGAAAATATTATCCTGAGGTAGACGCTTTAATAGCGCATACAAAAGCAGTGTTTGTCAAATCCCCGAAACGTATTCGCGAATTTCACAGACTGTGCCCCCGTATACCTGAGCCACCAGAACCTATTCTTACATGTTGGGGAACTTGGTTAAATGCTGTGTTTTATTATCATAAATATTATGAGAATATTAAGAACGTGGTTTTACAATTCGATCCAAAGGAAGCTGCCGCTATCAAGAAAAGCCAGTCGAAATTTCAAGATAGTTGGGTTAAAACGGATTTAACAATTATTCACAACAATTACTTCGGACTAGCGGAGGCAATAGAAAAGTTACAAGATCTTTCGGTGTCGTTAGTGGAATCTGTGCAAATAGTGTAACATGTTCACGCACAGCTATGCGCGATAGAAGACGCAAAAAATGTTTGTGTTCTAGAAAAATTTGAAAGTGTTTTAGAGAAAGATTCTGATTTTGGCACATTAACACACATTTGTGAAGGTGCGTCAACAGAACCGTTAAGTTGTTTCAAAGAATATTTTAATTACGCAAATATAACGTCACTAGATGTAGAACGTTCGTTCTCTGCATATAAACACATTTTTTTCCTCGCGCCGTACTCGGTCTGTCGAAACAACTGTAAGTGTTTGAGCACGTGTTATTTTATTTTTATTTAACAACTACGCGAAAGTATTTACGACAGCAAACATCTACACACAATAGCTCTAGTGGAACCCGAGGCCTAATCGAAACAACGCCGCTGCCCGTTGGTGCGCGTGACCAACTCTAGTAATGACTAATGATTCACAAAAAAGAGAAAATTTAATTAATGGTTAAATTCTGTTTTATTGTCAAATCGTCTACATATTCCGCGTATCATTTCAAAATTAATTTACTTTTCTCATATTTCTATTGTTATCCGTTATTTGTTTTGTATTACCGTCAACTAGGGTGAAGTCGATCAAACTGGGTTTTTCAATTTTTTTTATTGCGTATGGCAACGACGCATAGACAATTAGCATTAATATGATTATTGCAATATTGTTAGGCGCAGTTTATGTAGCTTTAGATATAGGAAGTATGCTGTAGGAATCAAAGAGATTTTAAATGTGCATGGAATGGGGTAAAAATATACAATATGTTCTATTTGAAGAAACGAGTTTCAATTGTTTGAAAATGCCTCAATTAATGTTACCTTCCTGATCATGATAAAAATATTTGATATTAATTAGTAAACTTGGATTATTTTCACAACGATAGCAAAAAATTCTTGTAGAATAATGAAAAATAAGGAAGATATTAAATTTTTGAGAAAATACTCCGAATGTAATTTTTTTCCTTAGAAAGTGAATACAATGGTACATCGGCTTACGACAATATCTCATTACAGAATTTTCGGGTTACGAAAGAAAATTCAGATGAATTTTTATTTCCAAAACCGAAAGGTGCTCCCAGATATGAAATGCGGGTTGCAACATATACTGAGTCGGTAGAATTTCTGCGGGATTCGTTTACGTGCTAGAAAGAGGTAGTTATATCTCAGAAGTTCCCCTTTCAAACACGAACTCCTCCCTTCCTCCCCATCCACTTTATCGTCATCTATACGCCAAAAAGAGTCCTTCTTACAGGTACTGCATGTAAGTGAACTTATTTCTATTTAATTTCAACCATGTAAGTTTTTATTGATTTCTATATGTAACATTATTTTCTATATGTTCAATTGTATTTAAAATGCATAAAATGAATTTTTTTTGGTTGGTGAGAACGGATTATTCTCGATATTGTCCTATTAGGAAAATATCTATCGGCCATTGTAAAATAAACTGTTGGCCAAAAATATGTTCTCCCATCTGTGTCCCGGGAACATATCATACAAACGCATTAAAATTTTGTATATAGGTAAGTAATACTTAATGGGCAATGGAACCCCTCACCTGGAGAAGAAGCGCGATTGGCGCCGAGAACAGCAGTTGGTCATTCCTCAATGCGATATTCAGGTATTAAAGCATTTTGAATAGCTGTGATACTTGCTACTCGTGGAAGATATTACCGATAGAAGTAGTGCAAAACCAGACAACCAAGCTGATTTTCTAGACGGGTGCTTTCATTACTCATTAAGTACTATAACTTGTATCCACAACGCCACGATGCGCTGTGGAGAAAGGGCTATAACGATATATTTTTGGCCAAGAGTTCATTTTCACGGTTCTTTTAAAAAAGTTTAGAGCAACAAATCAGATTTTCCAGTCTTGGTCAGACTACGTTTGATGAGTACCAGTCTCTATGTCTTCATCTAACCATCTGAGCCGTCACGCATCTCCAAATAAAATCTATATTCGTAATTGAAGACATTCTATGCAACTCATCGGATACTTTTTGTGGTCAGCAGTTGGAGGTAACACAAGACGGCACCGGTAAGGCTTACGTTCAAATGATCTTATATTACGGTAAGCTGTTCGAAGGATTATTGTGCCGCTTTCGTTACCAAATCAAACATTAGCATTAGTATAGTCTTTAACAACACGACGGTCTTAACGAGCAGTTTTTCTTTTAGCTTCCAATTGTCATTTTTCGACGTTTCTTTCCATTCTCAAATCCCGCTCGAAAATTTCTGGTAACTGTGGACGATGTTAAATCGATTAGCACTTATAATCAATGAAAAACATAAACTAACATGATAAATTTATCACACTTTTGAACATACTAAAAAAACGTCAATCATTCTCCTTCATATGTTTTCAAAATTTTAATCATTTCCTGTACTTTCGTAGTACAAAATACATTTCCGCTAAAATTGGCCGCTCGTACTAGGTGCTGCAATTTTGGTGTCATTGAGCGTAATAATGTACCATGTTATCGTTTTGCGGCGAATAACAGTATTAGTATATGACATCTGTTTGTAAATGCATTTAATGGTAATTAAATTGGTACGCCTAATAGTGGAATGATGTTAATGTGCAATGGCGTTGTAGCTAACATGTGCAAGAAGTATCATAGGCATAGGGGGCACAGGGGGCATAGGGGCATTGTCTTTTTTAAAGATATGTACGTATTACGAAATACACATTCTATGTATAAAAATTGCTAAAATTAATTCGAATTTAATTAAAGACTTCGATAAATAAAATACTAATAAGAGTTCCAGAAAAGGCCAAGGCCACATGGATATTTATGCAAATATCTGAGAATGGGAGAGGAGTGGCCTATATTGTGCAAGAAAAAAATCGCAGAAAATTAATGTATCCTACTTTTCTCGAGTGAATTGTTAAAAAGCCGCTCGGACTGATGCGTGAACCTGGGGAGCGCTTGCCAAATTTTGTACATTGCGCTAAACTGCTGAAATTGGTAGAGTAGACAGACTTTGGATTCTTTGGTTGTAAATTTTACATGCATTTTTCGAGAATTTACAAACTTATCAGCTATGCATTTGTTTATTTTTTCTTTGTATTTTATGTTGTTAATTAAATGGATATAACAAGATTTACTGTTGTAAAGAGATTTTAATAGGTAGAACGTTTAATAAATCATTTACACTTTTCTTACTTCTGATTACTAGTTGCAATATCTGAAGTATATCGGAAGTATAGATTTTGATATGAGAATAGATAGATAGATAGACTTTTATTCAGTAAGGTGAAATGTGTCATAAAGCTACATGGATGTTAGAAATTGTCTTCTAAAAAGAAATTGTTTACAGAATAGTAACCTTTGCTTAGAACATGTTTCTTCAATTCTTTTTTAAAACGGTACACAGGTGTCTGTTAATATTAGGTATATGTTTGTACCTTTAACATTTGTATCGCAGATGCTTTGAATATGCTGGATAGTCAAGTTTGAGGAATTTTGAGATTTGCATTTTTCGCTGTACGTCGCGTGTCTAGTTGTCCGAGATTTAGCTCAAATTTTCAAAAGAAGCTCCAATAGTTGGTCTTTACGAAACACGCGCATCCGTATAGGTAAATAGACGATAACGTCATAATTTTTCTAATTCGCTCGAAAAAGATCTGTAATTTGACCCAAGCACAAAGAAAGGCTCGTGCCAATTGGTGTAAGGAAATGCTCAAAAAATTCATCAGGGGAACTTCAAAATCTGTATACAGCATCGTAACATGTGACGAACCTTAGATATATTCGTACGAGCCGGAAATTAAGCAACAATCAACTATTTGGGTGTTCTCAGATGAGCTGAATCCAATGAAAGTTGTTCGTTCACGAAGCACCTTCAAGAAAATGAAGCTTGCTTCTTTCGTTGTACTGGACATATCGCAAGCATTGCTTTGGAAGATCGAAGAACAGTTAATGCTGAACGGTATACAACAATGTGTTTACCAGAAGTCATCGTTGAAATCAGGAAAAACAGTCGACAATGCCGCATCATACTTCACAATGACAATGCCAGTTCTCACATTGCATGTCAAACAATTGATTATTTGAAGGGAAAAAACATCGAATTAATGTCTCATTGCCCGTATTTACCAGATTTATCACCTAACGACTTCATTTTGTCCTGAACATCAAACAAAAAATGCGTAGACAGCGATTTTTATCACTTTAACAAGCTGTTAAATTCTTCAAAAACCATGTTTTGGAGATACCACCTTCAGAGTGGAAAAAATGTTTCTAAAATTCGTTAAAACAAATGCAAAAGTGTATAAATCTTAGTTGTGAATATTTTGAAAAACAATAAAACGATTTGTATCAATTTTTTTCTTTCATTGTTTTTGTAAAGACTTAAAAAGTATCCCTCGTATTATTTGAACGAGTAGGTACGCTTATTTGTACAAACACCAATTTACTGTTCCAGTTTCTGGTTAGTGTAACTCAAAGAAATAAACCGAAAGAAACTTTTGGTTTATTAAATTTATTTCGACTTTATTGATAATGTAGAATAGGAATCGTTATTTCTTCAATTTTATGATTAGTTAATTCAATTTATAATTGCATCACTGAATTTGTACTGTGTGTTATAATTTTCATGCAATAGTTCCAGGGAGAACACCTACATTGTTAAGAATGGTAAAAAACTAGGCCGATCGATCTCACATTGCAATGTCTTGACAAACTCATTCTTAGAAACGTTTCTGGAAAATTCAAATATTGACATGCGTTAGGTATGGCGCTATTTCAATTTCAGACAGTGTATTATAAACAAAGCAATTTTAATATGCGGTCAATTGATCATCACGCCATCCAGTTCGTTTTTAAAAGTAGCACTGCTTCCATGAAGCGATCGGCAATTTCTCAGGTTGTCTTTTATATATGTATAACTTTCACTTACTTGTGAGAATGATTCATACCTGTAGGATTCAGTAGTTTAATACCTTATGATCGAAATAACATAACATTTTGATATTTTTAGCATTAACAGTTAGTGGACAACCTTGAGTATATATTGTTCTTTTTCATAAATCATTTCGCTTGTTAATTTCTTTCTAAGTTTTCTTTGCAGAATTACATTAGTCATTAATTGATGTGTGATATTCGTAATAACATTACAGTACAAATGTTTATACGATTGTACCGTACATTTTTAAGCAACTGCTTATTAAACGGAAAGATTTTCCGAATTTCAAGCCATATTAAACCTAAAAAAATGTAAACCAGTTTCAATTAATACGCAAATAAGGTATAATGCGTGCAGTATAAGTAGGTAGGCTATGCGGGTACGGGGCCACTTTAATTAAGCTTTTAATCGAGCTTTTAATCGAAGTTTGATTAGAGGCTCGCGCTTTTAATCCGCGGGTAGTTTCGCGGAATCGAAGTTTGATTAGCGGGTTGCGCTTTTAATCCGCGGGTAATTTCGCGGAATCGAAGTTTGATTAGCGGCTCGCGCTTTTAATCCGCGGCTTTTAAACGGCTACCAAACGGCTTTTGAACAGCTTCTGAACAGCTTTAAAAGCCGCGGATTAAAAGCGCGAGCTGATAATCAAACTTCGATTCCGCGAAATTACCCGCGGATTAAAAGCGCAAGCCGCTAATCAAACTTCGATTCCGTGAAATTACCCGCGGATTAAAAGCGCGAGCCTCTAATCAAACTTCGATTAAAAGCTCGATTAAAGTGGCCCCGTACCCGCATAGCCTACCTACTAGTATATCTTTCCTAAGTATGAAAAGATAGAATTTTGTATTTATAGTACTACTTGACGCTAAATAATGTGATAACTATCGAGGAATATCACTTTTATGCTCGGCACTGAAAGTCTACGAAACAGTATTAGAACAAAAATTGAAGAATACAATAGAAACGACATTAGATCAGGCACAAAGTGGCTTTAGAAAAGGCAGAGGAGTACAGGACCACATATTTACAGTGAAGCAAATAACAGAAAAAACGCTACCGACTAAAACACAAACATGCATGGCGTTTATCGATCTGGAAAAAGCATTTGACAGGGTGAAAAGACAAATGATATGGGGCAGTTAAAAAAAAAGAGGAGTAGATAGAAAGCTAATAGAAGTCATCAAAAATCTATATAAGAGAAACAGGAATTACGTAATAAACAAGAACATGAAGTCCACGGAATTCGAAACATTAGATGGGTTAAGACAAGGAGGTGTTATGAGTCCGACACTGTTCAATATTTTTATGGACGAAATCATAAAAGAATGTACACCAAAATTGAAGAAACTGCAAGTGGGATATTGAAACCTAAAGAGAGTCAAAATATCAGAGTGCGCATTTGTAGAGGACGTGGTGCTTATGGCAGAAAAAGACCTTCAGAAACACGGTATGAAGACAAATACACACAAAACAAAGATCATGGTAATAGCGCAAGAACAACATATAACAAATCTACAAATTAATGCAGAGAGAATAGTGGATCACTTCCAGTATCTGAAAGTATGCTGAAAGACCAACACAGTACGCCTTAATTCATCCTAATATAGATAATAAAGGCTGGCACACAGTTCATACAGGTTCCAGGTGGTTTTATTCAACGAAGCAGGTTAAAATTTGACCATGGTCAACATCCTATTCAAATTTTATAAATGGCATATAGTGGAGTCTCCGGAAAGTCAGTGTGGAGATGGAAACGGTGATTTAAAACACTCGATCTTCAGGTGCAGTACGTACAGTCAACAAAGAGAAGAACTGTTGCAATAAATCTTATGTGGGTTATCCTTTTTTCGGTTGACCTGCCTTGAATGAAATCGTTTTGATGGGCGCTGAAATGTGAAGTTTTGTTTCTGTAAAAACCCAAGGTTTTAGGTAGTGTATATAGGTATATGTATATAGTGTATATAGGTATATGTAAAATTAAATGGAACAGTTCTGGGTGGCTAATAGGCGCAGTTCCCAAATGCATAAAAAAAAAACAGTTGGCATATTTATAAAGCATACGATGTACTTTTCGAAATAATTAGAAAATGCTTGTAGCCAGATATACAGACCCTAACCGAAAAGTATCCTATTAACAGTGCAAAATATTAACAAATAAAAAAATTGAGGAACATCTATTTACAATTTTTGATTTTCGTACGTTTCTTAAAAGCAATTTATGCACACCCGAAGAAATAAATTTTTAATTTGCAATACGATACAAGGAATTATACTACAATACCCTAAAATCGAATTAGAAAATATGGGAGAAAATACGTAAGTTGGTATCACTAGAAACGACAGACTTCCTTTTTTCGTAGAATTAACTAGTAATAGTAATTAATTAATGCGTGCTTTCACTTTTAAATAAGAACGTTTCAACTCTAAACCATTTTCGCTTCAATTTATTCACATTTGGTTAGAGACGGCTTCTCCATTGGGTCAATTGGTCAATGACCTCCCACAAATATTTAAAATATTTTTTCTAATTATAATTTATATGTTCCTTAAAATGTAATATATTTGTAATCGTTTATGTACGAATGTAAGATGCCTATATATTTATTAAGAAAGAATAAAACGATACGCGACACATATACAATCATCTCGCTGTAAATGCATGCATACGTGTATGTACGTACGTTATAGTTGCGTTCGCTAGTCGCTGGTTACCCAACATGACCTCGTTGTCTTAAATGGACCCGAAGATTTTCCGAATTTGCACGGTTACAAACAATGAATTTCTTATATAGAAGGTGCAGTCTGGGTGAAGAGCCCAGTTAAGTAAAGCACGTGTTCGCTGTTTGGTATATATTTCTCGTGTTCGGGTTTTGGTTTCATTTCACTGGGTTATCGATGATTCAAAGGTTTCTCTTAAGTTTTGACTGTAATTACCTGTTATTAATTTTTGTTTGGTTACCTATAACAAACTATTTGGTGGTTATTCGATGGTTTCTGCGGTCATCTGTCCTTGTTGACACTGAATTCTTTGTGTAGAAAAAGGTGTATAGATTGTTGAAAATGTTAGGACTAGATATAGAAGCGCTTTTAGAAAAAGAAAAACAGCTCGAATTATATTTTTTATGAACCAACTCTTGGTGTTGTTGGCAATTCAATTGCTTTTCCGGTACTACCGGAAGTGATGCCTACTTTCTTATCCTAAATGGAATATCATGTACATTTTCACATTTGTGGAGTGGTCTTGGGAAAACGAATCCAAGAATATCACATACTGTACGTTAAGGATTATCAGGATATGCAGAGCATCGAGCTGTTTGGATGAACCTGGCGTCACGGGAAACAGTTTGGTGTTTTTTCCTAGCCAAGGTTGCATAAAAGCAAGAGCAGTTTATTGAATTATTTATTGTTGTATATCATGATAATTCTTAAATTAAAGTGTGATATATAGCGTGTCCACCTAGTGCGTGAGTGGAAGATAATTCCTTTCCCGAGCAATATATATGTATACAGGATATTCAATTTGTTCGAATATATGCAGAATATATGCTGAAATTGTACCAAAAAAGATAATGTTTGCACATTAGTTTTATTGAATATCGTTAGCGAAACAAAAGTTTATAGTATTTCGTCGCGGAACTCTATATTTAACGAAAAACTTATCCGCATAGTTTCATATTTAATTTACTAAACAACGACGTATTTTAAGTATTGGGAAATGTATATAAAAAATCTAGAAAAGTTTCTCTGTCAGAGTCTGGAAAAATATGTAGGGTCTTTCATTTAAAAAAAATTAAATAGGATGAATCAAACATGGCAACGATTTTGACGACTATCTTGTAGGCGCTAGATGATAAAAAAAAATGTTCGATGTATTGGCGAAAACTCCAAGAAATACTCGTTTGAATAAAATTTAAATCATCGCTCGTGTAAGGCGTAGATACCGGCAGCTAAAGAAACAGGAGGAATTCACAAAAATTTCAAATTGTCTCAATTATCTCAAAAACTCAGATAGATGGGTATAGGAAATATTGAAGAAAGTTGACATAAATTGAAGAGAGGTATCCAAAAACGTAATAATATAGGGGATGTTCGATTTAAAAAGCTAAACCTCTATCGAAAGATAGTGAGAACTGGACACTACATATTTGGACATAATTTTATGTTGTGCAGAACGTGTCTCAAAATATTCTTTATTTGAAGACTTTTTCTCTAAATTACCTAGGAAGGGAATTATATGAATTAATGAAAAAAACTGAGTAGGTACTGATAAAGTGCTCTGGTTAAAAGCTATATAGTACATTTATTTAATACATTGCACGATACAGAGCGGTAATGGTTTCTTTATATAACATATTAAAACTTTGCTCCTTAAAGACTGCGCAAACACTTAAAATCGTACAGTTCTAAATAAAACTGAGTTTATCCGAAAAATAAGGAGATATAAACCTAATGCGATCCATGCACACAAAAATTTTTGGGATATTATCCTTCGAAGCTGTGTTACCAGAGAAAGTGTTAGTTCTTATCAATTTTAGCGATATCGTTAACTTTTTTCGATTAAATTAAATCCAAACATAGGTTTTAAAAAGGCGCAGTGATGTGATTCCAACAAAATTTTAACTCTTTTAAGGCTATGCGATAAAAAAGCTATTTAAAGTTAACCAATTCGGTAAAGTAGGTGCAATAGTATCCCAGTTTATGATAGTATCTTGCTACGGAATTTTCGGGTTACGAAAGAAAATTTGGATGAATATTTGTTTCCGAAACCGGAAGGTGCTCCTGGATATGAAACGCGGGTTAGAACTTTTACAGATTCGGCAGAATTTCCGTGCGACTCGCGTACATGCTAGAAAGACATACTTATATAAAACGTAATGCGATCGTCTGTGTAGTTAGCGTCCCACTATTTCACCACTTCGCATCTGTCTTGAATTCATAGTTAATATTACTTTTACTTTATTGAAAAATCCATTTATCCTTGTGTAAAATCTTTTTCAAAGAACAAAATCGAAAATTCTACAATTGCTATCAAACAATTCCTTATTTCTCGTCTCGCTAATCGCTGATATTGTAGTAAAAATGAAAAAGCCACCTTACCCTCACCGTCTTCTACACGCTAAAAAGGGTTGCTATTAAAGGTACTGTATGTAAGTGAAGCTATTTATTTTTAATTTCAATCATATATTATTATTAATTGATATTTATTGATTTCACTGTATATTTTCTATATGTTAAATTGTATTTAAGATGCATAAAATGAATTTTTGATTATTTTTTTGGTTATGGGAACGTTTTGGGATTGTTTCTACTTCCGTCATTTCTTATAAGCAAATTTGATTCCAGTTACGAAATTTGGGATAACGAAATGTTTTTTGGAATCAATTAATTCTGTAAATCGTGGTACCACTGTACTAAGCTACACCATATAGTAAATATTCTATTTGCCATAGAAAAAACGATCACCGATATTTATTTAAAAAGAAGTAAAAGTGATCCTTAATGCGTTCTATTTTCCGTTCACCCTAATTTTTTACAGAGAAAAGAGATTAATTATTATTAGTTTTATATGACAAATAATTTATTTGGATGGCAAACAATTGGTTCTACACGCAGATAATCCTTTAAAGGTACAAAAAATAACCCCCTAAAGGATTATTATAAGGATTGTAAATTTATTACTTCCGTACAGAATATTAACCCTTTTAAATGTTTAATATCGTAACCCCGTGTATTTTAACTCCAGAAACGGATAAACGCAAATTAACACCGAAAGAGAGCTGAAAAAGTGTTACAATTAATGCCAGATTTTTATTTGTATGTAATTTCAGGATATATTTATTTTCGTCTTGCATATAGATTTTTGTTTTATTCCTGTGACAAAGGGAAATACCATTGATTACAATGAAATGAAAAACTGACTTCCCAACATTAAGTAAATGAACGAATAATTATCCCTTGACTATTTCGATACTACTCATGTTAAAACAGAAAGCACCATGATATGGTATTATTGACATTTATCTGATTACAGGAAGGATAAAATGTTGTTTACAGGAAGATACTCATTTTGAGCTAAAATTTTTTTACGAATTGACTATATTTTATAGCTTGATTGTGATACTTTGACATTTTTAAAAAAGCAACGCTAAAATTTCAAACAAATTTATTTGTTACTGGTTTGTAAAATAACATACAACATATACATAATTCATTGGAAACTACAAAAGCAGCTTATCATTCAATATCAAATTTCCAAAAACGCATTTATCTTCATTCTTATAGCTAAGTAATGATATTAATGAGTAATATTACCTGTAAGCGGTACTTGTAACACTTCCGGTAGCATTTCTTTCAGAGAATAAAATTCACAAAACAATGTGAAAAGGATCAACTAAATTTTTAAAATCAGTTACCTTTGAGATTAATCTTTCTATTTAGTCGCGATGGTAGAGGACTGACAAAAAATTCAATGTCAAAAATCTTTCTAAAAATATCGCCAAATGGCTGTAATTAAACCAACACAAGAAAATAATAAACGTATACTGCGGATAGTAATAATGGATGTATATACACCGAAAGCTACCAATACGATTCTTAACCTTTAGGTAATTTCGTCACTTTGCGGTTGTAACTATTGAACTGAAAAATCCCACACGAGCTTAAAAGTTAAAGCATATGTAAATATAAATTTAGCATGCGGTAAAATCCAAATCTAAAACTGGATTCATTTTGTTTGATGGTTTCATCGTTATAAATATGTATGTATCTATGTATCGTAAATATGCAAAAAAATCAAGGCAACCGATGCAACCTCGTTAGGAAATAATATTTTAAAAAGTATAATTTATGTAAAAATCGACACAATTTATATGTAGAACAATATTCGTAGAAGATGCAGAATATTATAGACGTTTCTTGTAAGGAGAACAGGATATCGGCAGTTTTGTTTGTACCAATGGTATACCGAATGTTACTACACTATAAAAAATATTTGCATTAAACAAATAAGGAAACATTTATAGGTTGATAATTTTAATGAAGCCGGTTTTAAATTATTATGTAATAGTTTTTTATGTTATAAAACTATCATTTAGTTAACGGTATATTCCACACGGTAAATTATAAAAGTTCATTATTTTAAATATTAGTTACACAGGTGTTACACCGCGGAATGCAACTATCTACGTATATTTGGAAAAGTGTGCGTTGGAGAAGTTTAAAAATTTAGTAGGTACTGGTACTAGCGAACTCTCCCTAAATATTTCGTGTATCATATGTAGCTGTATGTATCCGTTTATATCAATGATTCCTCACCGATGGTTTGCGAAATTTTAGGGGTTTGCAAACTTTATAAAGGGGGTTTGAAAAAAAAATATTGTAATGGTGGATGTTTAAATTCCAAACGTAAAAAAAATTAAATTTAGATAAATATATTCACTGTATTGTTAATACAATAATTAAAATGGGCAGCAAATCAACAAAACATGTCAAATTCAAGAATATTACCTTAGTCATTTATGCGTTGCGAGCCGAAGCCGGAGTTCCGTGGAGGCGTAACAGATAACGATCTGTAATGCGAAGAGACGCAAGATCTGGACAAGCACATACAGTGGCAGAAAATTTAATTGGGTTTTATATGAAATATTTGTGTATTATGAAATATTTGTGTATGCTTGGCTTCAAAACTAAAGTTCAAAGCTTTAGTTTTGAATCTCCTGCTATAAGGCGAAATATCCTTAGAGTATCAATAAAATATTGTGAAAACATTACCAAATGAGTTAAAATATATTGGCTTCCGACGGTGAAATGTGAAAATCCATGATTACCTTGATATTTCCGATGTAATTAAATATTTGAAAAAATCTGTCTCCAATTAGGAATCGAACCTGACATCTTCCGTTTGCCGGACAGGCGTACTAACCACCATACAAATTTGGTCGCTCTTCGATGAAGTCTTGGTGCAAACGGTGTATCAGTGTGCTTCTTCTTTTACCACAAGTATAATCCTTAGGCACTTATTTTGGATTCTTTGGAGGCATTCGATCGGGGCCGTAGCTGCGTCGTATCATACTGAAGCTCCATATGTAAGAGTAGGCCGGAGAATGGTCTTGAAAATGAGCAATTTATCCGTGTTCCAGTGCTAGGATTGGTCAGAATCGACTATAGGGTTATCAGTGCGGTGGTAGTCCTTCGGCAATTGTGTGTTCTCTATGGCGTGTTTGTATGCGAGTCGTTGATTGAGTTTCACTCCAAGGGATATTGTTGTATCTAGGAATTGCAGGTATGATGAATGGGTGGGTACATTTGGGAAAGATGGTATATGTCGATTTTCTTGGATTAATTGTCAGCTTGCAGGTGTGGGTGTATTCTTGGAGTTTTAAGATGTGGTTTCGTATTTTGTGGACTGCAGTGACAGGGGAAAAGGAGCTGGAGTACGTAGCGGTATTGTCGGCGTGGAGTGCCACAGAGTTGTTCGGGAATTTGGGGGTGTACGATATGTATAGGTTATACAAAATAGGTCTAAAGACCGAGTCCTTGGACTTGCCAGATTCTTGTTCACTCTGACTATGAATCCTCTTTTCGTTAGGAAGCTTCAGATAGTACGTATAACCTGATCGAAGGCTTTTTCCATGCCTAAAATGCCTAAATAGCAGCGAAGTGTGCTTTCTTTCGTTAAACGAGGAGTGGCCCTTGAGGAATCCGAACTGCTGGTTCGGTATAATTTTGTTTTCTTCTGTGATTTGTTCCAGTTGTCGATAGAGTACATTCTCGGAGATTTTAGAGAGGGTTGGTAGGAGAGAGATGGGACGGTAGTTGGTGGGTGATAAAGAACGTACACGAGATCGTCTCGGTGGTCGAACGTAGCATCTGTCTTATCGAGACGGTCAATCGGACGGTTGGTTTATTACGGATAAATCAGAGTAGCTTTCCCCGGAGTCTACTCGGCAACAAGTTTGCACACAATCCTCGATTCGGAAAGTTCTAGTAAGGTTGGCTAGTGATCGCAGTAACCGATGTCTAGAAGTACAAGGTGTACTCTGTAACCTGACGCTTTACCCAACAACAGCAATAACAACACACAAGAAACTAAACCAACATGAATTATACGCAACAAACAGGCATTTATTTAGAAACCACGTTTTGCTGTCAGGGAGACCACCATAGAGACTACTCATGACATTATTAAATCTAGCGCCATCTCTAATTTGTACTTTCAGTTTCATTATTCTTACAAACCCCCTACGAATTGATTTCTAGAATAAATGAAGGCGCAAGTGGATGAAGTTGTTATGTTACAAAAAACTGTTTCTGAATAAATTAGGTTTTAATAGTGTTAATAATCACCCAATAAAATTGGTATCTTTTATTGGGTGATTATTTTCAAATGCAGTTTGTTTGATTAGTAAGAAGGGGTTGTGAATTAATAATATACGGTCAAACATTTGAGTTTTCATGAAAATTATTCATTACAACAAAAAGTTGATAAAAAAAAAATACGACTTAACCTCTTCATCTACTTGCTCCTTCAAATGTGACACAAGGGCGCCTCTACATTGATTTTGTGACAATTCAAGAATGGATAACTTTATACCTTGTATTATAGATTGGACAGAGTTCGAAGTCTTTTTTCAATCTCAGAGTTGTGTCTGGCGTAGTCAATGAACAAGAACAATTTGCGCTTTTAGAAGTGAGATCTCGTGATTAGGTACGTTGCCTAGGAATGATCCCTTTGGATGAATCTAATGTCACAGGAAACAATTTAGCGCTTTTTTTAACCAACTTTGTAAGAAAACAAAAGCATATCAAAACCTTTATTACTGCATATCGTGATAAAGTTAAGCATGACATGTGTGCTACCAGGATAGTGAAATGGCAGACATACTGGAGGGAAAGATTGACATAGAGACAAGCAGTTGCACTATCAAAAAATAGGAAGAATTGGAGGAAGGTAGTTAACGAGACGTAGAGCAGGACAACCTCTACACCTACGGGTAGAAGAGGAATCAATAATATATACTCTTGGAATTGCCCTTCCATTACCTTTCCAAAAATGTAATAAATAATAAATGTACAGAATATTTCATTTAAGGTAAGAAAGTTGGCTTCATTTCCGGTCACACTGGAAGTATTTCCAGTTCAACTGTACAGTTAAGCTGTAGATTACATATACTAGGGTTGGGATTCACTTATAAGTGCTACCCCCATACATAGAGCGAATAACGTTGCCACCAGGAGTTGATCTTGCTCAATAAACTTAACTTGATCGGTACCAGAGTAGTGATCAGTGAGTGTAGTTAGACAGTTTTAATGATCAGTAGTGAGTAGTTGACAGTGAGTGAATAGCAGTGTCGATATCCAGTCGTAGAAATACCAGCAGCAGTGGGTGAGCGGTTCCGTGCCAACCACTAGTTCTAAAAACATCACATATCTACAACTTATATACCAGGAATACATACAACATTGACCTGGCGTTTCGCCTGCATACACTTATTTTCTATTGTTGATATGCTATTTCATTTTTCTTCTTTATATATTGGAACAATCGTTCCCGAATTTCCTCTGACTCTCGGTGGCCCGTGCTGAAACGCCAGATCCTAATCAGGATCTTTCAACCCCTGACACGATTGTACCTCCACAAACAACACAAACAGAAACCAACTTTGGTTATGTCAAGGATCTTACCGTCGCCCAGATCAGAGATCTAATTGACGTCCTCAACCGAACATTGAGCGAACGCCTTCAATCAGACTCCAAGGAGGGAGAATCATTTATTAAAAGACCAGAGACGGAAATTTTGATCAGTCACGGCTCATATGCGTCGACGTTCTCACTAGTAAACGTATTCAGAAGCGAAGTTCCCCTTGATCCTTCTGACAACAAGAAACGCCCTGTCACGTCCCCTGCAGAGACGGACACTGCCGCCGAGATACACCCTCCGCCAAGTTCCAGGGGTAAAAGAACAGATCGCGGTCTGAACTTCTGCGATACTCCCAAGCGAATAAGGGACAACAGAAACATCAAAGTGAATGGGACAGGATCGATTCCACTACGACGAAGACTCCGTACTCTCGGTGGGTAGCCCTAAGAGACGTGAAAATCCAGAACCAAGAGCAGATCTAGATAGAATAGATACTGTCACAAGTCAGAAAAATCCGGAAAGTGGCAATACTTCTTCCAGGCCTCCTCCAATATTCCCAAGTAAGATAGTCCCTCCGTCGTAACCTAACAACATTAAAAACACGGCTATTGCTGATCCTGCGACGAAATATAATAACGTCCTAGCTAGGGGAGAAAGACCTTCCAAAGAACAGGTTTCCCCAATAGTCCTGCGAAACAAGAGTGTATGGACGCAGATAAGTTCTGAAATCCGGCGTAATGGCTATGGTTATCACAAAGCGCAAAATATCACCAACGGGATCTGGGTTTACCCGGTTTCTGAGAAGGATTACCGAGGGATAACAGCCTTCTTTCTTAAAGAGGACGTATCCTTTCATACTTACCAATTGCCTTCGGAAGAGTTGCTTTACGTGGTGCTGCGGGGCATCCCGTACGAGATCGAGGAGAAAGATATTTTCGAGGATCTACAGGAAAGAGGTTTTAACCCGCAATACATTTCAAGAATGAAAAATGCCAACAAAACACCTATGCCTCTAGTGCTGGTGAAACTATCTAAAGAACATACCAACCTATATAACTTGAAAGAAATCCTAAATGGTCTCTCGATTTCTGTCGAAACGCTGCGCGCGCGATCTGGGATTGGCTAATGTTTCAGATGCCAGCGTTTTGGCCACGCTCAGGTGCGCTGTACTGCTGATCCGCGCTGCGTGAGATGCGGTAAGTCACACAGTGTTAGGGAGTGCACTCGCAGCAGGGAAGAGCCGGTAACCTGCGCAAACTGCGGGGAGAGTCATTCAGCTAACTATCGGGGTTTTGCACGCTTTCCGCGTCCGAGAAATGTACTTCTGAGGTCGGATGCGGGCGATAAGGCCCGTCATGAGGGTTCGAGACCAACTACTTATGCGCAACAATCATAGTAAGAGACCGAAATCATCCGTGTCTGAGAATCGAAGACGCGCGGCTCCACGCGGTGAGGCTGGAAATACAAGGGAGGTCTCATTTGCTACCGAGACTCGGCATTACAATACCTCAGCGCAATTCTCCCAAATCAATTAAGTGAGCGAAGGTGAAAACATGGTAAACAGTCTCTTGATCTCGATAATTGGGAATTTTCGCCTCCTTGCTTTCAATGCATGTGGCTTGAAGAACAAAACGCTAGAAGTTCAAGAAGCCCTGGAGAGGTGTCAGGTCGATGTTCCAGGTTGATAATCGAGACCTGGTTAAAGCTAGGAGATCAACTCCCTAACTATAAAGTATACCGGGGGGATCGCTTGGACGGCTCCCGGGGTGGCGTAGCTCTAACTGAGCGGTATGGTCTCAGACATAGTCAGGTGGGTCTTCCGGCCCTCTTTTTTCTTCAGGTGGTAGCTATTGTCCTGGAACCCGGGGACAATGGGCTGACCAAGGTGATTTCCGCGTATGCTCCACCCACTCGTACGTTTGGGGACGAGGATTATTTTTCCATCTTTTCCGAGAATAATATTCCAGTGATCCTGGCTGGCGACTTCAACGCAAAACACACATCGTGGTTATGCTAACACCTTCGGCCGAAAACTGTTCAACCTAGTCAATTAGCACGATATCACGGTACATTCCCCAGGAAAGCCAACTTACTTCCGACATGGCATAACACCTGATATCCTAGATATCGTTCTAACCAAGAACTTAATGGCGAATGTATTCGCGGAAAGTATTGACGATCTATCCTTGAATCATAACCCCATCCTCATTGCGGTGGAGGTACATACGATTCAACGGAGCACAAGGAGCGGGAGAGTAACCGACTGGAGGGCCTTCGCGTCGGGGCTGACCGCCGTTCGGGCGCTGAAAGAGCGAAAATGACAGTGGACAGAACGTCGACAACTAAATAATGCTCCTCACACAGGGTATTATTAAGAATTATGAGGATGCCACAGTTGAGTCAAAGCATAATACCTCCACCAAAATACCGACGGAGACCTCATTCACAGAAGAGGGAGGGAATCAAACTACATAGACGGGCCTTATACCCCGACCATAAGAATGCCGCCAACAGACTCAATAAACAAGTCAAGGAAGCGCTGCATAAGTTCAGAATAGATAAATGGTCGGACAAGATGCTGTCGCTATCCACGAAGGACAATTCTCTGTGGAGGATAAGCAGGGCGGTGCGCCTAAGTTCCGCGGCGCAAAGAGATCAATCTATTATTGGGAACAACGTAATCGTCTACTCCACGGCGGACAAGTTGGAGGAACACGCGGGTGACTTGGCAGAGGTTTCTGCTGGGCCCGCATGGGCTGTGGATTTTGAAGAGCTAAAGAGGAAGATGGCTGCGACGGTTGGATCTCTGCCCGGTTCTGCGGGCACGCTGCTGGCACGGACCAGTGCTGGCGAGGTCGTAAACATTATAAAAAGAACGACAAACGGTAACCGCATTACTTACACAATGCTCAAGAATTTGCCGCCATCCGCGATATCTCGGGTTGTCGACATCATTCACGCAGTACTGGAGCTCTCCTACTACCCCACCGCCTGGAAGTGCGCCGACGTGGTCGTCTTTCCCAAGAGGGGGAAGGACTCCAGATCCACTGCCAACTACAGACCCATCAGTCTGCTGTCCTGTCTATCGAAAGTTGCGGAAGCGGTGGTCGTCAGCCGGGTCCGGGACGAGTTGGAAGAGACGGTGCCATACCACAAGAACAATTCGGATTTCAGGCCGGGCTTTCCATCCTTCTAAGAATCACAGAGGCCATCTGCGACGCAATGCAAAATCGGGACGTACTTTATAAAATGATTTAGACTGAATATGAGTGGTTGTATGTGTTGTAGGTTCACTAGTAGGATTAGGGAACCGGCTGGTGTTCACGTGGATGGTGTGCCGCTTGAATGGAAGAGAGAAACGAAGTATCTAGGCCTGGTTATAGACAGAAAGCTGACGTGGGCGAGCCATGTTAGAGAGGTCGCAAGAAAGGTTACGGCGGCGAAGGGCAAGCTTCATCCCCTAATTGGACGGCACAGCGAATTGGACCTGAGATGTAAAACGCTATTATATACCTCTATCATCAGATCCATCATTACTTGGGTCATTCGCTTGGTGCACGGCAGCGGACTGCCATATTAAGAAGCAACAAAACAAGATCCTCAGAAACATAGCTGCGACGCCGTGGTACGTCCGCAACTCACAACTACGTGAAGACCTACAAGTACCATCTCTGAGGAGACATCTGAAATCACTGGCTCGAATGTCTTACGAACGTGCCAGAGACTCTAACCATCCGCTGATCCCGAAGGTCATGGGACCGCAGAACCGCCTGCCACTGATAAGAACCAGTATCAGAAGAGTGGAGGACCATCTGGGACAATGCTAGTACACGGACATGTTTCTGCCTATCCGGCGTCATAAGCGTGGCTACGAGCATTCACCTGTTTGCTGCAAGCACTGTGTCTACCTCTCGGTTTATGCCCCCCAATCTCCACAACAGCACTGAAAGTATCTTCCGGCGCCCCTTGGCGCCAAGAAACACAGTCATGCTGTCCTAGACCATGGAGACACACACTGGAGTACAGACGCCCGCCACCTATCGAGCAGCTCATGGGCTGCTGAATACAAGGTGCCATTGCGCCTTAGCATTATTTTTGGTTTTGTTACTAGACATTTTTTCATGTGTAAAATCATATAGATTAAAATTAATATATATTTGCTTCAATTGGTGAAATGTGAAGATCCGTGATTTCCATAGTATCTCCGACGTAATCAAATATTTCAAAAAATCTCGGCCCGGTAAGGAATCGTACCAGACATCACCCGTTTGCCAGACAGGCGTGCTAACCACTACACCACGGGGGTCTATGCCAGGAACAGAATCACTTTTTATTACCTAGATGTTATTTGTCTGAAATATATTATAACATTTCGACATATATTCTTACGTGCCAAGTACATTAATTAATATATTTTGGCTTCCATTAGTGAAATGTGAAAATCCATGATTTTTTCAAATATTTAATTACGTCGGAAATACTAAGGAAATAACGTTTTGAGGTGATTACTAAATCGTGCATTTCCTTCTGGTTTTAATTTGTTCTATACATAACAAATATAAATGTATTTGTTATGTACAGTGTGGGAGTGAAGTATGGAATATAAAAAAAACGAACCCAGGCGGTTACAAAAAAACGCTGAAATACGTTGGTTCTATTTTTTTAAAATTCACATTAATATGTGCGATTCACCTTTCGACTTTCATTTCTTTTTTTAGTTATGACATCATCACAAAAAAATATATACATTTTTGGTAGTGGAATTCGATAGTGATTTTTCTTTCCTTTATGATCATGTAAATAAATATCATAAGGTTGCATAAAAAAAATTGAGAAAAATCGCGCAGAACATTTAATGTTGATATTATGGTATTTAAGTATCTTGATTTACAAAGGTTATAAGATAAAAACGAAAGGTACTTCAACAAGCAAGTTACTTTCCGTTCATAGTATGAATTATCTGTTATCTTGGATAATACTAACATTTAACCTAATTTTATGTTGTGGTATTTGAATATGATAATTTAGAATTATTTCCTATTAAGTACCATAATATCAACATTAAATGTTCAGCGCGATTTTTCACAGAATTTTTGTTATACAATCTTATGATTTATTTAATAAAATGTATATTGTCATTTAAATTTTTTTGTGATGACGTCATAACAAAAAAAAACATACTAATGACGCACATACTAATGTGTATTTTTAAAAAACAAAATTGACGTGTTTCAGCGGTTCAATTCGCTCCACAGCAATCCATGGAATCTAAAAGGGCAATAAAAAGTATATCGTTCTATTAAAAATATTAAAGTTGGTTACGACTTCCCGTTTAACCGGAAGTAATACGAGTCTAAAAATAATTTGTTACAATACAGTGAGTACCCTTATTACCTGCTACCAATTTTCAGAACTAGGCTAAAGTCTGAATTACATTATATTGGATTCGTCTTTTTTTCATGCTTATTTTAAGTATCTAGAATTTAACCTTCAATATAGTAACTTTAAATTTAGAATGCAATGAAGGTATCAGAAAGTCGCATTACATATACTGCAGAGGAATATTCATAACGCCTGCCAACATAAATAAACATAGGTAAACACAGATGATTGATACAAACAAAGTAGGTATGTTGGTAGGCATGTTACTGGACACTTGTGCGCATGAATAGTTAATTTCTAATATGAAAAATAGCATCGGAACAGGACATGTTCTAGTTTTGAAACTAGTATAGCATGCAATCGTACACCATACTTTTTCCAACTTTTTTCTAGCAACTTTTCTAGTTACTAAAAAAAAGCATGAAAAAAAGACGAATCTAGTATAATATAATTCAGGCTTAAGATGTTAAGGCTTTTCTCTACCGCAGGCCTCGTGCTTAGCGTACGGTCTATGATTCTTTCCGATGATAGTTGACGTGTAGACAGCATTATTTAAAACGCACGCGGTAGCGAGTTTGTATATATTTTCCAGGAAACATAAATTATGTTATCTGTAGAGCCCGGTAACAGGGAGCCATGCCATAGCCGTACTTGCCTAGTATACAAAAACAATAGTAAGAAAATAGAAAAAAAAATAACAGAACTAATACATAATTATAATATGTGAAAAGTAGTGAAACACTCACCCTTTTAAGCAGCCTTGGCTACGGAACAGTAAAACTATAAGCACCTTTATCAGTATTAACATCGTATGAATAAGAGTGGCAAAAAGTTGACACCATTAAATGTGTTTTCACAGTTGTCTCGGTGAGCGATGTTCGCCGTGGTGAGAAAATTAGTTTATATTTTGAAAAAGAGCGTTCAACATCTACCGATGTTATACATGCATGATTAAAATACTCTTCGTACTTAGTCAGTGGATTATTCGATACACCATCACAAATTTGTTTTAGTGTGCTAAAATCGGGATCTTTCTGTAGCACACTCTCGAACTTTTCTAAAACGCGATTATATTTTGCGTCATGTATAGTCAGTAGCTGTGTATGCACTCCGTCCATAATTTACAGAGACTCCAATAATGATAACGATCTATTTTGTAATTGGTCTATTGCGCCAGCTAATCCTTTATAGTAGCTACGAATATTTTTTAAATCTGTTTCAACGGAAATATCTTGGTATTTCGACTGGCTCTCCTTAATAGCTGCAGCTTCGGCAGGATGGAATTGTGCAACAACAGCTTTTACTATTTTGAAATATTCAGCATAATAAAAAGCTGCCTGCAACTATGTTCCCCAACGTGTAAAAATTGGCTCCGGTCGTTGACGAATACTAGGACACTCTGTGTGAAATGATCGTAGGCGCTTGGGAGATTCCAAAAATACTTTTTTTGTGCTTGCTATTAATGCATCTACCTCGGGAGAGCATTGTCGAATGGTTTCTGCCACAAGATGTAATGCATGCACTTTACACGTAACTTGTAAACATTTGCAACCATGTTCAAGAAGAGAACGGCCTACCGAACGCATTATCGCTGCGCCATCGCTCATAAACATCAACACTTCATCTTTTGAAATTTGAAATTTTTCCAACGTACTAAGTACAACCTTCGTAATTGCTGCAGCAGTACATTCTTGTAGTCTTCGGCTAGTTAGTAACAGTAGTAATGTAGGTTTACTAGGGTCTAGTATGCGTACCATAATATTTACAATTGAATTTTTTTTACAGTCTGTTGTCTTGTCAATACATAACCAAAGAAACTGTTTTTTCAATATGCGTTTCATTTTCTTTTCCACGTTATCGTGTACAAATGCAACATGGTTACGTGCTGTTTTCTCTGTTGGCAACCGCAACTCGGGATTGTATTTGTACCAAAAGACCTTAAACGGTTGTATATCGAGTAAGCCTAGTGGCAAATTACAGTTTATCAACATAAGAATTACATTAAAAAAATGCACTTCTCGGTGGCATGCCCAATTTTCGTTTTCTATGCTGTGCGGAATTTACGTGTCTTCCACTTCTTATTTGACATCAAATGTATTATGCACACTTTACCAACTATTTTACTCTCGTTGTAAAACAAATCGGGAAAGTCAGAAATAAACTTATTTACTATGTCTTGAAAGGGTCGTTTTTTAGCCTTCGACATGTTCACTAAAAACTCCAATTAATAGCTACGTCTGTATCAATAAAATCAAAACGCACTACACTAAATAATAACTACAATTAATAAGTACGTCCATATCAATAAAATCAACACGCCTTATCCGCTATCCAATGCTAAACTGAACTGAGTCATGATGATTTGTCGTGTCGTATCATAATCGACCAGCCCTCCCCGCCCACCTAAACACAGTCACACCACCGCTGCGATTGCTCTCCAGTTCCCGGATTCTAGTTATCTGTCGCAAGAAAATAATGGTTACGTATAAAATAATTAAACTTATTCAAAACATTACATTAGTATTTCAATTTTGTATTTTTATCATTTCTATACATTTGTTTTCCTAAAGTAGGTAAATAATTAGCAAATTATTATTATATTATTACTTTTACAAGATTGATTTTGATTTAGCTAATTCTTGTAGAGTTTTTTATTGGAGTTTTTAATTATATTTGATTTAGGTTCAAGTAGGTATTTTGTTGGCAATCAAAAATAACGTTCGTCACATTTATTATTAACGCTGGCCACGAGCGGTACCGCGCATCGGCGTACAATCAGTTCGGACCGAGAGGAACGGTAGTATTACTTCGTCTGCGGAGCAGTACGGACATTTTCGCTGCCGGTCATTTGCGCAATTGTTTATCTGTCCTAGAAAAATTATGATTTCGTCAGCAAAACGACCGCGGTCGGATAAACTTCGAAAATTTATTGCAGAAATTCCAGACTTAATATATGAAGGTGCTAAAATTAAATGTGTAATCTGTAAAATCCCGTTAATGTGTTGGTCCAGACAACATTGTCTACGACACGTAAATAGTGAAAAGCATGTCTCAAAAAGAAATTGCGCACGAGACAATGAAAAATGTATATTTAATTTATGCGTTACGTTTATCGCATGTAATATACCGTTTAATTTACTAGACAAGGAACCATTTATCTGCTTTTGGAATAACTATTCGGAGTGCAAATTACCAAGTCGAACATCGTTACGAAGAATTGTGCCATCTGCGCGCGAACATATTGAACAGAAAATAAAATCGGAGTTGAAAGATCAAAAATTGTGGTTCTGTGTCGACGAAACAACAGATCGGAAGAAACATTCTGTTCTTAATGTAATGGCACGCAAATTGGAACCTCATCAATAGGCACCTTCAGTTCTATTAGTCTCCAAACGAATACAACAGTGTACTGCCGAAGTAATTTCAAAGTTAGTGTTAAATACATTGGACAAGTTTGAACTTTCAACAAACCAACTCTTGATGTTAGCGAGTGATGGTGCTGCAAACATGCTTTCTGTAGGCCGGTCTCTTAAAAAGCATTCTGCTAATTTGTTACACATTACGTGTAAAATTCATGCTCTCAATCTTGTGGCGCATAGTATCAGAAAATGTTATCCTGAGGTAGACGCTTTAATAGCGTATACCAAAGCAGTATTTGTCAAATCACCGAAACGTATTCGCGAATTTCACAGATTGTGCCCCCGTATACTAGAGCCACCAGAACCTATTCTAACTCGTTGGGGAACATGGTTGCAGGCCGCGTTTTATTATCATAAATATTTTGACAATATTAAGAACGTGGTTTTACAATTCGATACAAAGGAAGCTGCCGCTATCCAGAAAAGCCAGTCGAAATTTCAAGATAGTCAGGTTAAAATGGATTTAAAAATCATTCACGACAATTACTTCGGGCTAGCAGATGCAATAGAAAAATTACAAAATCCTGCGGTGCCGTTAGAAGAATCTCTACAAATAGTGCAACATGTTCACGCACAGCTATGCGCGATTGAAGACGCAAAAAATGTTTCTGTTCTAGAAAAATTTGAAAGTGTTTTTGAGAAAAATTCTGATTTTGACACATTAAGACACATTTGTGAAGGTGCGTCAACAGAATCGTTAAGTTATTTGAAAGATTAGTTTACTTACGCAAATATTACGTCACTAGATGTAAAACGTTCGTTCTCTGCATATAAACGCATTTTTTCCTCATGCTGTACTAGTTTTGCCGAAACTACAGTTGAAACATATCTAATGTTGTAGATATTTAACAGACATTATTCACTTTGTGATTTCACGGAGGACTCTTAAAATGGTAAGTGTTTGAGCACGTGTTATTTAATTTTTATTTAAAAGATGAGCGAAATTATTTGCGGCAGCAAACATCTCTATTAGCAGAATAACTCTAGTGGAACGCGAGGCCTGGTCGACTCTACGCTACTGCGCGGTACCGCTTGTGGCCAGCTTTATTTATTATTGTAAAGAATCATGCTAAATGAGAATAAACGTAAAATAAATAAAAAGTTTATTTGTTTCAACTTGAACAAGCCCCACAAAATTGAAAACTTAAATTGAGTTTGATATTTTTATATCAAGCTTATGAACACTTTCTTCAGTAATAACAAATAAGTACATACCTAAATAAATAATAAGGATTGAATTTTAAAATCATCTATTACTCCTACCATAAAGGCAAATCCTCTTCGATCTGAAGTTCATGTGTTTCAGTGATTTAATGAAATTTTTGAATTTGGTTTTAGACATTTAAGGTTGACAGCTCCATTCATTAAATACCCCGAAGTGGCACATTTATTTTCAATCTTGGATCGACAAGCTCTGGCAAAACGCACTTCATATAGAAATCTATTAATTTTTCTTCTAGTTTAGTTTTCCAGAACTTATCATCCTTTTCTATACTTTCTACTTTCGTTAGAGTATGGTCACCGGTCCATACCCTAAAAATGCATGTTTTTCTATTGGTAGTATGTAGTTGTCATTGAATTTGATACCACCAAGCATTCTTTTTTTTAATAACAACATTATTGCCATCATAATTCCAATATTTAATTTTTTTGGCTTTTATAGCATCCTCCGGATTCATACCAAACGCTGAATAAGGGTATTTGACCTCAACAATAGTATTCTCATCTTTATAGATGAGAATACTATCAAAATGCCCTTATTCATCGTTCGGTATGAAAAGAAAATGTGGTCTATGTTTAGATAGAAACCTGAAATTTTTAGGAGCAACACCAGATGGGTTTGCTCCTAAAAATTGCAGGTTTCTATCTAAACATGGACCAAATTTTTCAGTTTTAACGCCGAGTTCCTGTTCTAGTTTGTGGAGTGACTTAGCTTCATTCAGTTTACCATGGAGGATGGCTTTGGTTGTTACATCTCCCCTGTACAATAACCTTCTTACTAAATTTTTGCTGGACGTAGTTTCCGTTCTGGAACAAACACTATAGAAGTTGGATGCTGTTACAAGTTTACTTCTATACGCAAGCCATTCTCCACATTCTGCTTGTTTCACTGTTTTGCGTTCTAGGGAACACCTTTCCTCCTCACTTTTTACCAAATTTTTGGGAAAACCTATTTTTGCCATCTCGAATGTTTCTTTGTCCGTATCTGGGTTTTGACAATTTTCTTTGTAGTCTTCTTTATCTTTGTCAATTTCCTTATGCTGTCGTTTTCAATTGCTTCTCATTAATTGCCTCCGCTTGGCTTCACAGCATTTTAGCCCTAAAGTTTTTCTCAGACAACTGTGTGGTTTTTTGTGTTGAAAGGTACTACAGCTGCATGATATCTAGCCCCGTAAGTGCCTCTAAGTAAATAATTAATTCTTTTGCGCCCCACAAATTTAGCAACTATGCTATTAAAATTTTCTACAATATTGCTGTTAAGGTCTTCTAACAATGACTTTATATTTAATTGTAGGATATATACAACGCTTCTTAAGGCATTGTAAAATCCTTCGCATTTTTCAAATTCTAAAATATAATCTGTTTCCTCGATCTCCTTTCTTCTACAATAATAAGACCGACATTGTGCATGTCTCCCAAACACATCATGTATAAGATTTCATAGGTCACCTTTCAATAAATCATCAGCATCAATCCTTCCTTTATTTTCTGCGATAGCACCTGCAACTGCTGATCGCATTCTTTGAATGTTTGAACTTAACATTTTTCGTAACTTTAAAGGAAAGCTAGTGTTGGTACTAATTGAATGCAACTTATTGCAAAAATTGCGCAATAGATGATTTTTGCATTCAATTTTCTCAATAGTTAAATTATCGTACGGTTGATTTTCTAAAATTTTTTTGTAAGTACTGTAATAACAAAACAATTACTTATTAAATTTTCGGCTTAAAATAATACCCAAAGCTTGTGTTTTATATAAATTTTCACGGAAAATAATTATGAAATCAATACGTTATAAACAGGTTTCTCTAAGCAAAAAAAAAAGATTGGATATGTCGTCGACAATAGTTTCTTGCTTCAAAATTAATTTTTTAGATTTTTGTAATAATGAAGTGCTGAAAATTCATCGGAAGTTGTATCGGAATAATAATAATGTACGTCATTAATTTAAACTGATTATAAGGTTCCAAATTATTGAAATATATTCTTAAAAAAATTAAAACAGGTGGAGACAATTGAATTGTCGGAAAATTTTTTTGTTTTTACAAATATATCATATATCATTTGTTGGTGTCTCATCATTTTTGTTGAAGTGGAGGTGCTATCCTTACAGTCCTGATTTTTCATATACTTCCAAATAACACGATTTGTAGTAATTTAGTAGTAATTGTTTGATTATTTACTTCTTAGCAGTAATGCATGACGAATATTATAAAGGCACTTACGTGAAGAAGGCTGGAATTGCTTCAAATTTTTCAGCGTGCCACTTTCTTTTACGATACGATTTCATTACTTTTCGCTTCGATGCATTGGACTTTCCCCTATTGTTCGAGTATTTATAATCAAAGGCTCCAAAATAAACTAAATAGTATACATCTATATTGTTTATGTCCAGAAACCAAAAACTACAAGGACTTGAAGTCTTTAAATTAATTTTTTAATGGGCGGATTGCGTGGAAAACCCTATAGCTTTTGCATTAGTATCAGGCTATCGACACGGTCAACCGCTTTCCTTAGATGGAATCATTTTTATAAATATTTCCCTATACCTAAAATGCGTCCTTCTTTAGTAAGTTAAAGATGAAACTATGCAAAGTTTTTCGTTTAACTACACAGTGTTGCGACGAAATCTAATGAACTTTCGTTTCTCTAGATATTGGTGCTATTGGTGTCCGCTAAAATTGAGATCCGGATATCCGGATCCAAAACTTGTCCGGATACATTATCCGATTTTCGGATCCGGACCCGTTACCCGGTTTTCGGATTCAGATCCGTTATCCGATTCTTTGGTTCTGGATTCATTGTCAAATACTTCGGTTCTCGATTCACTATCCGGTATTTCGGATCCGTATCTCTTATTTGGGAATAGGTCTTACTATTTTGAATAACATTACATAAAAGATACAAATTATCGGACAATTGAATGGAAGTATACGTATTCATAGATTTAGTTTATATATGCCTATGTATTAATGAAATCCACTGTAAATTTAATAACGTCCTACTTCAAAATAAAATAGAAGTATCATATTTCGTACTTTTATTATTAATAATGATTAGCAAGAGCGATTCACGTTCATTGGTGTTCATTAGTGTGTAGATATATACGTATATAGGTATATTGCTAAGACCAGAACCGGCTGGTGGAGACGTAAATGGAAGTTTAGCGACAAAGCTTCGATCTCTCGTGTATACGTTACAACGTACTCGATATGCAACGGGGAATCGATGCTTTGTATTTGAACCCCGATTTACATCAGCATCCGCCGCTACTGACATGGAATACCATAATGGCTCCTACTGTTTTTTTTTTACAAATTCTAAAAGGCTATAAGTATAATTCAAGATTAGTTTGCAATATAGAAAGTGTTTAATAAAGAAAGCATAATTTTTATGTTATATGGAAAAAGTCCAATGGTTTTTAGAATCCGTGAACCCAGACTAATATTGAGTCTCCATGGGCACAACTCAAAGTTACTTTGCATTACATAGGTGTTCAATAAATCTGGTATTCATTGCAACTATATTGTTTGAAAATTACTCCACCTATTGCAAGTTTTCACAATTTAGTACGAAGCTTTACGCTACTTACTATTTGGTCGAAAAAGTTGTCGTAGAACGGGGTTGGATTCGCTTTCTCGGATAATAGATTTGGATCCGAGATTTCGGATAAATGATTTCGAATTTGAGGCTTCAGACAGCGAATCCCGATTAGAGGTCTCGGGTAACAGATCTGGATGCGAGGTTCCGAACAACGGATTCGGATCCGAGGTTTTGGATAACGGAACCGGATCCGAGGTTTCGGATAATAACATCGAGATCCGGATATCCGGAAAGTAAAATTATCCGTATCCGGATAACAGCTCTACTAGATATTCATTAAAAATAATGCGTAAAAGTTATTTTATGTGTACAATTCTAACATCTACTCGAAGTGATTTTCCTGCATACACGCTGTAATGCGATTCCTACTTTGTTGAACAATTACTAATATTTCGAGGGTAATAAGCTGTATAATATTTGAGTTACGAGTTGCATTAAGAAATTCATCCAGAATGTTATTTTTTACTTCTAAAAGCGTTTGTATGCGATGCTGTAAATAAATCTATTCGCTTTTAATGCTGCTTATTTACTATTTACACGTGCTTGTTGACTTGGTAGACGATGAATGCTGGAAAACGGTGGTCATTTCGAGTAGATGTTGGAATTGTACGCGAAATAATACTTTTACGGATTACTTTTAATGGTCTTTTGAGAAGCAAAAATTTGAATACTTTGTCTTAGTATTCTATGTTTTGAAATGAAAAATTTAGTTTGATAAAAACAGGAATTAGGTATAGGGAAATGTTTCCAACAAATTCTGGAGGGGCTTTTGTACCAGATTGTGGAAAAATATATACGATGTTCCATTCAAAAAATTAAAGTAACATGAATTAAACTTGACATTGATTTAAATGGTCATCTTGTAGAATGTAGTTAATGTTCATTTTTTATGTATTGTTAAAAGCTCCAAGAAATATTCAATCGAACAAAATTTGAGTCACCACTCTAGCACATAGGGTACGTCAAAGAAACATCGCTATTTCGCGAACATATGCAATTATCTTAATTATCTGAAAAACTAAGCGATATATGTATAAAGAATGTTGAAGGAAGTTGACATGGGTTGAAGAAAGGCACCCAAAAACGTAGTAATATACAGGATTTTTAATGTTACATGCAGGACTCGCCTACAAATACTTTTTATTTGAAGAATGTTTCCCTAAATTGCTCAGGAAAGGAATTACTCTTAACCAAAATACGTGGTGGACATACTGTATAATTCACATATTTTATTTCGGAACCCAATTATAAATTTGCGATTATTTATTTTACGCTTAAACTGGTCGTTTCCATAAATTAATTGAAAGCGCTATAATAAATTCAAACTTTTTTTGTAAACCGACCATTTATTTGAGAAGTTTGACATTTCTTGCACTACAAATCAGAAATGCCAATGGGGTAACAAAGGTTCTCTACTAACACTTATAAGTAAAAATACTTGCTCCTTTTAGAAAACACCTGGTCTTAGGAATTTTGTTATTGTTTTCGAAATGTATTTATGTGATAGAGGAAAGTGGGTGTAATGATATATCATTGAATTTGTCTTTAAAAGGGCTATGCCATAATTCTGTTATTAGTTAGGAAAAAATAATGAAGATACTACAAAAATATAGCAATTATAAAATAGTAACCGACCTGGTTACGCATTCTTTTGAAAATTACAACGCAACACAAAAACAAATGTGAGCTTTATACGCTACTTTTAAGTATGGTGTGAAAATATCAGATTAATCCATGTTGCATGCACTTTATATTCAGAATTGATTTTTTCTATAGTAGAATTGATAAATGGATATGATTTTGTCTATTGATGCATGTGGAAAGGATAGTTTATTTCCTACAAAAGTTTCTAAGGAAATGTGTCTATAAAGAAAACTACGTACATCATATATATTTATTTTGTACAGAAAACACCGAGTTTTTCTTGGTCGATTATAGAAAATTGTCTCAAAAGAAAGTGTATATAAATATATAAATATATACACATATCTTGATGATCTTTAGAATGGTACCTCCTAACTATTAAACTCATACAATCATCGCAGTACAGCATAATTTTGCGTTTGTTATACGTATATGCAATTTTTCTAAAAAATAGAGTTACTTACTTTTTAAAGGTACCAGACACGCACATCTTTAAACACACACTTATGCATACTGTGTAAAATTTTGTTTACATCAATGAAACTAAATATTCAATTCGGAGGAGCTGTTTCTTAATCCCATAAAATCTGTATTAATGTTTTTGTGTCGTAACATTTAGTCAAATTAGTTTTTTTTAGAAAATGTCAACGAATCTCGTTATATTAACGTTTTTACGAAAGTAGTAGTTTAATATGCGCGAGAAGAAGAAAACTGATACTCTATCGATTATCCGAAATGTCATTTCCAGGCTACAATAAAGTTTAGAGTTGCTTGGAGATTTCTATAAACGAAAGTTTTTCTTAGATAACTTTCATTTAATTTGGATAAATAATAGTAATCTTCCTCAGTTTATGAGTTTATTAATGAACGCCAAAGTTAAGGTTTATGTCCCATGTAACGTAAACGTATATGTCACAAAAATGCATTAGCTTAACGCTTTATGAATGTTATAATAAATCTACAATACGCACACTAATATATTGCAATTAAAATTCTTTTAACAAACTTTACGAAAGCCATTTACTCTTCTTTTCTTTAAATAGATTACCGCTGTATTATCTTTTCCTTTCTTTACGTAATCGGATGAATTTTAGGTAGTTTATTAGCCCCAAGGTTAAGATTTTTAATACCTCTTTTTATTTGCTCGTCTAAATGTTAACCTATGTATGTGACCATATACAATCTGTCCTTGCTAGAAGGATGTTTCATATGGTGGGGCAAGTTTATATAAATAATATATATATGTAGCATAAACGTTCAATATAATTTTAGATTTTGAAAGAAAGATGAAAGCACTACTGGTAAGTAGTAAATAAAGTGCTGGTGTATTGTATATTTTGCTATTACATTGCATTTGTTTCAGCTAGTGGTTTGTCTAGCAACAGTCGCTGTCGCGCGACCTGACATTGGTCTGCAATTGAGAGATAAACCATTAGCTACTAGTTATGGTGCTCCAAGTGCTTCGGTAACAAATTTAAATGAACACTACTTGCCACCGTCAGATTCGTTTCAAACGCCGTTCCTTTCAACTAATGTGCCATTTTACGATGGATCTGTAACTACGGCATCGCCATTATTACAATCAACGGTCTCTTCAACTCCAGCACCTTTCTACGATGCACCATCGGTATCTACAACTCCTGCACCTTTCTACAACTTGCCATCGGTATCTACAACTCCTGCACCTTTCTACAACTTGCCATCGGTATCTACAACTCCTGCACCTTTCTACAACTTGCCCTCGATATCTACAACCCCTGATCCGTTTATATCTACGACTTCTTCGCCGCTTTTAAGTAACAACATATTTGGTTCTTCAGCTATTACAGATGGCGGACTACTTTTTAATCAAGGAGCACCACTTTTTGCCGGACAACAGTACTCTGGTCTTCAATATAGTCAATATGCCCCCGCTGCACCATCTGTTGTGCAAAAACACGTGTACTTCTATGAAGCACCGGAAGAACCAGAAGTTTTGCCCCCATCACCTATTCCTATTGAAGGACCTAAGAAGAACGTGAAAATTATATTCATTAAGGCACCACAGTATGCTACGCCTATTCAGCCACAAATTCCATTACAACCTCAAAATCAAGAGAAGACAATTGTTTATGTGTTGGTTAAGAAACCTGAAGATCAACAAGCACTTGTTATTCCAACGCAACCTCCAACTCCACCTGCGAAACCAGAAGTTTACTTCATCAAATATAAGAATCAACAAGAAGCTGAAGAAAAAGTTAGCAATACATTAAATGAACATTCTAGCAGTGGTGCCAACATTATTACAAATGGAGTAGATACTGCTGCGTTGGCACCGAGTGACTTCATTGGCAACCCGTTTATCAATAACCAATTTTATTCCAGTACGGAATCACCACTTGGATTACTGGGTGCTAACAATGCCTTCTATAGCACGTCTACCTTATCACCGCTACTTAATAATTTCTATTCACCAATAGGGACGGATGTAGCAGTTTCAAATAACGGTATAGCCGGACAATATTACTCATCTACAGAATCTCCTTTAGTTACCAGTACACCTTATAACTTTGCGCCCGTACATCCTACTTATGGACCACCAAAATCTAAATGATAGATAAGTTTTCAAAGCGCAATAATAAATATGAACATCATCGTATTCAAAAACAGCTATGACATACTATTGCGAGGAAGAACTTCGAGGTAAATACGATATGTTAATTATTACTGTATAATGGCAAAGTTTATGTAATTAGGAATATGTGTATATACTTGACTTTCGTGTTAAAAACCAGTGGCAATAATACGTAATAAAAAATTACATTCCTGTATTACTGATTGTGTGTACAGAGTTTATTTTTATACTTAATAACAATAAATATTTGGGAAATATATTTAGCCTATTCATCTAGTCATAAGTAATAAACGACAAAGGTGCTAAAACTTTCTATTGATGGAGTAATGTAAGATGTTTAATCCATTATATTCTACGAACAGTGTCATTCAACGGACTCGTTTCTTAATGTTAATTTATAGAGTCAGTAGGCTAGAAACTGTAAATAAAGGAAATAGTAATAATGAATATAAATATCATTTGTAAGTTTACGTCAAAATACTCTCGTTATAGTAACAAAGGCTTCTAAAAAACAATGGCGGTTATCCAACTTGAACGTTTAATATTATATACCTACCTAAAGTAACGTTCAAAAACAATAAGTAGTAATACATCTTCCTAAACAATAATTTCAGAATACTAAATATTCTTGTAAAATGCATATATTAAATATGTATTTGACCAGCAAAATAATTACCTTTCTTTACCTATTTTTGCGAGCAATGTAATGAAATTTATGAATTAATGGATCACGTAGTATCATTACTGAGCACAAAAAATGCGACTGACATATCTGAAACACTATTTAGATTTGTCTTCCAGAAATGTTTAATTTTAATCTGTTTCATAACAAGTAATTTTACTTTCCAAATAGCTATTCCAAAATGATTTCGAGTGATTTCAATGAAAGCTGAAATAAACTACTCAAAAAAATTAAGGAGTCGACAATTTCAAACCCGTATCTAGTTAACTAAGCGAATTGCAACATTAATACTGATAAATTATATTAATCAAGCAACCTACTGTCAAATGTGACGATTTTTGTTGAATTTCTTCTATTTGTTTTAAAACGGTGCAGTAGTGAAGCTGCTTTGTATAAAAATCAAAGTGGATTTTAATATCAAAGGCTTATTATTTTTCCGTGTTTTGTGATATTTTGCCGTGTATTCATTTTTGTCGGATATTCACTTCAATGTTGTACAGGGTATAAATTGGAGACTGGAAACGATATTGCGAGATTGGATTTGTTACGAGAAGACGTGGACAGGGGCGTCCAAGACCAACTTCAGCTGTGGATGACTGATTTTTAACAATTCAGGCTTTTCGCAACCGTACAGCAACAGCACTGGCTCTGCAAAATAGCATTTCAGCAGCTAGAGATGTACGTGTTTCAGACTAAACCGTAAGAATTTGGTTGTGAAAAGCTAATCTACGCAGTAGAAGGCAAGTTAAAAGAGTAAAGCTCGCAAGAAACCATCGGCATGCAAGAATGGTGTTTGCTTGAGAACATCAATGTTGGTAATTAAGGCACTGGATCCGAATAACGTTTTCAGATGAATCCCGGTTTAAATTATGGGTAAATCGTGGTCGGGTTAGAGTATGGAGAAGGCCCCATGAACGATATATACTATCCGCAATGCTTTGAGTAATGGATCGATAATGGCATCTCTATAGACTAGCGGTTCTCAAACTTTTCTGGCGACGGAATCCTTGTGAAATACTAAATATTTTACGGAGCCTTAAAATAAGCAAAAATTAGTTTTATGTTCATTCTTTAATTATAATCATTTAATTTACTAAAAATCATACAAAAATAGGTACATTATACACTACTGACTTCTACAACAATATACAAAACAATACACAATAATACAATATACAAAATAACACTGTATTGATTCCACACCTTTAATTGATAAAATTGTTTCCATTTAATGGGAGGTATGAAGTTGTTTTTTATTTTTAACCAACAGTTTAATGTCAGGCTTGATGGAAGAGAGTTGAAGACGCATGTCAGGTTCAGCATCCAGTCTATTGCGGTATTTTGTCTTTGTAGCTGCATATGCTGAGAATCCCGTTTCACACAAGTACGTTGTTGGGAACGGGAGAAGAACGGTCAGAGCCTGTGTAGCAAGTCGTGGATATTCATCACGAACCCTGCACCAAAAATTATCAAGTGGCATTGTTTTGAACAGTGATTCCATGCTTGAATCTGATGTCATTTCTAAATAGGATTCATAGGTTTCGTTTGACATATTTTCTGGCTTCTGCAAATTTGATACAAAAGGATTCTGAACCTATGAATTCATTTTCAGTTTTGTATTCTTCTCTTCAGGAAAATACGTCTCAAAAGATGCGCGCATATTATGGAGACATTGGACCAATTCTTCAAATATTTCATTTGGTAATTCTGCTATCTCACCAGCGAACTCATTCGGTGTTAAAAAGCTTTCTAGTTCTCTCTTGCCAACGCAAACAATCCAAAAATCATCACCAAAAATCAAATTTCTTTTTGCAGGCGGTTATTTTAGTATTAGTATTGAACACTGTTGTCTGTTTTCCTTGTAAAGATAGATCTAATTCATTAAATTTTCCAAATATATCTGCCAAAAAGGCTAGTCTGAAGGGCCAAGTCACATCGCTCAAACGATCTTTTAATTTCAAAGAAATGTCAGTCATAAAAGCTTGTAATTCAGCTCTTAGTTCGAATAATCTTGTTAAGGTCTTACCCCAAGATAACCATCTAACCTCATTGTGGAGCAGTAGTGTTTTATGTCTGTTCCCATAATCTTCACATATTGTTGAAAATATTCCGGACTGAAGAGGGCGTGATTTGATGTAATTGATTATTTTTACTGCTACATTTATAACATCACATATGATCATCAATAGGCCAACCATTAAAATATGGAAGTCTTTGAACTGGTATTCCTGTGGAGACGTGTATACAGTCAGGAGACAGTTTTTTCTCAATTCAAAAATAATACTAAAAGGAGTTAAATCATTAAAAACATTAAAAGAACAATTTGAACTTAAAAGTATAATTGAACCAAAGAACGTTTAAAGAGGAGTTCAAAAAGAGATTGCGTCTAAAGATTGACCGAATAGGACATAGAACATTCATAAAGAGAAAGAAGAGGATTTTATAACACATACACGGGTGACTTACAGCTGCAAGTAAATTTTACTAAATTTTGTAAGTAGATTCTTGAAAAATAGAAAAGTCTGTGATTTTCTTAATTCCATATTTTTATTTAAACTTATAACATCGCAATATATTGTTATACCTCTTATTAAAAAATCTGACCGTCCTTAGATAATGAAAGGTATATAATAAATTATATTAAAGGGTACGATACTTCTCGTACCTTACCTCTTTTTTAAGTGTAAAGGTAACATTCAGAAAAATTACTTAAAATTCCATAGATTGTGATACCATGATATAAAGTGATGTGTTTGAATAATAAAACAAAAATGTTAAGGCTTTCCACTACCTTTTTTTATAACAAACTAAGAATTTTTAATGCTTAATTTACACAGGAAGGTGATGATATTTATAATTCAAAACATAACCGCGAGTCCAAACATTGATACGTATTATGCAATCAATTTGTTTTCAAATTAAGGTCAAAAGAAATTCAGCAAGATGTTATAATACAGCTGTTTAGATTTGACAAAGAATTCGGGTACGTTGGTTATAGCACGAGCATGAAAAGTGAAAATATTCAAAATAATTATGTTGTTATTATTCGTAATACGCTGAATGAAGAAATTGCAAGATTAAATATTTGTATTTCCGCAGTGATTCAATGTCTATGATAACTACAATGAAGCTTTGGATCAAGTTAAATAGTTGCAGTTGTAGGATGTCCAGAAATTACCTGTCATATCTTTTTCAAATTTCACACTTTCGTTTTATGCTTCTTTGCAGGAATTAACAGTTTTGAGGCGATAGTTGAGTTTAAGTTATATTAGGTAAGTACAGAATTTATCAGAAAAACATAAAAGTTATGAAAAAGGAATATTTGAAGATACAAAAATAAAATTCAAACAGTTATGAATCAAATTTGCTAGGTATTAGTAATAATAGTACGAAACACACATGATTGTTTGAAAATGTTTTTTATTCTATCTATCTATTTAGGAAGTTAATGATGACTCACTAGGAAAGGTACCCAATCAGCACTTTCAGAATTTAATGAAACTTGGGTGGTTTGCAGACGTTAGCTTTGTTCGCTCGGCCTACACAGTCCAGCGATGTTATTTCGCACTATACCGAGTAAAAAGTGCAGCCCGAGCGTATAAACCTCTTGTAGGACTATGTAAAGTACCGGTTTTCGGTTTTGGAGGGTAAAATCGGAGGTTTCTGCGTTTCTCGTTAATTATTTCGTATTAGATGTTCATGCAAATTATCGATACATATAGGCGTTTAGTATTTTTAAAGGGCTATCGAAATACACTAAACCTGATGCAATAGGAGCTTAATAGGCGTGACTTTCCTCTTCAGATTTTGTTTCACCACAAATCACATGGACAAACATATTACATTCAATGCAGGTATGAGCACCTGACGTTTCATCGGAACAAATAATACACTTTAATTCTTTTTCCGGTGAGTAACTCGTCCCTTTTAAAATGTCTTCTTGATGTTGTGACGTTGGTAATTTTGAAACTAGGTGTAGCTTCTCCTTCGTGATTAGTTCTAGCACTTGCGAAAGGGATTCCTCTTCGATGTAGGGTAATTGAGCAACTATATCTTCTGTCAAATGTGACTGCGTTTGCACGTTTACTACAGCCTCGATGACTATGGGATTTGTTGTAAAGTTGATTTAATGGAGGTAGAGGGTAACTGGAAATCATCGATAGCTGCATTTTCATTCGGTAAATTATGGGGTTCCTCAATTGGATGTGTATCTTTTTATTGGGACGTATTCTTTTTTAAACCATACATTTCTTCACGATCCTCTTCATTATTTATAGTATGGAGAATTTCATGTGGTATAATAGTCGAAGTCAGTCCCACTTTTGCAGAAACGCCAAACATAACTTCATATGGACTTCTTTTGATTCCAGAATGATAAGCACGATTCTTCATAAATTGTACGAAACGCACACCTTCGCTCCATTTATTAGTTTGATTATCGGTCATCCAAGTAGTGAGCATATTTTCAATGTCTTGATTTGCTTGTTCGACACTGCTTTGGCTTTGGCTGTGTCTAGGTTTGCCGTGGATCATTTTCAGTTCTGGCCACATACTTTGTAAGTTGCCGAATAGTTGACTGCGAAATTCGCGGCCATTATCTGAATTAAGAATACATGGAGCGCCAAAAAAGAGAAAAATATCTAGCAGTTGATATACTAGTTCATTTATCCGTTTCGAGGTGAGGGGCCCCAACACTACAAACTTCGTCAAGTGATCTTCGTATACGAGAAGAAACTTATACTTTCCATCTGGCTGAGATTGATAATCAATGAGATCGACTTGGCATCTGCTGTTAAAATGAGATGAAATAATCGGCTTTACAACAATACCTTTCTTCTCACTTTTTTGTTTCTGCTGACATGGTTCACATAAATTCAAGTATATTGTTATTTGAGCTCTTGTTATATTTTTATATAGTGTGTTTAGTTCTTTCCACATTCGATCTCTTCCACCGTGACTAATTGATAAATGAGTGGAATGCAATATGTCAAATATTTCGTCAGCATTAACAAATTTCTTTAGACTTTTTTGAGTATCTGATACTGGTTTAGTTTTTCATAGCAGTGTATAGTCAATACATCATACCTTTAAATGAGCCGATAATCTCTTGACGATTCCTTTTTATGACGCGCTTTAATTCGCTTGACATCCTCTATAATGGAAGCATACTTTTCTTTTGTTAACAGAACACTGTTTTGTTTCGGAACTTCGTCATAAAGTTTCGCGTAGAATCGGTTTTCCATTTTATTATGTAACTCCGGGTTTTCTTGCATTTTTACAGGCACAAAACAATATGCATTAGCCAATTCACACAAGGATAGATTTGAAAACTAAAAGAAATCGTTAAATGTAGCAGTAATTAAATACGTAAGTCGACAGGAATAAATTTGAATCTGTACTGTGCACACGACGTCAGGCGGGCGAGTGCGATGTGAGGAAGCGCGCAGCGCGAGCTAGCGGGGGCATGCGGGGCGTGGGGGAGGCGAAAAATTGTAAACAAAAGTGAGTGAAGCGATTGTCCCGCCCTTTTGAATACTAAAAAATAATAAATGGCGCTAGTATTTTTAAACGTTTCATGGTGACTCTATCTGAGTTCTTCATAATAAGGGAAGAAATAAAAGTAGTCTTCACTCACAACATTCTATATTGGTTTACACAATGCTACCGGTTTCGTGCATTAAGCACATCCTTAGGCAAGAATTTGCTAAAATAGTAAAAATCGTCAACGAACGAAATTCAATGTTTCAAATTTACTACACTGATTTGTTGACAATTTTTACTGTTTTAACAAATTCTTGCCTGAGGATGTGCTTAATGCACGAAACCGGTAGCATTGTGGAAACCAATATAGAAGGCCAATTTTATTTCTTCCCTTATTAATAGTATTTTTGTAAAACCCATTTCACGGAATAGTCAATAGTAGCAGACACTTAAATAATAACAACCTACGATAACAAATAGTCACTCGTATGTACTTACCTGTTAATGTTTTGAAGACACGCAGTATTGCTTCTATTAAACGGTGGAAATGTTAAATTTGTTCATGGGTCACTATAACCTTAATACTAGGTGTAGGCTAAAAGTTCACGACTTGTTTGATAGATGTAACGACATATATTATTGAGAAACTTTGGTATTCCATATTACCAACGTATTCCATATTTGCATCTTTTACTCTACACATTTCTATGTAAATATTAATCTGTAAAACAATATTTTGGTGTGCATTTCACATGTTTTAATGTATGTTTCTTATTGAATATTCAAAGGTATGCATATTCATGTTCTATAAAGTAATTCATCATGCTAATGATAGTTTACATAAGAGTGTTGAAAAGATAAAAATTGATTGCATCTTGAATATTTAATGCAAGCCGGCTCGCTATATATAAAACAATCGGAAAAACCGACATTGCTGTTACCAAAGGCAAACTCAACGATACACAGAGAAATAGTTTACTTGTATCAAAGCTGTCCGCCTTAATTCAAAACAATTTTTGTTTCAATTATCCGAAATACAATAACTGTTTTAAATCAAAAGAAATATTTTCTTAGCGTTTCTTTCTCCGCTTAGGAGAAGTATATACTTGTAATGAAATAACTGTATTTCTTTGTTTACAATATTTGTTAAGTTGATTTAAGAAAACCTTGCAGAAAATTTAAACAAAGCAATTCTTAGTATAACATTATAACACAAAACAATATTTTTTTAAGAATAGTAAATAGTTTTCTTGATTCCAGAAAGCGTTTAGGTATTGTTCCTAAATCAATAGTTTCATTTTCTTAAAATAAAGCATTTTTCGCTTAGAATTCTTGAAATGCACATTATTTATACGCACATTATTAATTGCGGTTACCTTGTCTAAAACAGTGCGACATATCCGTACATAATGCAGTAGATTATTCACATTGCTTGTGATTTTAAAAAGGCCAAAGTAGAGATTATCTACAACATAATGTTCAAACAAAAGTGAACTTAATGTAAAAGTACACATGAAAAAAGTGCATAGAAACAATAAACCAAGACAATGCTAATAAAAAGCTCATGGCATTGATGGAATCACTACGGGCAAAAACAAAAATTTGTGATCCTGGCCACATTATTCTTACATCTCTCAGTTTATGTCGCTAATCTTCAATAACAGCAACTGAAATATTACCTGGCGCCACTTAGTGCCAGTAGTTATAGTCATGCAGTCCTAGATAGTAGCGACAGAACTGAAATACAGATCCCATACTTGCCCATACAATGATATAACTTTTAACGTACAATGTTTCATAAACATTTTCAAAAGATACCGGTTAATGTAATATTTTTTTTCTTTTAATTGCTATTTACCACGTGTACTAACTAATTTAACTATAGTTTTTTTGAATATATAATAAATAATAATAACAAAAAGGGGATAAATAAACTTAAATATTAACTCATTAATTATTAAACTACATAAAAATAATCCCTATTTAATTACATTACTAAAGAAATAATTTAATTATACTGTAACCTGTAAAAAAACTTTTTCATTAGCTCATTCACTTACTCCCAATTTTAATAATCTTCAGGTTTTTTTTCCATTATTGTAATTTTTCCTTTATTGGATATCCTTGTAGCTGGCCTGGTGATGTGTTTTTTGAACACGAAACTGGTCGCCTAATTTCTCAACAGAACTTTGTGAGATCTGCACCATTTTTTCATTCCTACTTTTAATATGAATATTTTCTTAACTTAAAACTAAATGATTTACTTGGAAGAAACATTTTTCTGTCTTGGATTTTCTTGATTTTCTAACCATAAAAAAATATTTATTTAATCAAATAAAATTCAAGAAAATTATTTTCTTATATTATACATTTTTATAGTATTGTAATAAAAATATTTTTTCGAATAGAGACTGATTTTTGCAAGAAAATCTATTCTCTTGACGCAAGAAATCATTTCTCTGCATGTATGGTCGAAACGGTCGGGTCTATTTTCCAAATAGCCGCTCTTAAACCATATACTTGGTTTAAGAAATAGATAGATTTCGATATTTAGGTGCAAATAACTGGTTATGTATCAGTTTAATAATGTGGTTCCTTTGTCGAAGATCAACAACATAATTTTTATGTATTACAAGAGCGGAAAATTTTCTAACAAACGATTTCCATACGCGAAATCACATTCAGAGGTTGAATCATCTCGGTGGTTTTTTTTTCTTCTAGGGATTGTTAGTATATATACATCCTTATTGGTAGGAACAAGTTCTTTTAAGGAATTTGGGCAATAGCCTGCCCAAGAATTCAATGGTAGAGGACTTCGCGGTCTAAAGTTTGGTATATATAGGTCTTTAAACAATTAACTAAACAATTCGACATTCTGACGGTCGCGATGCAACTAAGTCACGCTCTTCGTAGCGAACGCTCAAAGCATACCAACCTACCAGTTCATGGTCTGTAAGGGCCAGCTTGTACGACGATTTTGAGAGTTTTGTGAGAACCACGGCCAGAAATATCGAAAACATTACAGCCGAAATCCCTACCACGCAGAAGAGATTAGGTCACTCATCGACGGAAGTAAAGACGGAAAGGCTTCAGGATCCGATTCCATTGCCAATCGAAGACTCTTCCTCTTCAGGCTATTGTCGTGACTACCGAAATAGTTAATTCGATACTCTGCGTTGCTCATTACCCAAAGAAATGGAAACATGCGGGTGCAGTTGGGTTTACTAAGCCCAACAAGAATCCCGTATTCCCTCAGAATTATCGAGCGATCAGCTTTCTCTGCAGTCTCTCCAAGATTGTGGAAGCAGTCGTATTAAAACGCATAAGAGATGACTTATTTGACAAAGACTCAATACCGCAGGAGTAGTTCGGCTTTAGATCCGGACTGTCTACCAAACTACAGCTCTTGAAGTTTGCAGACTACATTCGAGATGCACTGGAGAGAAGGGAAACAGTACAGGCTATATTTCTGGATATATGTACGCACAGCCTTCGATTCGATCTGACATAGGGAGCTTCTTTTCAAACTAACAAGAGTGCGCATTAACGCCAATTTGGTCAGACTAATACAAAGCTACTTGTTAGGAAGAACTTTCTCCATTAAAATGGGGGCTGCAAGATCATCTTCTAGATCAATTTCTGCAGCAGTACTTCAGGGTTCAATATTAGCCTCAGTTCATTATTAGCCCCATAATTTATACTCACGACATCCTTAAGAAGCAAGCAGTCGAATTAGCCGACGACACTGTCCTATTCTCTTCCTCGCGCGATGAACGCATGCTGTCTCGGCGGCTGCAGCGGGCACTGGGCCTACTGACTGAATGGTTCTCCAAGAGGCGGCTGAAAATTGACGATGAAAAGTATGTAGCCGCAGGATTTACTTACCGTTTTGAGTATGCACCGACGAACGTAAAAGTTGGACGGACGGTTTTGCTATGGTCCACCTCCGTTAAATACTTGGGACTAACTATGGACAAACGTCTAATATGGAATGGACACCTCACCAAGGCTAAAAGAAAATTTAACGCGGCACGCAACCTTTTAGCGCCATTACTCTGGAACAAAAGCGAGATGGATATTAGAAATAAACTTCTCATATATATGATGACTCTTCGCCCTCTGCTAACCTAAAAAATTAATCAGCTAGAGGTTGTCCAAAACAAGATCCTGCGTCAAATGGTTAAAGCTCTAAGGTACGTCCGAAACGATCGGATTCAAAACTATCTACAGATTCTGACGATAAAATCACTCTTGCAAAGACTATGGGTAAGAGCTTGGGAAAGGGCAACGTTTGTTTGAGAAACGGTGCAGCTGCAGGATAAGCCTTCGTCCAGGGTGAGGATTATCAGAGTTCGAGAAAAGGCCGTGCCCAATGAATGAATGAAACTCATACAGAAGCTAGAGAAAACAAATCCACTCTAGAACAAGAAACAAAGAAGTAAGGGGATCCAAAGGTTTGCAACCTCTCCCTAGACAAGTCTGAGGGATGCTGATCGACTAAACAATTCACTGATTAGTTTCTCGGAATGCGACGCTTTAACAAGTACATTAGATACCTAAAAGTGATATTTCTTGCCGGTGACATAATTTTAATTTCTTTAATCAATTACGTCGGAAATTCCAAGGAAAATTATAGATTTTCATAACTCACGGACGGAAGCCAAATATATTAATAATATTAGCTTATTTACGAAATTAACTATGTATAGAGCTGTAGCAAATGAATATTAATAAAATTATAATCTCAAAATGTATAAGTATATTTCGTTTTCTTAGCCGTTCCTTGTTTAATAATTTAAAAGATTTTTTTCTTGATTTTAGCGGCTCTATCGTTAATTACGTTGTAGTTAGAGTTAATTAAAACTTATAATTTTAACGTTTCGACAATCTTTATTGTCTTCCTCAGAAATACATGTCCACAACTTTATATCTAAGTAGAAATATTTTCTTGTTCTTGAGTGCACTTAGGTTTCTGATCTTTTTTGTCAAGCTATTGGCTGTGTGGTATGCTTCTACTCCGTAGTTTGTGCGGATAGCTATCTTCAGAGTCCTGATTTTTCAAAAAACTTCCAAATAACACGTTTTTATTTTGTAGTAATTGTTCGACTTCTTAGCAGTAATGCATGGCGAATATTCTAAAGGTACTTATTTGAAAAAGATTGGAATTGTTTCAAATTTTTCAGCGTACCACTTTTTTTACGATAAGATTTCATTACTTTTCGCTTCGATGCAGTGGGCTTTCCCATATTGTTCGAGTATTTATAATCAAAAGCTCCAAAATAAACTAAATAGTATATATGTACACCAACTATATTGTTTACATCCAGAAACCAAAATCTTAAAACTACAAGAACTATTCAAAAAAACTAAAACTAACTTTTAAAACTGTAACTATAAATACAGTAATAACTCAACTAATTGAACTAATTATAAGTAGATACTTATTTAAAAAACTCTCTAGAACCCAACCAATACTATGTACTCAATGAATGTAAAAAGTTGCAATGCAATTGCGGCGAGAGAACAGCGAGGAGGTTACAGTAACCCTTGTCACTCTAGCCATGTAATAAATGTCACCTTCGAGATGGTTTATTGCTTTACTCTATCCCACTTCTATTTTATACATACGTCATAAAGTTTCAATTTTACGAAAATGTATTAATTTGCTTGCCCCAAGGGATCGTAATTATTTTTCAATGTATTTGAATGAAATAAAATATATTGAATTCTGCATTTTGAAGCTTAGGATCGGACCGGTTAAATTTTTCATATCTTTCCAATTACATCAATAATTAAATGAAATCGCTTTTTCTCTTTAAATTAATTTTTTAGGCTTAATTTTAATAATTTTGTAATAATACCTAGTCCAATCGTAGATAAAGGTTCAAAGAATGTATTTTGAAAAAAAAATGAAAATCGGTCGGTCCATTTCTCACCTAGGCTGGCGCAGGTTTACATGTAGTTCCTTAAAAAAGAATAAAACTTTGTTTCTACTTTATTTTTATTATTATTTTTTCATTCTGTTATATAATCAATTTAGCTATATGTTATTACATAAGTATATTATTCTCAGTTTAACTTTTTGTAATTTTTTTTTTCTGTTTTTCACTCTTGTACTTTTTGATTAATAGTACACTTTCCTTTTCTTTGTAGTTATATTAATTTCTGTTTATTTTTGACGTTTATATACACTAGTTGTTATATAAATAAATATAAATAAATATATACCATAACCTGGTAGAGAATGCCCTTAACCCTAATTCACTAAATCGCTTGTTTTTATCAAAACAACTGTATGGTCGTTTCAGAGTGAATATTTAAATATAGAGGTAGCTATTGAAAAAGTTGACGATTATGTCACAACTCAGAGACAATTAACAATAAATGAAAATCCAGTAAAAACAACGATTGTCTTTGCGCAAAACTTATTTGATGTTGTATAAAATAAGTCTGCAAATTTACAAATTTGGAACCCGCTTAGTTTCTGATAGACGGCTAACGTAAACTCATCCTGTGACAACTTGTAAAAAATGGGTGCATACCTGTATATTATACCTACTTAATTTTTCTGTAAATAAATTTTTGTTAAATATTCAAAATGAGAGAAATTAAATCCAATAAAGCTTCTTTGTTTGTCTTAATTATCTTTAATACTTCTTTCGATACTTTCTTATTTAACACAATCCTGTCACCAATTTTCTACAAATTAAACCATTATAAAACATGAATAAAGTTATCAAGATACAATGCTGTTCCTTCGAAACTTTCCCTATATTTTATTAAACAGCTTATCTCGCATAATACTCGTAGCATTCTTCCTATATGGAAGATGAAATTAATAAGATTTTTTTTCTCAACCTTTTGAATTTAACACTAAAACAATTGAAAAAGAAATGAAAGCTCGAAAAATTTGTATAAGTTGCGTTTCGTATACTACTATCTGCTAAGTATTGGGTGCCGTTTAACTTTGAAGTCAGAAATCTCTCAAACCTCCCTCTGCCACAGAACGGCGTATATGGAATGCAAATCTGGTCAACTGTAGTAGGTTTTACTCAAGGACTTTTATAATGGTTTAAGGGCAACAGTCTGTGATATCAGTCATAGTGTTGATTGTTGTACATATATGCCTCGATCTTTCGTCTTCGTCTCTTACGGAGCCGATTCACCTTTTGCGTTCCACTGTTTCGACTGTGCCTTGGTTCCAGAAGTGTGTATCCAAGTTTCATATACAATTATTAATCGACGCTAAAATTCTTGCCACTTATTTCGTTTAATCTGCCTCAACAGGGGTTTGGAAGTGTTTATTCGAATGAGTTTTTGGTCCTTGGTTTTTCATGACCAAATCTTCAAACAATATATGAAAAACACGTTCTTTCAAGATGCCCACAGCCTCTGCTATCTCTCTAACCTTAATTCGACGGTCATCTAGCACCATTTGGTGACTTTTTCCGATGTTATCGGTAGTGGTTGCAGTTTTTAGCTGTCCCAACCAAGTTGGCACGACCACGTTTACATTCAACTGCCCAAAATTTCACTGTGGCGAATGATGGTGCAGAGTCCCAGTAAACAGCGTCTATCTCGACTTTAATTTGCGTAGGCGTATTGCCTTTCAAATCCAAAAATTTAATGACGGCTCGATATTCGATTTTTCCATTTTTACAGAAACATAAACATCGACACAAACAACTATTAAACAACAACTGAGCGTCGAACAAGGCTGAGATTTTCCAAAGTATCTTTCAACGCATGCGCAATTATATCACCAGAATATTTTTGACGAGTAACGCCATCTTCATGTTGAGGTTTGAAACTTCTCAGACTACCCTCGTACATATCCCTCCATATTTGACATTCAGACATGTATTAAAAAATATTACATACACGTTACTCCATTAGAAAGATGTGTTGTTAAATTTCCAATACCTACTGTTTTTTTTTGTTTAAGTATCAAAGAAAAATCCGAAAAAAGCATGGTAATTTAATGTTTTTGTATAACATTAATCGATATTGATTGAAACGTACTGGCTTGTGTACAAGGAAACACCTTGTATGCAAGCCAAAGTAAAACATGCGGATATACGATTATATTACCTGTGTATGTGGGGTAATATGACGAAACGAAACTCTCCAACTGTTACAGTTCTAGCACTTCCAAAGGTCATATTTCCATTGAATTTACATATTGCGACTTCTACTCGCCATCAATAGTAGAGTAACAAACAAGACTTATCTGAGAAAAAGATATCTGTGCAATCAATATCTTGGAGCTAGTTTCCTAGTATTTTCCAGATGCTTTATTCCAGATTTATTCTATTTTACGTTTTTAATATTTTGAATTTATGAATTTACTACCGATTACAAAAGACCTATACCGAATGAGAATTTTTTTTCAGGTTACTACTCAATCAAACAACACTATTCTCGGCACACTCCGCACCACACAAATTATTAATTAACTTGTTTCACATGGTTCTTCATCTTCAGCCGCATACCGATTGATGTGAGAAAACATATATTAAATCTAACGAACCCGCTCTATCCCTACTCTTCAAGGAAAATATATACAAGTACCTACCTACTTTTGTCCCTTAGACTAAGAAGCAAGTTAAAATAAGAAGAAAAGGCGGAAAATGGTCTTGTCACCACGAAATGCAAGACATGTGGCCGTTCCACCCTAATAAAAATAAAAATCGAGTGAGACAACGGTTATGCCCCTTTCTATCCGTCAAATTTGTGTTTTATCCGCCTATATCCTTACCTAAAGACTGGACAACATGCATTATAGCGCAGTCATAAATCAAAGGCCTATTTACCGTAATAAATCGAAAAGATAGGAGAAGTGTAAAGGGCCCCTCTCTTTATTAATTAGGTTTGTATTCTTATTTATGTACATAGTCTCATAGGCGTCCAATTCAATCGGCGAAATCACGTTTTTAATCAATTTTAGGTTTTCTAATTTAATATGCCTGGATCGTTTATGTGTTGTGCTTCTATCTTCTCGTACCTGTAACACTCTATGTGTTCATTGAATCTAGTACCTATCGCTCGTTTCGTTTGACCAATATAGGCTTTATCACAATCACCACATGCAATTTTGTAAATTCCCGACTTTTCTCTCATGTCCGGTTTATCTTTCGGATTGCCAAGAAGGTTTTTGAGTGTATTTCGCGAACTGAAACATACGTTCATCTCTTGTCCCTTAAAAACTTTGCCAATACATTTCGATACTCTATGGAAGGGAAGTTTTACAAATTTCTTATCGCAGGTTACTGTTGGGGTTAAAGTCGTGGAATTTCTGACGTAAAGCCTATGTTGGACTTTTCTGAGCATGCGATTGACCTCTATAAAAGAGTAATCGTTGTAAATAGCTACATTTTTTATGAATTTTAGCTCTTTATGGTACCTACCTTTACTCAAAGGAAACTTCACCACTCTATTAATTAAGAAGCTAATCACGGCTATTTCGTGTTGTCCATAGTAGTTGGAGTTGGACATAATGTATCTATTAGTGTTTGTTTCCTTTCTGTATATGTCAATTTGCAGTTTTCTATTATTATTAATTACTGAACTATCCAGGAACTTCTACTCTGAATTTAATAGTCTCCAATTTTGGATTTAGTGTCGCGAGGAAATCCGGAATAGTACTTTTCTTCATGTCAAAAACCGTGAAAATATCGTCTACTAAGCCAAATTCTAGGGAAATACACGTTGCCCTTTTTCAAACTAGTTTCAAATTTAATCATTAACAAGTTAGCTATGAAAGGAGACAGCGGATCGTCCATCGCCGTACCCTCTCGTTGTTCATAATACTTGCCCTCAATTTGAAAACGGTTTTGGTTCATGCAGAGCAACGTTAGCCTTTTGTACTCCGCAATTCTGACCTCATCAATTTTATTAAGTTTTAACAACTCAACTAAATATTCTATGGTTTCTGAAATTGGCACGACGGGGAAGAGTGAACAAACATCAAAATTTCCCCATCTTCTAAATCCAATGTTATTTACCTTATTTACAAAATCTAATAAATTTTCTACTTGTAGGCTATCTACTTTGACGGGAAAACTTTTGTATTCATTTAATCATTTGGACAGATTGTACATAGGCGAGTTTATACCTGCAACTATTTGGTGGACAGTACATTTTTGGAACTGTCGGGTTTGGGATTGACAATTTTAACTTAAGGTTCGCTTTAATAAGTTTTGGGCAATTTTTCAGAACCTCTTTTGTTTCTCTAATCTTGGATGGTAACGGACTTTTTCTTAATTCTTTATATGGTCCTGATGAAAGCAAATTGTTGACGCGTTGAAATAATTCAGCTTGTCCAAAATGACTATTCTGTTCCCTTTATCTGCTTTTAAGTAAAAACAATTTCTGTTTTTGAGGCCTTTAATGGTCCCGAAATCTGTGTTGTTTCTCACACTTTTTGTCTTGTTCAGGTTGTTTGAAGTCGTGGTTTTGCACGCGTTTCTTATATAATCTTTCGTTGTGACATCTAAGTTCTTAACGGATGTTTCTATTGAAGCAACGAGTTCGTCCGTCGGGATTTTTGAGTCGCGAATACAATAGTTGAGTCCTTTGTTTAACAGTGCGATTCCGGTTTTATTAAAGGTCTCTGATGACTGATTACAGATCAGTGATGGGCTCTCCACGAGACATGCGGTATTTTCGTCCTTTTTTGGACAAATTTTGCGGAATTTCTTGTTGTGGCGTTACATTTTTAGTTCAAATTTAAGGTTAATCCGTTCGATTACGCGTCTTTGGAAATCTCACCATCTTTGAAAATTGTTTTCGTCTAAACACCGCATTATTTTAGGGTGTAACCTATATAGTTCTAATTCTAATTGACTACGCATACTGATATCTGATTTCGTTTCGTAGCCATTGCTTTTTAGCATGATTTATGACAATAGAGACCATCACATTCTTAAACGCCTCTTTTGTAGAACACGATGCCAACAACTATTTGGACGGATTAAAGACATGGGAGCATCGCTGGGAAAAGTATGTAAACTTACAAGGAGACTATGTTGAGAAATAAAGCTGAATTTGACAAAGAAAATACTTGTTTCTGTGTTCGACTGGAAACTTTTCGGACTACCCTCGTACACTGGCATCCAACTATATGTTGGTAATTTTTAAGCCAGAACGCAGCATATGGACCGCACAAGGCAGTTCTTAAGAAAACTCTTTTGTATATAAACGGGGTTGCTTAACATGCGAAAATATATCGCACTAAAAATATAAGTGCTGTAGGTTTTCTGAAATATTAAATTGATTTTGATTTTAAAACTAACTTGTGCATATTTTCATGAACATTACAGTAATTTTTGAAATGATAATGCAATTACTGTAATCTCATTGAGATGAAAAGATTAGAGAAAGTCAACCAATAGAATATAAAGAATAGAATACCCAACAATAGAGCGCAAGATGCAATTATAAACAAACTTAAAATTAACTCAAAATTAAGTTATTAACCCTTATGAAATTGTTTAAAACATTTTAAGAAACTATACTGACAATTATTTATATTCTTTACTACTATCTACAAAAAACGAAAAATCGAGCCATATATGTATGTACAACAATCAACAATATGACTGATATCACAGACTGTTACCCTTAACCCTAGAATGCACGGGTGTCTGGTTATACAGATTAACATTTCTCGGGTCTCTCAGGCCCGGTTGTTTTTTTACTCTGTTAAAAATATATAGGAACATGAAATATATTTAAATCATTTATTTGTGCGTGTACAAATCTTAAATAATTAAACAAAACCTCTAACTAAAGATTACATTTCTTATAAATGTAAATACATGTTCAAAAGTAGCCATTTTTACAAATTCTTACGCTATGTTCGTTGCACACATTATTGCAACACTTTTCACAAACTAGTTTGTTTTTTCTGTCTAAACTAGAGGGACACGTCATGCATCTCTTCCTTTTATTTGTAACGGCATCAGTCGCAGTTTTTCAATGTTAATAAATTTCTTCATACAATTTATTGAATTTCTTGGTATTTTCGGATTTTTTGACCTCCTTATTATCTGCGGTATTACCAATTGCTCAGCTAATTCCTTCAAAAATAGTCGTCTAGTGTGTGTTACATTCCTATGATAATCAGGTTTCAACGTGGAAAATATAATAAATGCATTTAGTGCTGCAATATCGATCTTATTAGAAAAAAGCGTCATAGGCCAACGCTTCGTTTGCCTTTTACATGTATAGTTGGACTGTTTTTGATCCATTACGTCTACTCCCCCTTTGTCATAAAAGCCAAATGTAGAAGAGTAGATCGGTTTGTTCTTTGCATCTCTTATTTCATTTGGTATTTCTCTCTTATTTTTTCTTAGTGTTCCAACCACTGTTAGGTTCTTTTCTAATAAACATTTAATTGGGTTTAATTTCTCTCATTTTGTATATTTAACGAAAATTTGTTTACAGGAAAATTAAGTAGGTATAATATACAGGCATGCACCCATTTTATACAAGTTGTTACAGGATGAGCTTACGTTAGCCGTCTAACAGAAACTAAGCGGGTTCCAAATTTGTAAATTTGCAGACTTATTTTATATGAGAGGGTGAACTTTTAGAAAATATCGGCACATCTTCTCAACTTCCGTTTTAACCAGAAATAGCGTAAACTTAATTTGTTTAAATGGATTGCCCCAATTTTTACAAAACAGAAACGTCTGCATAATTATATCGGTTGCCGCTTCCCATCCCATTTTCCTCTTACTTTTTCTTCTCCTAATAACAAACTTCTCAAATTTCAATTTCCAAATACTTTACATCCAAATTTTAAATTTTGAACAAATATCGTTAAACTCTAATTTTCAAATTTCAAATATATATATTCTGACGATAATGTGATTATATTTTTTCTCAACGACTTCAATGATTAAATAGCCTGAGGATGACATTTGTAGAAATTGATCACTAAAAGTAAATTAAAAAATACACTTGGTATTGAGCTGAATTTATATTCATTTTACCCTTCATACTATGAATACCAACCTGAGTAATTTCATCAATTTTATTTTATAAAACAGTTGAATTCAGCAATTAATTTAACGTGAAATTGATCTATTTCTTTGGGTCAAAACATTACCATTTTAAAGCTAACTTGATTTTATAAAGATTTTAGCAAAAACATCGAGCACTTTATTGCTTATTTATTCGGTATGCAAAAGTGTTAATGAATGATTGTTACGGGTTAGTAAGCTATAAATACGGGCTATTGAAAAGTATTTCCATTTTTGTACAAATATTATACAGGGTGCTGGTGTTTATGGATGAAATATGTTAAACTTCAAACACTAATATCTATGTCACTTTACTAGAATACCCTGTACATTTTTATTGTAGATGATGGAATATTAAATTCTTCATCAAATAATATTATATGTCCGTATAACCGCCCCACCCATCAAGAAGCGTATGATAACTGATCAATAAATTTAATAGCCGATTAAGCTCGAGTCATTAAGCTATGCAGGTTGAGACTTATTAATCCAGGATTTTCGTTCTTTTGCTCAGAAGGTGTTAAAAATGTCCTTCTAACAAATCGGTGTCTCTAAATTTTCTTGAGGCAGATGGCGGAGTTGATCTTTAGCTTTTACTAGTGATATTTTAAAGCTACATGCTCTGTCAGTATTTTAAGATCCCCGCTTTTGAACGATTGCTTTTGCTTTATTCTGCAGTGTTTTTCCAGTGTGAGGTCTTTGTCTTTCTTGGTTTTTCTGCCAACAATTTGATTTCTTTTGTGGCTTTTCTACGGACCCGAACGGAATTCTGGTTGTGTGAGAGGCATACTTGCTGTTGTCTGTGTTTTTATACTTTGTTATAAAATAACATTCACATTCGTTATTGTTTAATAAACTTTGTTATTGAAATCCACAATTAACTTGAACAGACTAGAGCTCTGAAAGAGATAATGGCAGCGTTTGTAAAAGTATACAGCGCAAGTAGTTTTACGGATTTTTAAAAGTTGAGAACTTGTTGACCGCTGTAACCGAAAACAAAAACAAACTGTGCGACTAGAAGTTTGAAGGAGTGGCACATAATACATACATAATTAAGTGTCCAACGCTATCGTATTTAGAAGAAATAAGAAAAGCTGGCAGTATATCCAAAAATTACATAAAAGTATTTAATATGTATATGCTGAATGAGTGTAGATTGGTTAATTCCTTGAAGAGATATTAAAACTAATTTCTAAATGATATAACAATTTTATTATGTGACGATTGTTATAACGGCGAAGAAATCTAACCACTGATAATTGTGTCGGTTCACAACGCTACAGTGATTATTTACATATACTTCGAAATCACGTTATATAAATGTTAGCATCAGTTACGTTTTAGATGTAACGCCACGCTAGGCGTATGATTTATTAAGGACAAAAGCTTCGATGGGAAAAATAGAGCGCTGGTTACGTTAAGTAGGAGTGACTAGATTTATTGCTTATAATTTAAAAAAAGAGGTATACAATATCGGGTAATCTAAGTATCACTGAAAATATGTGAATGCTTTTAGTGATTCCTTAGATATGGACATTTCTAAAACTATTTCTTTATTATATGTATTGTTTAAGTTAACGTAAAATTGTCTATGTGCATCAATTTTTGGTGGAACGCTAAAAAGCACGAGAATTAGATATTTGCAAATTATGCAAATGTACATATTTGTCTCGCCTTAATATCACTACCGTTATTAAGAGCAACGAAAAGTAATATAAATTTAGATTTTTGTTATATTTCCATAGACACTACTAAAATCGTAGAAGCGGAGGCTGAAGGTGACATCAATATAAAATAGTTGCATAATTTAAATTTAGCTTCTCATATTGCTTGGTTGTCCAAGGTCGTTTACGATTAAATTTACTTACAAATTTTCTCGTTTTTTGCGTGTAGTCTTTTGGATTACATAAGCTGAATTTGTGTCAGCTACTAGTTGTTAAAAATGTCGAAAATTAGTAGTATGTTTATTTACATATTTGTATGCGTAATTTGTTCTTATCATTAAATCATCTGTTACAACAGCAACGTACTGCAAAACAAAAATTACATCGAAGAATCCATGCCAATCTTCGACCAATATCTAATTAAATTTCGTCAGAATATTTGTAATCTTTAAGGCGATGTATGTAATAATATTTTTTTCTAAAACAGGTTTTTTGATAAGATGTTATAGAAACTGTACATTGTATTCTGATTGAAGACATGTTTTAGAGTTTAGAAACGTGATAATTCGAAAAATTAATGGCGGTTATTAACATTTTGGAAGTATGAAGAAAAAACATTTGTCAGCATGCATATGCATAGTTTATTGAATATTGCATGATAGAATGTAGTAAAGTAAAAGCAAAGGACGCTGTAACCAGCTTTGTATAATTGTGATCTGATAATAATGGGGTTTATTACGGGACTGCTGGCTCAGTGGGGAGCGCGCTTGCCTATACTAGTCTGTATAATATTAGGTGACCGAAAATAAATAGGTGTTATTAATCCACTTTTTATGCTGATTTCAGAACTGTTCTCAGTTTCGATCTATCACGCATAGTTTTTTCACAATGTGGCCATGTTGATTTCAAGTGCGCATTGTACCTAGCGGTAGGTAATGAACATTGTTATATCGATATTTGATCATAAGTTTTTAGATTGGTACCACAGACATAACAGACTTTGTTATAAAAGCTTATCGTGCCTATTTTAAAGTAAAACTTAGACATTAGGACAAGTCATGGGTGTCAAAAAAGATTTGTCGCTATTGTGTTGTCAGGTTAAAATTGTGAACTAAAGGCAAGAAAACGTGTATGCCGTTTGCAATCCTTATGATGTGGAGCCAGTCTAAAGACCACCTGCACGACTGCTACTTTTGTTTAGTTGACGTTATGGGGTGCAACTCAAAAAATGAGAAACAAATTGTGTATCCAAATATTTCTTCAGCCATTAGGCCAGTTCCGCATGGAGACGACTTGCCTTACTCTCCCCCTCCTGCTGATTTAGAGAACAAAGCAGAAGGTTATGTGGAAAGTGATGAACCAGGACCCGAATGGGATGAATACAAACCTGACGACGACTTTACTTCACAGCAATTTTCTCAACCTGAACTTAACGATCTAGTACGAGATTTGAATTTGCCGAATTAGGTTCCCGATTTAAAAGTAAGAATCCAAAAGGAGTCTAAAAGGCGTATTACTGCATAATGGAAATTTCTGTGGCTCAATCCCTGTGGCCGATTCAGTACAAGAAGAAAGAGACGTTTGGAATATGAAGATACTGTTAGACAGTATTCATTATGAGGAATACAACTGGTTAATTTGTGGTAACTTCAATGTAATAGGAATGTTATAGGGACGACAAGCTGGATTCACAAAAATGCCTTCCTGTCTGTGTGAATGGGACAGTCGGACAAGGGATAGGCGTTGGAATGTGAGAGTTTGGCCAAAGAGGAAACATTTTGCGCTTGGTAGTAGAAACATTTTGCATGAACCGTTTGTAGATCCCAACAAAGTGTTTGCTCCACCACTACATATATAAATTAGCCCTAATGAAGCAGTTTGTAACAACTCTACAACACGATGGGGCTTACTTCAGGTATCTTTCAACCAAATTTCCTTTCATCACACAAGAAAAATTGAAAGCTGGGATTTTTGTTGGTCCTCAAATTCGCAAATTAATGAATGACAAATATTTTGAAGACACGATGAATAAGAGAGGAAAAGATAAATAGACAGCTTTCAGATCTGCTACTGAGAATTTTCCGGAGAATAACAAAGATCCGAATTACAAAGAAATTGTTGACATAGTGTTAAGAAAGTTCACTTTCTGCACTCTCACATTGACTACTTTTTCATTCGCACTTTACTTATAATTTACTAAATATGCTTGGCAAAGATGTCTTAAATAAAATTTATTTTGCAATTTATTTTCTATTTCCCAGTTTATAAATGGTTAACTTTTCTACAACTTTTCAGTTGTTATGATAACGGACTTTCTTTAATGATTGCTTAAAATTTTTTTTTATATTTTGAAAAATGGTTGGTTCTATAATATATAATAAAGAACTAAGTAAATCACAATAAACTAGCAGATAAAGGAAAACTAGAGCAGAAATTAATCAAACACACATGTAATTTAAATAGTGCCAACGGTGAGATGCAGATCTGAGCATCTATGTAACTTGTTAATAACATCCATGTTTGCCTCTAAATAAAAATAACTATTAAGAATGAAACAATAATATATTATTGGTGGCTAGTATCGATTCAATACCATTTTATTTGCTTTTGCAAATGATTATTTATATACATATTATTACTTTTTGTACTTAACTTTTATACTCACAATCAGTTGACGTAATTACAACTAGTGTTCACCGAGTAATTGTTGAGTCTTCTATTTCAATTTCATATGAAGCTTTTGTTTATGACAAAAAATATCTTTATCTTTAAAATAATACTGTATTGTATAATCAGTTGTTATTTGAATTGTTAGCATGGATAACAATATTATTTTGAACTTTTTATTATGTTGTAAGAATGGAAAAGAGTTATTGCAAAATGAAGGCGGCGATGAAGTTTGAGAAATAATATTCAGATTTTACATATGATGTAAGCAGCGAAAAATAAATAACTTGTAACAACGCTGTAATTTCGCAAATGTCATCTGAACCATCTAATTTAGAAAGCAAATTATTTGTGTTTATTGATTCTATTTTATTTTGTTTCTAAATTTTAGTACCTACCTTTAAGTATACACAGATAAATTTGCTTCAAAGCTGTCCGCCTTAATTCACGACAATCACTGTTTCAATTATCCGCAATACAATAACTGTTTTAAATCAAATGAAATATTTTCTTAGCGTTTCTTTCTCCCCTTGAGAGAAGTATACACTTGTAATGAAATAATTGTATTTCTTTGTTTAAGACATTTATTAACTTGATTCAAGAAAATCTTGCAGAAAATTTGAAGAAAGCGATTCTTAATATAAGTAAAAGGCCATTATAACACAAAACAATATTTTCTTAAGGATAGTAAATAGTTTTCTTAATTCCAGAAAGTGTTTAGGTATTGTTCATAAATTAATAGTTTAATTTTTTTTAAATAAAGCATTTATTACTTAGAATGCTTGAAATGCATTATTTATATACACACTATTAATTGCGCTTACCTTGTTTAAAACAGTACGACATATCCGTACATAATGCAGCAAATTATTCACATTGCTTGCGATTTTAAAAAAGCTAAAGTAGAGGTTATCTACAGAACAATGTTCAAACAAAAGTGAATTTAATGTAGAAATAAACATGAAAAAAGTGCCTAGAAACAATAACAAAGACAATGCTAATAAATGTTGACTAAGATGAGATAGATCGCCATTTTACTGCTACTAAAATTAAATTTTAACACAATTGCATTCCTATTTATCTATTACCTCTCCCAAATATATATAGTTTTGAGCTGCTTTTGACAGATTCTAGAAGTTTTGTGTCTTTTAATTATATATATTAGCTATGGATTTTTCGCCTCTAAATATCTTTTTTATATTTCTGATACTATTTTAATTTATAGTAGGCTAGGATTAAGAAACAGGTATAATTGTCATTGTATTAAAAATTAATTGAAAACGTATTTGTATTAATTTCAACAGGTAAGAGTCTATTCAATAACAAAAAACATAGAAAACAAAGTATTAAATACAAAATATAAACAACAATCAATAAACAAATTAAACAAATAAACTAGGTAAGAGACAAAAAACCAATAATAAAACACAATGCTAAAAAAAGTTATAAATTTTGTTCAAAAATATTTCCGCTTGACTCTACACATAGTTGTAGTCTCTACCTATACGACCGTTGCGCATTGGTCGACATATTGAAAACGCGTTTATTATACGTTCTTTCATACTGTCTACTGTTGTAGAAATAGTGCGGTACATGTCATCCATTTATTGGGGTAATATGCATTTAAAGAGTTATCAGCGGCGCGTGCATGATGTACTGGCGCGCCATGTTGAAACCACATACTTTTTTATGTATGCTTTTACACTCACAATTATGACATAACGAAACATTTGTTTTTGAATCCTAGCTTACTACAAATTAAAACAATATTCGAAATATTCTAAAAATTACATTTGGATGCGAAGAAATCATAGCTAATAGAATTAAAGGAATACTAGAATTCTAGAAACTGTCAAAAAAGCTCAAAACAGTATATTTGGAAAGCAATTCTGTTAAAATTTAAATTTTTCATACCTAATTTCACCGAATCGGGACAATAAATCGAAGATGCAAAATATCTCGAAAACGACTAACTTTAGGTATAGGGAAAGCTTTACATAATTAACGTAAAATATTATTAGTAATTAAAAAATTAAAAATATATAGGGTGTTCTATTTCAAATAACGACGAAAACGTCACTCGAAGAAAGAAATATTCATTGCGTTGTCAAAGATTGAATATGATCAAGAAGTTGTTTTGTTCTAAGTGGAAATATCCCTAGCTCTATAGGCTGCTTAATACCCAATGTGCAAAGCAAAATGTCAAATATTATACAAACTACAGCATTTTCTGCAGTGCTGGAAATACCATTTTTCGTAAATATTTCGAAAACAATTGAGTTTAGCTATAGGTAATTCTATACAAAGTGACCTTAGATTCTCGAGTATAAACGAAATATGTACTGATATTCATTTAAAAAAGCATATCTTTGATATGTCACTTTTTTTTGGTTCACGCTGTATATGTTAAAATAATTTTAGCGTGTGCTACTAATGTATATCTATGATTTTTGTATGGGATGTTTTTTCCTATTACTAATAGTAAAGGTTCTATCGAAGAATCTCGCACTATTGCCCCATCCTGTACATATATGCCTTAATGCACTATAATACCTTATATTGAATTTACACCAAAAACTTTGACGGCCATCTTGAAACAATTGATTTCATTTACGTACTTCCTTGGAACATGTTTGAAACGCTATCCAACATACATGCGATCTGATACCATTCTTAACTAATTACTAATATTTGATGTATTAAGAGAATTTTTTTTTAATATTGACTCAATTCTATAATTTCTATATTAAATTTTACAGGCCAGACTAAATAAATAATAGGCTGAATATCTGCACTAAAGCACCTAAATTTTTTGTAATTTCCCGAGTTCTTAGAAAATAGTGAGTAATTCTCTAAATTCAAAAAAACGAATTTTATCTGCATGTTTACAATTTGTCGGGATATAATATCTTTTCAAATCCGCCTGTAAAACTATCTTATCTTCCAAGAAATATAAAAATAATTATAGTTATAAATATTTCCGACAATCCAGATGCATTCCGGAGTTGTTCGGCATTTTAAAAGTTAATGGAAAGAAAACGAATTTAGTTCCAAAAGATATCACGAGATAGCGCTAATCAACAAAATAAAAGGTGTTTTTAGGTGTTTAATGTTTTTAGCAGGTATCTTATTTTTATTAAAATGTAAATTTTGAGTATTGAGTATTTTTTTGTGTATCTAATAAATATGGCAACAACGAACCTTACAATTTTTCATAAATTTAATAGAATTAGAGAAGAAGGCGATGGAATGGAGAATAAGGTTAACAATATGTAAATAGAGATTTTAGTGGTTTTTGAATTATTTCGCTTTTTAGGTGGATGTTCGAGAGGATGAAGAACAGTCTGTTAAATTACAAGAAATAATAGATTTATTGGTAGCGGCGGGATATTTTAGAGCTCGAATAAAGGGGTTATCCCCATTCGATAAAGTAGTTGGTGGTATGACTTGGTGTATTGAATCATGCACTGTCGATATTGATGTAAATTTATTATTTCAAGAAAATTCCACTATAGGACAGAAAATGTATTATTTCCTATGTATAAATATCATGTTCTTCTATATACTAAGGTTATGTTTCTAGATCGCTAACAGAAAAGTTAGTTGCCGTTTTAATTAAAATGAAGTGTCCCTCTAGAATAGAACCACATCAAATACAAGGCTTGGATTTTATACACATATTTCCTATTATTCAAGTAATATGCAAATGTGAGTATATTATAATTGTTATTACAGTAATTTTATTGTATTTAAAGTGGCTAGTGAAGAAGTCTGTCGCTTTTCGCCAAGAAATATCTAGCTTTGTCAGATTATATGCAGTAAACCAATTTAATAAAACATTTAGTGTAACAAATAAAAAATTGGATATTGAGAAACAAATATTGGGAAATGTTGAAACTGTATTAGAAACATATAAGCCACGCAGGTATTACAAACGTAAAACAACGCCTCCCGATGAAATATTGTCAAGAGTTCAAATAACTCTCCTGGAATATGGGCTTTACGGAGTTTCAAATAATATTCCCAATAAATCTTCAGGTACAGATACTATAAGTGATCAGAATCAGGAGGTAATTATTTTATAGATAGTGTGATGTTAATTGTTAATGTTTGCCATTGGTATGTGTTTATTGTTAATTTTTGTAGTAGCAGCAGTTTTATTTTTTTTTGCAATTATGTTGTAGCTTCACGTGCAGCAGCTTTTGCACAACATGACCATTTCAGAGGTAGGTGTTTTTTATTTAATTATCGCACATTTTATATCATCAAGCATACTATTTCTTTTAATGTATAATTTTAGATAAAAATGCGGTGTAGCATTTATAGTTGCTTTGTCAATTTATTTAGAATGCATATGCTTATATATTCGAGTGTTTGAGAGAAACAAATGAAAAAAAAAAAGAAATCTTGACACTGAGATTTTCAGGTTTCAATTATTGTGTTTAATTATTTCTGGTCTCATTGTGTACTTTGTATACAGTTAGATAGCTGCAATATTTTTCTAAATCAAAAAGAAAGTAAATAAATGTGGAATGATTAAAGAAAATATTTTTTAAATTTTGATATTGTTTGTTCCATTGTGCCTATTATTGGATATACTATCCTTACGCTTGTCTTTACAAACTTATTCTCTTTCACTGTGCGTAATTTAAAGAAAACATTAAAATTTGCAAGTATATTCTAGTACAAAACAAAACATTCATATAAACTGAGTTTTCTGCAATTATGATAATTTTTTTTTAAATTCCATTATTTTTCTTATTCTACTTCTTTTATTTATTTATCTTTATTATTGGGCCAGATTCGCTATAAACAGCTAGTAAGTATACTTTGCACTGGATGTACGCTAAAATGCGTATATTTTGGTGTTGATATTTGGAGATAAATTCATTATGAAAATCCAATTATGGATTTATCTTACTATTTTAAAAAATTTCACAAAAGTTCATCTATTGCAATATCCATTATGCGAAAACATCCTTATACACTAGGCCGCAAAATTAATCACTTTCAAATTAAACAGTTGAGATGGAGCAAAATAGCCGTTATTTTTTGAGTAAAAACGATAAATATTTTAGTAACAAGGTTTTTATTGTCATTATTTGGTTGAATGAAAGAACCGAAAAGAAAAAAAAACAAAATTAATTTAATAACCTGCATTGACTGCATTATCATTAGAGTAACCTAAACTTGCGGACTCGCATAGGCGTCGGTATTACGGGTTAATATAAGAGTACGAAAAATTCATAAATAAACTAAACCGGTAGAGAAGCAGGCATGTAGTGTCGACCTTGAATATAAATCATGTTAAACCGCGCTGAGAGAGATTTCGTTTTAGTACCGGTTGATGTGTTGCAGAGATTAGTCGAACGGTCAAGGTTATGTACTTACGTGTCGCTTTTGAAAATATAGCTGGTGTTTTTTGTGTGTTGTAGTATTATACCAAGTACATAATTAGTGTATCGTTTCATATAGAACTAATATTTACATACCTAAGAAAACAATGCCTCGTAATAGATTTGCTACTAATGTACATAAGTATGTGTCACTTTTTCCCCATTTAAAATATGACGGTAGTGCAGTTTTTTGCTTAATATGCAATGTTCGTTTGGCTGCATTGGACAGAACTGATTGCCAGAGGCATGTCAATGGTATTAAGCATATGAGAAATGGAAGAACTGAAATACCTTATACACTATTCCTCATACATTTATTAATTATGTTTACCTCTTGTAATCTTCCGTTGTCGTTGGTGAGAAAAGCAGCTTTTAAAACGTTTTGGCGACAATACGTTTCAAAGTACCCATTACCCTCACAAACACAATTACAGAATCATTTGCCGCGAATGAAAGAGATGCTAGAAAATGTGTGTAAACGTGATTTGTGTTCCAAAAAAATATGGGTTACCGTGGATGAGACGACCGATATAAAGAAAAACAGTATTGTGAATGTAATAGCTCGCGTTTTATCTAGCGAGAACACCGCATCTCGATATTTGTTAGCTTGCAAACATGTTCAACAATGTACCGCGGAAAATATTCAAAAAGTGATAATGAACGCTTTGAAAAAATTTAAAATTGCCCAAGATCAAGTTGTGATGATTGTGACAGATAGTGCAGCAACGATGTTAAGTGTTGGGCGATCCTTAAAACATATATTTCCTAACTTAATACATATAACCTGCGTGCTGCATGCTTTGCATTTAGTTGGTGAAGTTGTTCGACAACATTATGGAAACGTTGATCGGATGATTGGAAGTACTAAAGCAGTGTTTCGTAAATCTCCTAAATGTTTAAAAGAATTTCGTAAATTTTGCCCAAGTATTCCAGAACCTCCTGAACCAATTTTAACGCGATGGGGTACTTGGCTAACAGCAGCTTCTTACTATTTGATCCATTTTCAACAAATTCAATCAGTTATAATGCGATTTAATCGGAATGAATCCAAAGCAATTAGAGAAAGTCAAAGAGAATTTCAAATTCCTCAACTTTTAGAAGATTTAACAACAATATGTACCAATTGTACAGTATTACTAGATGCCCTCAGAAAACTACAATGTACTGAACTGTCATTGCAGGAATCATTAGACATAGTGGAGAGTGTAAAAAATAAATTACACACATTAAATGATACGCCAGGATTATGCGCTAGTCAAAAGTTGGCGGATGTTTTAAGGAAATATCCCGATTTTAATACTTTAGAGGCCGTTTATAATATTAATAAGTGTAAGAATAGTGAACTTTTAAGTGATTTTGAAAAACAGTTTCTACATGCAAATGTAACTTCCTTAGATGTGGAGAGATCGTTTTCTATGTATAAGAATTTTTTCTTGGACGCACAAGGTTTAAAGAAGTAACTGTGGAAACATATGCAATGATGCAAGTTTACAGTAGTTCACATCCTGATGCCTCTAATTTGTTGAATAATTAGCAAGTAAGTTTATTTATGAATTTTTCGTATTCTTATATTAACCCGTAATACAGACGCCTATGCGAGTCCGCAAGTTTTGGTTACTCTAATTATCATTGTCACATTTTATTGTTGTGTTGTTCAGTAAGGTGTATTTTCATCCCGGTCCCTAATTAAAGTTTAACAACGCCTTTGCATCGCTATTTATGTCCTTTTGTGGAATTTTATCCTATACGCGCAGGAGGGTTTACTAAAGTTTATTTAAATTAATTGATGGTGAGTGGATTGAATTGTAAGTGATAGAATTAATTCTTCTCATTATGTCCCAAGCGAGTTCGATAGAATTCATATCTGGTTGGTCAGTTCATAGCTTGAATCATGCATTAAAAACCAACCGTTTCAATGTTTGGAGCACAACTTTTTACATTAAGCCGTTCATGTTTGTTGGGTTTTGAGCGTGTTAACCGAAGCGTACGAACGTTGACCGATAAACTTTTCACTCGACTCACTTAGCTGCAAATTGAGTTAAAATTTGTTGCCTATGTGCACGAAGTACAGTTCATTTTTTGCACTTATTTTAGCGACGAGATTTAACACGCAATATACCTCAAATATATTCATAATTATAATAATATATTGCTTATTACTAAATACTAGAGCCCGGTAACAGGGAGTCGTGCTATAGCCGTACCTGCCTAGTGTACAAAAACAATAGTAAGAAAATAGAAAGAAAATAACAGAACTAATACATAATTATAATATGTGAAAAGTAGTGAAACATTCACCCTTTTGAGCAGGCTTGGCTACGGAACAGTAAAACTAGAAGCACAATTATCAGTATTAACATCGTATGGATAAGAGTGGCAAAAAGTTGACACCATTAGATGTGTTTCCACAGTTGTCTCGGTGAGCGTATTTTGAAAAAGAGCGTTCAATATCTACCGATGTTATACATGCATGATTAAAATACTCTTTGTACTTAGTCAGTGGATTATACGATACACCCTCACAAATTTGTTTTAGTGTGCTAAAATGGGGATATTTCTGTAGCACACTCTCGAACTTTTCTAAAACGCGATTATATTTTGTGTCATGTATAGTAAGTAGCTGCGTATGGACTGCGTCTATAATTTGCAGACTCCAATAATGATAACGATCTATTTTGTAATTGGTCTATTGCGTTAGCTAATCCTTTATAGTAGCTACGAATATTTTTTAAATTTGCTTCAACGGAAATATCTTGAAATTTCGACTGGCTCTCCTTAGTAGCTGCAGCTTCGGCAGGATTGAATTGTGCAAAAACAGCTTTCACTATTTTGAAATGTTCAGCATAATAAAAAGCTGCCTGCAACCATATTCCCCAACGTGTAAGAATTGGCTCCGGTGGTTGACGAATACTAGGACACTCTGTGTGAAATGATAGTAGGCGTTTGGGAGATTTCAAAAATACTTTTTTTGTGCTTGCTATTAATGCATCTACCTCGGGAGAGCATTGTCGAATGGTTTCTGCCACAAGATGTAAAGCATGCACCTTACACGTAACATGTAAACACTTGCAACCATGTTCAAGAGAACGACCTACCGAACGCATTATCGCTGCGCCGTCGCTCATAAACATCAACACTTTATCTTTTGAAATTTGAAATTTTTCCAACGTACTAAGTATAACCTTCGTAATTGCTACAGCAGTACACTCTTGTAGTCGTCGGCTAGCTAGTAACAGTGGTAATGTAGGTTTACTAAGCTCTAGTATGCGTACCATAATACTTATAATTGAATTTTTGTTGCAGTCTGTTGTCTCGTCAACACAACCAAATAAACTGTTTTTTCAATATGCGTTTCACTTTCTTTTTCACGTCATCGAGTACAAATGCAACATGCTTACGTGCCGATTTCTCCATTGGCAACCGCAACTCGGGATTGTATTTGTCCCAAAAGTCCTTAAACGGTTGTTTATCGAGTAAGTCTAGTGGCAAATTTCAGTTTATCAACATAAAAATTACATAAAAAAAATGCACTTCTCGGTGACATGCCCAATTTTCGTTTTCTATGCTGTACGTGTCTTGTATAGTTCCACTTCTTATTTGACATCAAATGTATTTTGCACACTTTACAAACTATCCTACTCCCGTTGTAAAACAAATCGGGAAAGTCAGAAATAAACATATTTACTATGTCTTGAAAGGGTCGTTTTTTAGCCCTCGACATGTTCACTAAAAACTATAATTAATAACTACGTCTGTAGCAATAAAATCAAGACACACTACATAATAACTACAATTAATAACTACGTCTATATCAATAAAATCAACACGCCCTATCCGCTATCCAATGCTAAACTGAACTGAGTGATGATGATTTGTCGTGTCGTATTATAATTGATCAGGCCTCCCCGCCCACCTAAACACAGTCACACCGCCGCTGCGATTGCTGTCAAGTTACCGCTCGCTAGTTATCTGCCGCAAGAAAATAATCGTTACGTATAAAATAATTACACTTACTCCAAATATTACAGTAGTACTTCGATTTTTTATCATTTCTATACATTTGTTTTCCTAAAGTAGGTAAATAATTAGCAAATTATTGATTATTAAATATCACAACACCCAACTTTTACAAGATTTTTATTGGAGTTTTTAATTGGATTTGATTTAGGTTCAAGTAGGTATTATGTTGGCAATCAAAAATAACGTTTGTCTCATTCATTGTTGTAAAGAATTATGCTAAATGAGAATAAACGTAAAATAAATAAAAAGTTTAGTTGTTTCAACTTGAACAAGCCCCACAAAATTGAAAAGTTAAACACGTATATGTACCTAATTCTGCAATTAAGCTTTGTGGTTATGTGTACAAATACAGTTTTCATTCGAACATTCGCAAATACAGAATGTTATCCTTAACCAAACAATATTTGTACGGGCGATTGGTTTATAAATTTACCTTAAAGGATTCCACAAACCAACGCGGCTATAGTCGCGATGGCGTTAGCTGTCATGTACTGTCGCGGTAGCGGTACCAGAAGTGGTGAAATCTTCTCAAACACCCGCGGTGTCGGTAGCGATTTTAGTAAGTGTTTAGTAGTGTTTACTGATGTTATCCGGATACGGATATCCGTATCGTGATGTTATTCGGATACGGATATCCGTATCGTGATGTTATTCGGATCAATTATCCGAAGCCTCGGATCCGCTATCCGAAATCTCGAATTTGGATTCTTTATCCGATATTTCGGATCCGAATCCATTATCCGATAACGTGGATCCAGCCTCATTCTCCGACAACTTTCTTAAGAAAATAGTAAAGTGCCTTAAAATTTCGTAGTAAATTATGAAAATCTACAGTAGATCAAGTAATTATCAAATAATATTGCGCGCTTGGAAATTCAATATTACCCTGAGTTCATAGATTTTAAAAACTATTGCATTTTTTTCACACAACATAAGTTCGATATTTTCTTTATTAAGCACTTTTTACATTGCAAAATAATCTAGAATTGATTTTGTCCGAATTAGAGCAAGTGAGAGGTACTCTGGCATCAATTACAATATAAGTAGAGCAAACCGGATAGTGGATCCGGATCCGAGAATCCGATAGAGGGTCCAAGAACGGTACAGCAGATTCGGATCCGAGAATCGGATAGCGGATCCGGATCCGAGTTTCGGATAGCGGATCCTCGATCCTAGGATCCGGATATTCGGATAGTTTTGGATACAAATATCCGGATCTCATACAAAATTTTGTGTTCTTTTACTAATTCATTAATTTTTCTCTTAAATTTTCCATACTATTGGCACTCATTATCCCAAAGTTTTCACCACAAACGCCAAATTAAATAGTCTCCTATACATAAGTAACTAATATCGCTGCGACCAGTTGCAGCCTGTCGAATCTTACCGCTACCGCTCGGTTATCGCTGATAGAACGTTGCACCAGCCGCGAGTTGGATCGTTCCGATATGCGTGATCATGCTTATATCCATAGATTACTTTGATCGCTATCGCCATCGCTATTGCCACCGCAGCCGCGTTGATTTGTGGAATCCTTAAATGTGAACACACCTCAGCAGTTATGCGAGCATCATCAATAGAATAACGCACAGTTCTGGTCGTGCCGTCAAAGCATTACTCCTCCATCAAGTAGTATATCTTTCATTTGGTCTACGATACACTCTTGAACGACGGTCAGAATTGTCTAGATTCATCAGTAAATGAGAGCGATTGCTAATTAACAATTCACATGTTCCTTTGCGAAAGCTAGTCTAATGTTACGGAGGACTGATTGCCGGTAGCTCTAGGGTGATCATTTTACTCAGCAAGTTTGTCTTGCTAATTATTTATAACTTCATATGTGTATTTTGTATATCGATGAAGATATATCTTTTAGGTTTTTCTAATCAATTAGTGTATATCCTTATTCTGTGCATCATTTCTTGGTCTACACCAGTGATGGCGAACCTTTTGAGCTCGGCGTCAAAATTTTGAAAACCCCTAACTTAACTCTGGTGCCGTGTCACATATAGAAATATTCATAATTTTTTGATATTTGCAACCATAGTAAAAAAACGATTTATATTTTATATATTTAAATGCCATTTAACAAAGAAAAATGAACCACAAAATATGTAAATGAAAAATGAACAAAAACAAGAAAAACAATGTACATTTAGGAAAAAATAATAAAAACAATGATAATCAAATGGTACGAAAACTAGAAATTAGTGACTTTTTGACGCTGAAATTTGTCTGCCAATTCTTTGATTGCAGGTTTATACTTGGTGCACTTCAAGGCTAAGCAAGCGCCAGTAACTTGACCTGTTAGCCGGTTTCTTTTGTTCGTTTTAATATTATTTAATGCTGAGAACAAAGTCTCACAAAAATATGTTGATGAAAAAATTGTTAGCAAAGTCATCGCTAGATTTTTTATGTCGCTAAAAGTGTCAGGTGATCTGTTCCAAGCACTCAAAATTTCTTGTTCATAGTTGCACTCCTCATTATTCAAACGATTTCGTTCCAGATTTTCAAGTTTCGAGCTTAAGTCGACAAACATGGGTCCAAACGCTATCTTGAAAATCTGCAAGTTTCATCTTTAAATCGTCAATTTGCATCCATTGGAAATGATTTAATTCCTGTAAACAACTACATCCGGATACTTAATTATTTTAAAGGTCTGTTCTAGGCTTGTAAATTGATTGAATCTTTCACTGAACTGTTCAAATAACGAGTTTACTATATTCTGGTGCATAAGTATGGACTCCATTACATTCGTGGCCTTCTCGAAATACTTTTTTTATCCGAGGAAAATACTTATCTTATAAATTTTAGTTTCAATATCTCGCTTAAAAATTTTAAGTTTACTTTCAAAAGATTTGATGTATCCAAACATAACGTCAATACTTTCGCCAAAACCTGGTAATTTTAAGTTCAGTTCATTCATATGAACAGAGAGATCTGTCAAATCGTAGAGCTGAGGAAAGTTTGCCAGATCCTTATATTCTCAATAAATACCGTAATTTCTTCAAAGCACTCCACAAATCGCTCAAGTACTTTATCAAGACTCAGCCATCTCACATTATTGAACATCAGTAGTCCACTGTAGGTTGAATTAACGTCCTGTAAAAGTGTAGAAAATTCTCGACTGTGAAGGGGTCGAGCAGCTATAAAATTCACAATTTTTGTTACAACTGTCATTAAATCATTCGATTCTGAGAATCCCGATTTGGCACACAACACCTCCTGATGGATAATGCAATGAAAGGGTACAAGTGGATGTCTAATAGCTTCCATAAACAATTTCACGAATCCCACATCTTTTCCCACCATATTTGGTGCCCCATCTGTTGTGACTGACACAATTTTAGAGATTGTCATGTTTAGGTCACTGAATGTTTTTATAACTATCTTACATACTTCGTTTCCTGGTGTACTTATTGGCACTGAGTCTAACTTTATCAACTCTTCTGTCATTGTGAGACCATCAGAATATCTAGCAATAATGGCCAACCGAGCATTTGATGTGACATCAGTAGTTTCACCAAGAGAAATCGAAAAATATTTACAACTATTTAAGTCTTTATTTAATTGATGTTGTACGTTTTTGTTAAGATCTATTATTCTATCTTTGATAGTATTTCTACTGAGTGGTAACTCAGAAATTCTTTTAATAATATCATCTTTATTTTTCATATCGTGAAATAGAACTGGTGCACATCTTAGAAATGTTTCTTTAATAAATTCTCCGTCACTGAGGGCATTTCCATGTTGAGCTATGGAGTGAGCAATGCAGTAACTTGCTGATGTTAAATTTGTAGAGCATCTCACAAATTTAATGATGGAATTTGATTGACTTTTATAGAGGTGTAACTGCCTAGTAATGTATTCCTTCCTTTAACTTTTTTTCAAGAGCTGACAATGATTAGTTTCAAAATGTCTCTTTACATCCCACGTTCAGCTTACTACCGTTTCCTTACATAGTATGCACAATGATCTGTTGTTTCTGTCGACAATCCCGTACATCTCGGTCCATATGTCTTGAAAGGGTCGGCTACTGCTACCTCTACTTCCTTTATCATTCAATCTTGCTTTTTTTTTTTTTGATTCTCCATCACAAGGCTGCAAAAATAAATAAATATAAATCATGGCGTTTTTTTATAAAAGGTTGATAAGTTTCTTACCTATTACCTTTTTGCAGTTTTGTTGCACTTACTTCTGGTACAAAACAATTCAAAGATGTATGTATAACCAACAAATATAGGGTGCTGTAATCAATTATCCGACACGCAGAATGTCTCGTCGAGCGCTGTTGCACTGTTTTTTTTTTAACCCTACCACTCTTGTCTTCTAACGAACATGGCGATCAAGTGCGTCGGTTTGACGAATGCACCCGAACGCACGCGAAGCTTACTCGAGGCACATGTTGACAATAAGGCCCAAGGCCGTTTCCGGAATTGGGCATTTTGTCACTGGAGTAAAAATAGAATGCCATGAGTAAAGATTAATCATCTAAGACCGCAAAAGCACTGACGACCCGAGTATCATATAATATTTTTCCTGGCACAATATTACCGGACCAAAATTTCGAAAAAATCAGCACTTTACGAAAATATTTGACATTTGCTTATACAGGGTGCATTTTAAATTATGGCACAAATTTTGAAAATAGAAAGATCATTAAAAATGATGCAGTTATTCCCCAGCGAAAAAGCTCTAACAATTAAGGGAGATATGAATTTTTACGAGATATGAATTTTTAATGTTACCCTTAAATATTGTTTCACTACCGCTGATATTGCCGCCTGGTGTCGCTTATTATATATATATATATATATATATATATATATATATATATCCTGCGGTGGATAGGTCATCCTCTAATAAGCCATTTGCATGCAATAAGTCATCCGGGTGCGATAGGTCATCCGTATACGGAGGACCTATCGCATTGTGTGTAAAATTGTTCAACTAGGCTTATTAGACTAGTTGAAAAAGTTTCAGAATGGAAGACCTACAGATGTTTTTTTGAAGTTGAGCATATTTTAGTTTCGAGATCTGCCGTTTCCATAAGTGGCTCTGCGGTCGCGTGTATACTGTCGCATGTATACGCCATTTCGAAATTTGTTAAACTCCAGCGGAACGGTCATCCGTTGGGTAACAGGTTTCATGCCCACGATAGATAAGTCATCCGGCAGACTGGCAACACTGTATTAAATAGGAATAATTTTTTACACAAAATCTGTTTAGGTTGCGTGTCATACAGGAAAGCGTATACGAGACTTATCTCGTACACGCTTTTACTGTACCTGATTGCATGGGCAACTTTGATATTACTGGAGATAGAAGGTCGAGCCATTTGCAAAACGATTACATTTAAAGTGGTTTCGCTGCCATTAAAAAAAAATGAAAAGTACAATTTTGAAAATATGGCCGTAACTTTCTTTTTGGTCTTAATGAAAAACTGCTTTCACATTGTAGAGCCAGTTTCTTGTGTATAATTTATTAAGCCAAACTATTATTTTTGTCAATAAATTTATTGAATAAAATTAAAATAATTTTTTCTTATGGCACTTGTATCTGAATTTTACATTTTGGAATGAATACTCTTTTTCTGAACAATTAATGTTATAGCGTTAATTGTAATCAGACACAAATATTATAAAAAAAGCTTTATTTTCAAATTCAAAATGAAGGAAATAAAGCTGGATTACTAAAACAAGATTAATAAACCCTTGTAGTACTCATACTTAACCTCACTTAACAGCAAGTAATATTTTTAAAATAACAAAGGCACATATGTAAAAAGTAATAAGTTAATACCGAGTTTATTAGAAAAATTGCTTTTTAATGTTCATCACATCATGTTAACGTGAATCAAAAACGTGACGCCTATATGACAGCAAAAATGTAGTTTTTGCATTGATGTTTATTTCGCATGTTTGTTCAATAATTTATTTATAAAATCACAAGTGTTTGGGATTCATGAAAAATAATAGAGAGATAATTATGTATGTATTTATTTGCTTATGGCGATATCATACAGAAAATAGGTTTGAAACATTTTTAATTATGACCAAAAATCCTACAAAGCGCTATAGGATTTTTTATATTTATTACAACAACGAATAAAATTCACTACGGATCGGCATATCGGCCTTTCCTCGACACTTAACGGTATAAAAGGTAATACTTTCTCATAACCGGCTTACCGTTCATTTTGGCATCGTATCATTCAAACACAAAAAAGTTCTTTCTTGGCTAGAACTTAAAGCCACATAATATGGGGTTAATTCTTAAATACAAGACATTTTTTTAAAACGAAATATTCAGATCAATTTCCTTTAAGAATAAGAAAGTAAACTTTAAATGAACACAGAAACAACTTAACTTTTATTGACAAATAAATGAAATACATTATTTTTTACTTTTATATTTGTTCTGAATGAATACTTTAATTTTTAGCCAATCTTTGTTCTCCAATAATTTAGCGTGGTTAGCAATAAGGCTTTCACATTCCCGTTTTTTAGGTGGCCTTTTTTGTTTTATATGCTTTTTAAAATATTCAGTAACGACTTCTTTTTGTTTTTCAGTCCAAGGCACAAGCAATCTTCTTCGCTTTGAATTTTTTTCTGATGTACTATTTTTACTTACTAGTACTTCATTATCTCTATTTACATCATCCTCGTTATTTGTGAAAGTTGTCTCCTCCCTTTCCTCTGGAAACTCATCTACTTGCTGCAATAACTCATCACCTAGCTCCAAATTAATTTCATCTAAAGTTTTGCCCTTAAATTGACCAGCTTTTCCCTTCTCCATAAGTATGAGAAGTTTAGATATTCTAGATGTTTGATAGACATCGTCTGGAAGTCTGTACGATGATCGATGTATACCCAAAGTGTGCCCCATAAAAGATGCTAATTGTTCTAAATCATTATCAGTAATATTAAACAATTGTGTCAAGGTCGCTAAATGTTTCCTAAGACGCGTACAAGTAAGAGCGTCTGGATTTTTTGCTCGAGACATGGTAGCGTATTTCTTAAGAACTTTATAACCTACAATAGGTTCCCCGGAACTGGGATTTCCAAAAAGATAGTTACTTGACTTCCTAAAATATTACCCCTTTGTTTTAAAAGAACACTCAAATGCTCTTGAACATCCTTACTAATGAGCACAGGGACTCCCCGACCTCTTTTGCCCCTTATTACAATTCTTTTGAAGTTGTTCATTAACAGCTTCTCTGTTTCTGTGATCGCTTCAGAAAATTCTTCATAAGATTGTTGGTTCTCATTCAAGCATGCATTTTCATAGGTACTAACCAGAAGTCTTTGTAATTCACCAGGGCGTCGTCTATTTAAAAGCAGTAAGCGACAATATACAGTTTCCAATAATATAACGTAGGCACTTTCGTCACTGGAATTTTTCTGCAACTTTAACACCGCAGAATTTGCTTTACTGGTAAGGCAATCTTTTAGTAATTTGAGATCACTAGCAAGTGGTAACAAGCTCACCTTGTTCCATTTCTTTAAGTTCAAATCAGATGCTGCTTGGCTAGAAACATCAAATTTCCAATTTGATTCTATCAGTTGAATTAAAGTCTTTAAGTCAGCCTCGGCATTTGCCGTCTGCAATGAAGGGAAAATTTCCGATTTTTTTAACGCGTGCATGAGTGCAACGTCACAGCATTGCTTCAAAGTGGTACCCATATTTAGTGCAAATGTTGGCGACTGATAGGACTGAGCTTCCGGATCGTATCTTGAAGCAGCTTTAGTGGCTGATACCAAAGCGTCATAATTTTCCGGCTTCAAAGCTCCAAACATATCATTAATCATAGGCTTTATTTTTTAAGTTCAAGGAGAACCTTGACAATTCTCGCATTTTTCTTGAGGCAACTAAACAAAAGTGTTTTTCTCTATGTGTTTTTAAATATCTGGAGGCAAACGCGCATATGAGAGGATCTTTTTTAGCAATGAGAGAAATTTTATCTGCCCTCATACGCGGAAATACATCTATCTTCAGTTGGGGATCTACTTTTAAGTGCTTTAGTAAAAAGTTTTGTGCTTCACTTTGAGAGCCCTTTGCAGAAGCTCCTTTGGTGGGGTTTTCCGGACATTGCTTTCGGTGCCGCCACAAGTTCTTTGCCGAATAAAATCCTAAGCAATGGGTGCACGGTAGATACCTAGTATCGTCTGCTCCCTTTCGTATCGGTTTAATTACTTCCTGGTTGGTTAAGTAATTACCTTTCTTCTTAGAGAATACAATAAATCCTTCCTTTCCTTACTTAAGGCAGGCAAAGCCAAAATTTTCTGCACATCTAACTCTGTCTGATGATTTCTGGAAAGGTGTCTAGGAAAATGTTGCACGTAGGTTTCGCAAAAATAACAAAAAACTATTTTTTTAGAAACTAGGCCGCTTTGTGTTTGACTGGGGTTTACATGCATTAAACTAGGTTTAGTTTTTATTTTGGTTCTATCAAATTGAATATTATCATCTTGTGTCACTACTACTTCAGTATCTCTGTGGTCAACTTCTTGAAGAGATATACTGTCAGAAGATTGAAATTCTGGAACAAAGTCTCTGGATGTTTCCTGAAATATGTGTATTTTAATTAATACTATCAATTTTAAGTAATCATATTAGTTGCAGGGTATAATTTACCGATGAAGAAATATCACTTGATTCGGGGTTGTAGTCAGGATCCACTTCATTATTAGCTTCATCAGGAGTAAATACATCGAGGTCAAAATCTCTCTCGTCTGTCACATTTATTAGTGATTCGTCAGATGAAGTTATAGTTTTTTCTTGCACAGGCGGAGGTTTATTACAGAACCATCTATCGCTTTGCCTGGTGTTATAATGTGATGAACAGCTACTGTACTGTAACGCAAAAAATTTGTTTAAACAACATGCTGTAATACTTATATATGTGTAATACGTACGTATTCTGGCGGGAAGCGAAATGGCTCCATATTCATACTGCAACATAAAATGTAATAACAATTGAACAAATTGAAAATTTTTACTATCGGCAATAAAGCTTAACGTAATATTCTTTTTATTAATTGTTACACAAATAACTTGATTACCGTGCGAGCCCCTTTACAATAAATACGGATCATTGAATCAAAACACAAATACATTAAGTGACATTAATAGTGGTCCTAACTGAAAGAACCTCTGTTAGCTAACTTGGAGGATTCGAGTTAATTATCTGGAAATTATTTAGTTTTTAATTTTAACAAGAAATACAAAAATACGCATATTTCATCAAATATATTTAGAAAATCAATTCAGATATCATAAATTGTTTGAAAATCTCTTTGCGTTATTTTTTATATTTCACTTGCGTTATAAGATGATCCAAATATTTCAATTTTATGTAGGGTACCCCAATATATTCGTGTCTTAGTTATATAATAAAGTAGCACTATTAACAAATATTGTTATCTGCCCACTTGTGCTCAAGTACTGAAAGAACACCATATTGAATATAAGCTAAAAATTGACATGGACACAATACTACAACAGATAATTTGATTTCACACTGTTAATTTAACATAGGGTTATTTGATCATATGTTATTTATGATATAATGTGAAAATACTTCCAGTAAAAGTTACCTACTAATACTGAATAAAATCTGATATTTATTACTTACCTGAAAAATATAGAACATCACTAACACTATTAACTTTCAAATGTAAACTAACCCACTACTGAAGTAGATTGAAGGAGTTCGCATCAGTTTTCAAATGAAACTTGACAACACTGCTGGGTGCCTGATTAGCTGTAGTTTAGTTATTGTAAATATTTCGGATGACCGATGTCTTGGATTTAGTTTACAAAGTATTCACCCGGATGACATATATTCGGCGATTTAGTTGGATGCCCTACACATCGTTATTCGAATAAAATGTTAAAATATTAATTTTGTATTTTTTAGCAAATTTACCATTAGGGTTACAATGTGCTGTATACTCTGGAGTATATTAAGCTATACCCTTTCCTTAGGCGGGATGACCTATTGCTGGTTTTCATGATGATGACCTATCTACCGCAGGATGTATATATATATATATATATATATATATATATATATATATATATATATTATATAAGTCGCAGGACAATGCATGACTTAGCGGCAAGCGAAAAAAATAGCGGTCTGTTTCGATGATTAAATGTATACAAATATTAGTAGTAAATGTATTTTATTCATCCGCTACATGTTATTGGGTTGAATTTCCAGACAAAATTATACTGTGAGAACTATTATCGGACCGTAAATCAAATCGGAAAGATAGCTTTATTTTTTTCGTTTCGAATGTCGCTATGTGCTGGAAAGCAGTGTTTTCTTTAGTATTTGAATGAAATGGATTAAAACGTTTAACACGTAAAAATAATACCTTATGTTATGTAATTATAGCATCATTTAAGAAACATCCTGTATACTTATATAATTGTCAAAGTTGTCAATTTCTGTTATATTGACACCTATTGCTATATTAGTGCATTATTATTTTACGTCTCTAGAGCCTTAAAATTCCATTAGAATCTATGTAAACCTACGTAACCCGTAAATTGCGCTTACGTCCCTCCAATCAGGGCAGTAAAGATTGATTTACATAGCCGGTAGTAGGAAAAATATTTTTGATTTTAGGGATGGAAGGGGGTTGAGGAGCTTTTACCCTGGTTGCCCCTGAGAGCGGGATGTAATGGAATTTTACGTCCCCAGAGACGTAAAATAATACATTAATATAGCAATAGCTGCCAATTCATAACAGAAACTGACAACTTTGACAATTATGTAAGTGTATAAGCAAATATCAAATATTTTCGTAAAATGCTGATTTTTTCAAAATTTTGAGCCGCTAGTAAAAAAAATATAATATGATATTCGGGCCATATAGCGCCTTTGCGGTTTTGGATATATTTTTGCAAATATCATCCTCGATCGCAAAACTGTTCTTACGTCCCTTGTGACATACTCCGAATAGAAGAACGTAAGTGCAATTTGCGGGTTATTTACCTTTGTTGCCCTTGACAGCGGGATGTAATGGAATTTTACGTCCAGAGGGACGTAAAGTAATCACATTAATATAGCAATAGGTGTCAATACATAACAGACAACCTTAATTATGATGTAATTATATAAGCAAATGTAAAATATTTTCGTAAAATGTAGATTTTTTCGAAATTTTGGGCCGGTAGTAGGAAAAATATAATGTAACACTCGGGCTGTAAGTGCTCTTGCGGTCTCGGTTGTATTTTTGTAAACAACATCCTTGACGGCAAAACTACACTTACATCCGTTGTAACTATTTCTCGTTAGTGTTTTCGGATATTTTGTATTTTATTTACTTTCGTACTTCACACTTCTTGTATGTAGAGTAGAGAGATTGAGAAAGATTATAGACTTTTTAAATCATTGATTTGCTTTTCTTAAAATGATTAGTGTTTTGGTTTTACAAATAATATACAAGCCTAGTTGAACGAAAATTGTTTTACCAATAAAAATGGAAATATTTTGTCTCTTCAATTTTTCCATGTCAGGTGACTAAATATAGCGTTATGGCTTCAATATGAAACTATTAATTGTGTAATAAAAGAAATTTTATTTACAGCATCCATTTGAAAGTGATGCCATAACGGATGAAGATCGAAAAGAGTTATTCAAGCACTATTCTGAACTTCGGTTACAAATGGAGGTGACGTACTGAAATTTTGTTATTTTATACGTTTTATTTGATAAATACGTTTGGAAAATCATTCTCATACTTTGCATCTGACAAAATGTCAGAAATGTAATCTATCTAATCTAAATATTTTATTTGCGAGAACAAGTTTGCTAACGTAATTCTTGTAGGATAATAATACTTTCAAGGAAGAAGAACAGATCTTAAAATTAGAACAACAAAAACTAATTCTAGATGAGCAATGTAATAAAATAGAAAAAGAAAAGGCCGCAGTAATAGAAAATATTTCAGCAATGCAAGCTTCCATAGATTCTTTGAAATCAAGACAGACAGAAGTAAGGGAGTCATTACAAAAAATAGAAGAGAAGATTAAGAATACAAACGAAAACGTAGCGGAAATTGAAAAATTGGTCAAGGAAAACGATGAAATTCGACAAAAAGAAGTTCAATTAAAAGAACAGTATAGACAACAATTAACAGATCTGCAGGGAAAAATTCAGTACGTTTTACAATTTGTATATCGTAAATTGTTTTAGTAAGTGTAATTATTTGAAGTGTGTCGATTTTTGCAGGAATGCAAAACAAGGCGAGAAACCTATAAAGACTGATGCAAAAACAACTAGAGAATTGGAGGAGGAAACGGAAGCGGTTAAATCGCTAAGGTTATATCTAGCGAAAAAGAATCGTATTATATCGGCATTACAAAGGCAATTAGATGAAACGCCTAGTAGACCTGAACTTGCTCAATACCAAAGAAGATTTTTAGAATTGTACAATCAAGGTAGAGTATTCATTCTCATCGAATTTGTTTCTTATATTCAAATTATTATTATTGTTAAATCATGATTTTAGTTGCTGCTAAACATAAGGAAACTAAACAGTACTATTCTTTGTACAATACTTTAGAGGATACCAAAGCTTATATAACCAAGGAATTGTCATTATTGAATTCTATCTCTGACAGTTATCCTGAGTAAGTTGCCATTGTTTATACATTTATATAAAAGATTGGTTGTAAGGCGTTAAAATTGCAAAATATTATTATTAATTTGCCTCAAACATTACATATAGGAATGCTAAAGAAGCACAGCCATAGGTAAAATTTCTTGGCAGTATGTCTTTCTCGAATATATTTTACTACGGATCGTATGGTGGCGCCCTCTTAAAAAAAAAACCTCTAACCGTGATAAAAACACAAAAAAACCATGCGAATGTATTTGATAGGGATTATTCAAATTATTGCGAATTAGCGGTGCTTGTAACACGTTGATACTAAGATTTCTTTTGCGTGATTTGAAAGCGATCGACAAGAACCATTTACAAACATATATTTTAGTGAATTTTATCTTATTAAACAAATCAGTTGTTTGATACCTCAACAAGCTTTTGTTTTTTAAAATATTTTTACAATTACTTCTTCTTCTTTGGGCCAAAGATTCCTACTGACACCATCACTGAAACCAACACTAAAATGCGTGCCTGTTTCCTTAGAATTAGTTTATAGGTGCAAGTGCAGTTTTCTATAGGAAAAAATCGAAGATAAAATATTTAGTCCAGCTTTGTGCAGAAAAAATCATAAAATGTCTATTTTCTTTCATGAGTGGACGGTGCTTCATCCTGAAATCGGAAAATTTAAGAAAATTAATAAAAACTTATTCACTCTTACAGACATTGTTGTGAACTAATTCTGAGTGCTGGTAGCAATAAGCAATAACGGTAGATAGTTCATTTTCATCATTAATCGTAGGTCGACGCTTAAAATATACGTTGACATGTATAACTAAAAGACTGCAATTTGTGGAGGTAGTGCCTTTTAATACTAGCCTATTCAATTGGAAATTAAAGTGAGAATTATCTGGAACTTATGTAAATCCATAAATATATGCTGAAAACTTCTTAGTGCCACAGCATTTTAAGAAACTGACGTTAATGTAATTTTTTCCAATATTGCTGATTAAAATTACCGTTAATTGTGGTGTTTCTATTCGAAACCTGTTGCGCAAACAGGTTCCGAATTACCTCATTCTAGTAATAAGTGGAAAAGTAAGTAAAATAACCAATTTCTAGAATTGGTACTATGAATGAGTCAACTGAAAGCTATTTTGGCCAAACAATAACATTTTTCTATTTTTACCTTACAATAAGGAACAAAATTATCATCACTTAAAAAATATAGGCTTTGTTACGCTTTTTGTGGATTAACACATTTCGACTCACGTGTTGATAAGTTGAAGCGATCGGGTTGCTTGGTACATCTCAGACTCAATTCATTTTTTCGATACCTATCAAATTTTCTCCCGTATAGTTTTTGCGTTCCTTTAATCAATGCCTCAAATATGTGACATATCCTCAGAATTATTTTAATATATTTTCTAGGGCAATGCAATCGACTGCTAGCAGTGAAGAGTTTCTGAAGCAATTGATAAACATAGTTGAAGGAGTAAAACAATCCAAAGGTAAGATTGAGAATACACGATTAGAAGAAAAACAGAAACATAGTCAGCTAATAAGCAGTCTACAAGGATTGATAGATACACAGAGACGTTATGTGGTTGCTGTTAGGCAGCTCAGCGTGGAATGTAAAAAATATGAATCAATTTTGGCCCAAGTAAATAAGTAATTATTGCACATGCACGCATATGTATCATTGTTAAATAATCGCTTCTCTGTTGTTTTTTGTTTATACATTTTTACTCATTTTTAATGTTATATATTTGTAAACGAAGAATATATATAATTCTAAATAAAATTTGTTACAATGATATTTGTGTATTTTTCTGTGGAGTTTGGTTAGATACATACTTATAGAATATAAGAATGGATAAGATAAATGATTAATTTCTGGGGGTCTGCCTTTCTAGTGGAAACCGGTTCCCTTTCAATCAAAATGTGAAATACCTTGAATTCATTTGAATACAATCCACGTGCATTGGTATTTACTCGCCACTGTCTGCTAGCAATTTATTGTAGCGGATCTTTTGTTGTAAAATGATTGCAGTTGATGCTTAACTAACTCGTTATAATTAGTATGTTGGAAATATGGTTGCTCACCTAGTTTATTCCATAAATTGGGTAAAGTTTTTCCTATATCCGCTTAGTTTAATGGGATTGGTTGGTTGTGGTAGAGCTGTGCAGTAAATTCCATGCGCGTTCCACAGGATTAGGCTCGGGGAACGTTTTGGTAATTGCATATGACTGATTCGATATTCGTTTAAAGTTCTACGGACAAGAGTGGCACGATGAAGTGGTGTGATCTGCGAGCATAAAATTCTAATTTTGCATTCCCTGACTTTGCGAAACAATATCTCGGAAGTATAATGCTCCGTTCGCGTGTTATGTTAAAGAGATTAATATCTGATGGCACCTTAGATGCGCGATGGATGCATGAGGCGGAGCTTCAGCACTATACGATACGTACTAAAAATGTCGTTCTCAAAAAGAGCGTATAGGCAATACGCTATACATTTAATATACAGGTCTACCATTTGACATCAACACAATAAATGTAACCTAAAAATTAATATACATACGCTTTCGAATTAAAATATAAACTAGAATCATTATTTGCGATATTTTTTTTTTATAAAAGTAAATGTTGAAAAATATTTAATTAACCAGCAAGGTAATTCATTGTTTTAACTTGTGTGTTTAAAAAATTCAGACAAAAAAGTCTAAAACTGTTTGTAATTGATTGACCTCTTAATATAATAAACACGACACTATTAAACAATAATATATTTCAATTAGTCTGGGCAAATAGCGGCAACAGTCAGTGTAGTAGATATTGTGCGGAGTGGTGCGGAGTCGGCGATTATTTATTTCACGCGTTCACAGCGTCAATACTAAATCGATGCTGTATGCGAGTAGTTCTGTGTATATGTAGGCTGTCGTAACTTATTTCGTAATTGTACGCTTATGTTTGCTTTAAAAATGTCGCAGTTAGGTACATCGCGAAAACGACCAATGGCAGACACAGTTAAAAACTTTATAGTGGACATGCCGGACTTAATGTTTGATGGCGCTAAGATTTAATGTCAAGTTTGTAAAATCCCTTAATGTGTTGGTCCAGAAGCCATTGTCAACGTCACATCGAAAGCAAACAGCATTCTTCTGCAAAAAGTGGCATACGAAACCAAGAAAAATTTACATTTGATTTATGTGTTACTCTTATTTTATGTAATCTATCGTTTCGTTTACTAGACAAAGAAGTATTTGTCTCCTTCTGGAATAAATATGCGGACTGTAAATTACCTAGTCGGACATCGATACGAAATGTAGTGCCGGTTGCTCGTGAACATATAGAAAAAAGAATGAAAACGGAATTGAAAGATAAAAAACTGTGTTTGTGTGTGGACGAAACAACAGATCGTCAAAAACATTCTGTGGTTAATGTAATGATATGTACAATGGAACCACATCGACCGTCATCCTCCTTCTTACTTGCTTCCAAAAGAGTTATAAATTGTACTGCCGATGAGATTGTAAAGGTGGTGTTGAATTCAGTGATGGTGCCGCAAACATGCGTTCTTTGGGCCGATCTCTTAAAAAGCACAGTGGTAACTTCTTACATGTAATGTGTAAAATCCATACTCTAAATCTTGCGACACAAACGATTCCTACATGTTTTCCACTAGTAAATGCATTGATCGCTAGTACAAAGGCAGTGTTTCTAAAGTCCCCGAAACGTACCCGACTATTTCACAAACTGTGTCCTGATTTACCTGAACCACCACAGTCGATTGTTACACGTTGGGGAACATGGTTGCAGGCTGCGTTTTACTACAACAAATGTTTTGATCAAGTAAAGAAGGTAGTTTTAAAATTCAATCCGACAGAAGCTGCAGCAATCAAGAAAAGCCAGGAAATATTTCAAGATAATCAGGTTAAAAGAGATTTAGAAACTATTCACAGCAATTACTTTGGACTGGCGGAGGGAATAGAAAAATTACAAAATGTTTCGATGTCGCTAGTGGATTCTGTTCAAATTGTGAATGATATTCACGCACAGTTATACGCTGTAGAAGGCAAAACAAATTTTTAGAGAAAGACTCCGATTTTCATATATTAACACAAATTTGTGAAGGTGCGCGTGAAGATGCATTAAGTTGTTTCAAAGATTATTTTAAATATGCAAATATAACATCGCTAGATGTCGAACGGTCGCTTTCGGTATTAGAAAATGTTAGAAATAATAGTGGTAATTTTTAAAATGTAAGCTAACTTCACTCTAGTGTATTTTTATGTATGGGGGGTATAGTAGTATCACATGTGTTCTCTTGTACGTTAATATCGTTATTATAGTTAAATAAAATAATACTTCGTGTGCTTAATTATTAATATCAACAGGTTATGGGCCCAGAATTACCAGAAGTCCACTAAGAAAGCACACGATTGTGGAAAAGACCACGTGGCGTACTGTTTTAAGTGGAAAAAAAAAAAAAAAAAAAAAAAAAAAATAATAACGGTCGTTTTTTACATCAAGGTCAGTTGCCCAAGTTTTAGTAATTGTTTTGTATTTTTTGAGTACAATTACCTGCAAACTGAAGGAAAAGATGGATAAACTGAGAAGCGTGAATATTCAAAAATTCGATGGGAAGAATTTTCAACTTTGGAAATACCAGTTGGAAATAATACTACGATCTGAAAAATTATTAGATATTGTAAATGGAACTAAAGTACGTTCAGCCACAGATACAGATGAGCAGAATGTTTGGGATGAAGGTAATAGTAAAGCGATGCTGATATTATCAACAGCTATGGAATTCGAACAATTACAAGCTGTTATAACATGTAGTAAAGCAGCAGATATGTGGGCTCGTTTAAAAGCAATTCATGAACAAAGATCTGCTGTAAATAAAATTACCTTAAAGCAACATTTTTTTAATTACAAAATGTCAGATGGTGACACGATTGCTCAGCATCTTAGTAAAATTGAATCGATGAGTCAAGCTCTTGCTGATGTCGGTGAACCAGTATCCGATGTCGACAAATTAGCTAAAACCCTAGGAAGTCTGCCCCCTCAGTATGGATCTTTTATAACTGCATGGGATTCTTACGAAGAAACTAAACAAACCTTTGATAACCTTACTGCGAGACTATTAAAAGAGGAGCAACGTATGAATATAAGTATTACAACAAATGCATTAGCTGCTGTGAAGGTAACAAGAAATAAAACTGAAGGAAACAAGAAAATAAATAAAAGAAATGTTGAGTGTTTTTACTGTCATAAAAAGGGCCACTTTAAATCAGAATGCCGTAAACTTCAAGAAAGAAAGAACACGGATATTAATAATCACAAACACCAAGCATTTAGTGCAGAAGTCAAAAATATTTTGCTTACAGGGTGTGAAAACATTTGGCTTGCAGATAGTGCTGCTTCGAGGCACATGACTGCACATAAAGAATGGTTTGTATCCTTAAAACCTATTGTTAATGATAATACTTCAGTTCAGATCGGAGATAACTCGTTTGTCGAAGCTGAAGGTGTGGGTTCGGTAGAGGTTATGTCATTGATAAATGGAAAATGGGAGCCTCGTACACTGGAGGATACATTGTATGTACCAAAATTAAAGAAGAACCTGTTTTCAGTGGGAGCTGTAGCACACAAAAACTTGAAAGTTACGTTTGATAACAACAAAATGGAGGTAAGAAATTCACGTCTATTAGCTGTAGGTATGAAAACCTCAAATCATGTTATAAAATGTTGTTTAAAGTACCTGACATGAATCAGGCTAATGTTGCCTCATTAAATGAAGTCATGCTTTGGCACAAAAGATTAGGACATGTGAATTTTAAAAATTTAAAAGACATGGCTAACAATGGTATTTTACCAAATTTTAAATTGCAAGATACACAAGATTTGGTCTGTGAAGCATGTCAATATGGTAAAATTCACAGAAAGCCATTTCAAACAAGTCTGCATTCAAAAACTGATAAACCAGGATTAGTTATTCATTCAGATTTATGTGGAAAAATGCCAGAAACCTCTCTTGGTGGCGCAAATTATTTTGTAGTCTTTAAAGATGATTATAGTAACTATAGATTCTCATATTACATTAAGAACAAAAGTGATGTTTTTTCGACTTTTATCGAGTTTGAAAAACTAATTGAAAGGCAAACTGGAAATAAAATTAAATGTTTTCGAAGCGATAATGGAACAGAATTCAAAATGAAAAATTTCAGAGATACTTTAAAGCCAATGGAATTATTCACGAAACTACCAGCCCATATACGCCCGAACAGAATGGCAAGGTAGAACGTGATAATAGAACTATTGTGGAATGTGCTCGCACTCTATTATATGATGCTAATTTGCCTAAAGACCTTTGGGCTGAGGCAGTAAATACTGCGGTATATACACTAAACAGACGTATATGCAAAGCAAATGATATTACACCATATGAAAAGTGGTTCGGTAAAGCACCAACATTAAAACATTTAAAGAAATTTGGATCTATAGCGTTTACACATGTACCGAAGCAATTTCGATCGAAATTAGATAGTAAAGCAAAAAATATATTTGTAGGATATGAAGGTTATAGTACAAACTACAGACTTTTTGACCCTCTAAACAAAGACATAACAGTTTCACGAGACGTCACATTTGATGAGAACAGCTGTAATCAAGATTATGATGCAGCAATAGAAGACTCAGTGTTTGAATGGCCAATATTAAATGAAGAAACACAAACTAATGAATCAGATGTTGCAGAAAGAAGTGATGATCTTAATCAGTCTTCAGAAGATCCAAATCAATCAGGGTCAAACACAGAGGAACAAGAGAAACATTACTGCTTACGCAATCGAAGAAAAATCAGTGCCCCTACACGCTATCGTGAAGATTACGTCGCCTGTGCTGCCATACTATATGAGCCCAAAACTTATGAAGAAGCATTGAGTGGACCTGACAAAGAAAAGTGGAACGAAGCCATACAGGAAGAGAAAGAATCTCTCCACAAAAATAATACGTGGACGTATGTCAATGAATGCGAAGCGAAAACCGGAAAAATACTGACTAGCAGATGGGTATTTAAAATAAAGGATACCGGAAAATACAAAGCAAGGCTTGTAATAAGAGGATGCGAACAACAGTATGGTGTAAATTATCAAGAAACCTTCAGTCCGGTGATAAACACCACATCATTAAGAATACTATTTGCGTTAGCTGCTAAAAATAGCTATTTGTTTAAAAAATTTGACATTAAGACAGCTTTTCTTTATGGAAAGTTATCGGAGCAAATTTATATGTTTGTACCAGAAGGTTTTGAAGAAGTAGGAAAAGTTTGTCTCCTACAGAAATCATTGTACGGGTTGAAGCAAGCTCCATTGAAATGGAATGAGACATTTACAGATTTTTTATTGTCACTGGGATTGTATAACTTAAAAACAGAACAATGTATTTTCACGAATTCAACAAAAACATTGTACTTGGCAATTTATGTTGACGACGGTATTTTATTTGGTAACGACGAGACAGAAATTGATGGTGTTTTAGAGAAATTGACACGAAATTTTGAGATAATAGTGAGTAACGATCCAATAGATTTTCTGGGCATCGAAATCAAGAAAGAAGGAGAAGGCATCACCCTCACACAGAAAAGGTATTTAGAAAACATCTTAGAAAAATTTCAGATGAATCAAGCAAAGCAAGTTGCGACTCCAATGATAAGTAATCCAACTCCAGACTCAGGACCAGCAAATACCAAATATCCGTATAGAGAAGTTATAGAGAGTTTACTATATCTGTCTAACAAAACCAGACCAGACATATCCTATTCAGTAGGATATTCAAGCCGATATATGGAAAACCCTACACATCAAGATGTGAACAACGTTAAAAGAATTTTAAGATATCTGAATAGCAATAAAGGTGTCGGTATAAAATATTACCGCAGTGCTGGTGCGCAGGACCTTATTGCGTATAGTGATTCGGACTTCGCGGGTGACTTACAAACTCGAAAGAGTACAACGGGATACGTGATAATGTTTTGTGGTGGACCAATCACGTGGTGTTTCTCGTAGGCAACCCATTGTGGCGTTATCAAGTACCGAAGCCGAATACATAGCTGCAGCGGACTGCGTCAAGGAACTCGTGTATTTAAAAAGTTTAATTGATGAATTAAACGACCAAGAAGTGAAGAATATAGGACTTAATATAGACAATCAGAGTGCTATTAAGCTAATCAAAAACGGTCAAATGAACAAGCGTAGTAAACATATCGATGTACGTTTTCATTTTATAAATGAAAAGGTACATGAGGGAGTGATATCTATTTCATACTGTAGCTCAGAAAACCAAGCTGCAGATATATTTACTAAACCGCTTGATAGTGTAAAATTTAACAAACACAAAGATTTTTTAGTTTCTATGTAATACATATATATTTCCTTATATTTGTAATAATTAGGAGAAGGTGTTAGAAATAATAGTGGTAATTTTTAAAATGTAAGCTAACTTCACTCTAGTGTATTTTTATGTATGGGGGGTATAGTAGTATCACATGTGTTCTCTTGTACGTTAATATCGTTATTATAGTTAAATAAAATAATACTTCGTGTGCTTAATTATTAATATCAACAGAAAACATTTATTCCGCACGTCATACTCACTTGACTGAAACAGCTGTGGAAACATATCTAATGATACAAATATTTAACAGATGTTACCGAGTTTGTGATTTCACGGAAGACTTTTAAAACGGTAAGTGTTTTAGCACGTTTTATAATTTATTTCTTACCTTCTATATTATGAGTAAACTTTTATGCGCTTGCCACGCCTCTGGCTGTTACCGCATATTTGCCCAGGTTAATTTCAATGTCTTATTATTAGAACTTGGTAACTGGAGAGCAATCGCAGCGACGGTGTGACTATGTTTAGGTGGGCGGGGAGGGCTGGTCGATTATGATACGACATGACAAATCATCATCACTCAGTTCAGTTTAGCATTGGATAGCCGATAGGGCGTGTTGATTTTATTGATATAGACGTAGTTATTAATTGTAATTATTATTTAGTGTAGTGCGTTTTGATTTTATTGATACAGACGTAGTTGTTAATTGCAGTTTTTAGTGAACATGTCGAAGGCTAAAAAACGACCCTTTCAAGACATAGTAAATAAGTTTATTTCTGACTTTCCCGATTTGTGTGACAACGGGAGTAAGATAGTTTGTAAAATGTGCAAAATACATTTGATGTCAAATAAGAAGTGGAACTGTACAAAACACGTAAATTCCGCACAGCATAGAAAACGAAAATTGGGCATGCCACCGAGAAGTGCATTTGTTTTTTGATGTAATTCTTATGTTGATAAACTGAAATTTGCCACTAGGCTTACTTGATAAACAACCGTTTTAGGACTTTTGGTACAAATACAATCCCGAGTTGCGGTTGCCAACGGAGAAAACGGCACGTAAGCATGTTGCATTTGTACGCGATGACGTGGAAAAGAAAATGAAACGCATATTGAAAAAAAAACAGTTTTTTTTACTGTAAAAAAAAATTCAATTGTAAATATTATGGTACGCATACTAGACCCTAGTAAATCTACATTATCACTGTTACTAGCTAGCCGAAGACTACAAGAGTGTACTGCTGCAGCAATTACGAAGGTTGTACTTAGTGCGTTGGAAAAGTTTCAAATTTCAAAAGATGAAGTGTTGATGTTTATGAGCGATGGCGCAGCGATAAAGCGTTCGGTAGGCCGTTCTCTTCTTGAACATGGTTGCAAGTGTTTACATGTTACGTGCATCTAAGTAAGTGTTTCTATGTTTTCTATACTTCAATGTAATTAAAGAAAAAACTGTAACAATGTTCAATAAACTTTAATTAAAACTGGACTATTTCATACATGATGTCTACGGTTACAGTTATTGCAACTAGAGAGTTTTGATTATGTTAAACAATGATTGTTACATTTATTATTTACGGAAGTTTGGCACTATTTTCTATATGTTGTATATCCTGTTCTTTTTCAAAATAATGTATTAAATATCATTTGAACCGGTATCTTTTGATTTTTAAAAAGAATATAATATGTATCTATAAACTTGAAAGCGTATCCAAATATTTTCTTTTGTATAAAATGTATATACTACTTTCAATACTAACAATTTTGATTTTTAAATTAGTAACAAAATTTTTGATCAGTCATACAATTAAAATTTGATTTGTACGAGAATTACTACACAGCTATAGAGTAGTCTGATGACTGCCCAGTTTCGCTGGGTTTTGACCACAATGAAGATCGTAAACCTAATTTGAGCTTTTTGAGCGTATCGATGTCACATTCAGCCTCGCTGAGCTCGGTTCGTTCTGTTGTTTGTTCACGGGCTGGTGGATGTTCGGTGAATGTCGTTTCTGCTATTGATAAACTAGGGAGAATTTGTTTTGTAGATGACCATCTGTAAACAACCGTTTATTTTCTAATTTAGATGTAGTGTCAGTGATAATACCTGGTATACCTTGATCTACCTCGTCTAGGAAATGATTTTTGCTCTGACATTGGGGATAAATCTGAGGACGTACTCGAGTGCCCATGGTATATGAAATCTAAAAACACATATAAGCATATAGAATTATTCTTTGAGAGAGCATGCATCCAATTTGTTAGGAGATGTGCAATTCCTTACTGTGTTTTTGACTTAGATCTAATTGAATGGAAGATTCCGTTCGGCTGGAAATGAGATGATCAGGATCTGATTCACTATCTTCGCTATCTAGATTAGTTTTTCTACTGGCCTTCCGTCTACCATGACTTTTAGTAGTTTCAGACTTTTGCTGTAAGTTAAATTTAGACATTTCAGTTGTAAATTACAAACATTCGATATTTACTACGTTGTAGTACGGTGAATTCCTTTGCATTGAAATGGCAGGAGGAGGTGATGCGCAACCTTCCGTCATAGCATGCTCATGATACATAAAACTATGCAGCATAGTATTTTGTGGTAGGGTACTTTGTCCAGATAACTGAAAAGTTGCGTAAGGGGATATATCTTCGGAAGTTTCTGAAAAATGACACAATTTAGGTAAAGAAGAACGTTAGTAAGAATTGGTCTAAATGAATTTCATAACGCAATGTATTGACTCAAGCACTATATGCAATATTATTCTCGAAATGTCAGTAGATATTCGAAAAAATAGACAAAAATCACATTTTAGATTTTATGCAGTAGAATTGTAGTCACTTTGAGTAAATGTTTGATCTGTAGAAAATAAAGAAAATATTTTTATAATGAGCAATTAATTACGTAAGAAAACATTACAAGCAATCGCAAGACACATGCTCTCAAGGACGTGTCTTGTAATGCTAGAATTGCTTTGTAGTTTCTCCAATAATATATCTATTTTGTTGTCGTGCATACTCGGACAATGAATAATATTACAGTTCAAAACATTTGAACATTTGTCAAACTACAATGAACATCGCAAAAAAAAGAATACAACATAACGATCCGTTTAGCCCTAGAGGCATCGTATTTACATAAACCTTAGTATGGTTACATTTTCGGAATACCGATTTATTACCTGGATAAGAGTCATAAGAAGAATTATAATGAAATAAATAGTTAAACTGTACTGTAATATTTAGAATTGTTTCTCTATGTAAATGTTTTTCCATCAAATCATTATTTGTAATAGATAGAGATTCGTCTAATTGTAAGTATATTATGGGCGACTAAAAACTAACTTACCAGGTACTTTTTCACCAGCTTGTAGTGCTGCTTTGTGAATTGTTGCATAATAACGTTCTCTTTGGGCTTCAGCATTCTGTTGATTATCCAGTTGTTCTCGCGTGGTAGTATTATTTTGCCCTAAAAAGAATTTTATGATACACTTTCTATAAATCAACTCTCAGCTGGTAGTATGATATATGAGGATGGTATGAGAAGTGCTTGTGTTTGGAGACAGATGGTGCTTTGTGTCAAAATCTGCATTACTGACTGTGAGTACTCTTCTTTAGTCGACGTCTCTCAAAGTTTCGGAAAGATTCATAGAGTGGTGTTGTTTTGAGAGCTGTTGAGAGTGAACAAGTTTATGTATTTGTGGAATCATGGAAAAAGAACAACACCGGTCAGCGATTCGATTTCTTTTTTGTACGGGTAAACGTGTGCAGAAATCAAGAGAAGTTGGAAGCAGTTTATAAGGACCATGCGTCTTCGATGTCCAACATCAGATATTGGTTTAATGAATTTAAGCGTAGCCGAACATCTGCCTCATTGAGGTAACTATGCACGAAATGATCAATAAACTTCATGATATTATGTTAGCAGACTACCGGGTGAAGATTATAGAGATTGGTAATATGATAAACATCTGAATTGAATGTGTGTAAAACATCTATCACGAAAAATTGAGTATTAGAAAGCTATCGGGGAGATGGGTACCGCGTCTGTTGACGATTGATCAAAACCGGAATCGCGGGATAACTTTAACGCATTGCTTGGACATGTTTAAGCGCAACACGAGTGAGTTTCTGCGGCGTTATGTGACTGTACACGAGACATGGATACATGACTACACGCCAGAAACCAAAGGACAGTCGGTAAAATGTTTTTTTTTTCAGCGAATGTGCACCAAAGAAGGCGAAGACGATTCTATCAGCCGGAAAAGTTATGGCGACGATTTTTTGGGCTTCTCAAGGCATAATCTTAATTTGATACTTGGAGGAGGGAAAGACAATCACGGGACAGTGCTATACTGATTTATTAGACCGTTTTGACGCTGAACTAAAGAGAAAAAAGCCCCACGTAGTGAAGAAAAAAATTTTTCCACCATAATGAGCTACGGTACGAATTGGTGCCCCATCCGCCAGATTTGGTCCCCTGTGATTTCTTTCTTTTTCCAAATTTGAAAAAATAGCTTGGCGGAAAGCGGTTCACGTCAAATGAAGAGGTCATTACCGAAACAGAGGCATATTTTGCAGAGTTCGACAAATCCTATTATTTGGATGGCTTCAAAAAGTTGGAATATCGCTGGTCTAGGTGTGTCCAGCTACAAGATTATCTCGAGAAGTAAATTTACTACTAAATACAAAACAATTGCGTTGTCTTCCTTAACACAGTTATTTATCGTACTATCCTCCTAGACTGTTCGCATAAGATAGAACGAATTTGCCTTAGGTCATCTAAGATCCTTTTCATATTAGCTGAGAATTAGGCAATTTATTTCTGTAAAATTTACATGAACTGCGCAGGTATCGTATAATGTTTATTAGTGCCAATTATTTTATAGCGTATTGGATTGGAGCACAAGTTGTATGTTCCACTGGAAAATTCACAGCAATAATTTATGTTCCATTGGTAAGGTCACAATAGTCAGAGTTGTACTGGGAGCAATTTTTATCGCTCCTGCTAGAGGAGCAAGGGTCGGTTTAAGGTAAATATGGTTAACTGGCAAGAGTTGATGTTTACAAATACAACAATTGCAATTATAATCGATGTACATAACCTCGAAATAGAATTGCAAGCTCAGAGTGCGCTGTAGTGCAGTCTAATGGAATATGCTATTAGTTTATAGTAGCATACAATAAAATATTAAATGTGTTGATCTTCGATTGATTGAAAAAACTTTATATCGAATTGAACTTGAGAATCTTGAGGATAATTTGTAATGAAGAGAACATTGTTACGGAAAAGTGTTGGAATCTAGAAGGTAAAGTAAAAAGATGCGGAATATAACAGATCTAACTCTTTTTAGTTTCAGTATACTCTAAAGTCACGCTCACACAGTGTAGTGCGAAACTACTGCAAGAAGTAAGGTGTAGTGCGAAAATGTGCGCAATGCAAATTAATACGACCGCTCACATAGTGGTATAGTGCAGGATTAAAATTAGTGTAGCGCACCAGTGCACGTCAAACTTTGACACTATCACGGCACCGCATCAATACTTTCTGCATTTGTTTTTGAATTTGTACGTCATAATTACAACAAAACTGGTAATAAACATACAATGTTTTTATATAATTCCGTGTATTACAAAGGAAATTTTCAATATCAACTGATAAATTTAGGTTACGTTATGACTTATGACAAAGTAAATCATTACGCATCGTTACAAACTGGCCTAATATTTATCGTAACGAAATAATTCTTGTTTTCGTTAATTTATTTGCAGGAAATTTTGAAAAGATATACTGTTTCAAATTCAAGCAATGTCTGGTGAAAGTGGCAATCGTTATACGTACTGCTTTTTAAGCAAATAACTGTGGATGTTCCTGAGCTTAACAGAATTAAGACTATAATTGTAAGAGGTAATACTATTTTGATGTCGGTATACAAGGGTGCCCCATCGTCTCCTTGTTTCATCAAATCTGGAGGCGGTACGTCTGAAAATTGTAATTTATTATAGATTATGTAAAAGTTTGTATGGTTTTACTTACCCCCGTCCTTAGTTAATGTGATAAACGAAAATTCTTCCATGGACGAGCCGGCGATATTGTAGGCCTCGACTTTTACAATGTAGTGGGTGGCTGGTGTTAAACCTCTTATAGAAGTTTTTCTTTGGGGTTTTAATGCGTTCGATACTGAAATGTTAAGAATGGTTATATGCGTCGGAATGATGCCCTCAATAGGAATTGGTGTAAGTGCATAATTTTATAAATTGTAAAAAAGATTTTCTTTATGCGAAATACATATGTCCCTTTAACTTTGCAGTTAACGTGCGATTGATAGTTGTGACGTTATTTTCTAACGATGTTGCCAAATCATTGTTAATTTATATACATATTTGACAGTTGCTGTGCTCCTGATCATCAAAGAGGTTAAATTTGTATTAATTCATTAATTCATATGTTTTCTACAATACGGGTTATAATATGCATTGTCACGTAATACATATATTGTAATTAGTAATTACATAGGAAAATTACAAATAAATGAAGAGATTGCCTTAATCTAGTAACTCATATTTATCCGTATTTAATCTACACTGCCAGGTTCACCGGGTGCGAATATTGTACTCGATCTGCATCCTTGCTGGCGCGGACATTCGTCGCACCATGTTATAGCCCGAAGCTATCTGAGCATTCTTGTTGGTCTGTGCGCTTGTGTTCTAAAGTGATCGTGGATTCGATACGATTTGTTTCAATCGTAAGATTAGATCATTAATGGTGTTGCGGAAATTCTACAACACGCCGATCTATTTGCCGTAGAGTCGGATTCTTATTCTCGTATTGACGATTGAAAGATCGTCAATTTGGAAACTTGCTACGGGTCGGAATTGCCGTAAGCTCATCACAGCCAAATCCCTCATGCTCGACGGGAGGAATGAGGTTTGTCGTTAGTTGAATGGGCAACTGATCAAGCCGCAAATTGCAGACAAATCGGTTAGTAGAAGTACTTGAAACGTTTTCGAACAACAATTAAACAAGTTCAATTGCCAGGAAATTTTTTCCCTTAATAAAGTAACATTGTTAGAATTTTAATTTATTTTGTATAATTATCGAATTTATTTTTTTTTAGTTTAGTTTTATACGAATCGTTGTTTATTTTCCTACTTAGAATTACTTTTTCGTTCTCCTATATCGCATAGCAGCAACAAAATGAATATAAGAAACTGTACTTTCTAATATAATCTGAGAATACAGAAAAATTACGCAGTAACATTATTAACACATTTTGTTAGAAGGCGTTGAATTATATTATTACGTGATTGAGCGGAGATGCGTGTTTATAATATGCGTGCGTACCGCTGCTCGCTTTATGATATACTGCGACTGGATGGAATCTCTCAGTGAGACTCGAATGCGCTGTTGTCATTCACAAAAGCAATCCCCCGTATCTGGATCAACGTGTATATACAGATTGTAAAATTATGTACCTAAATGTGAAATAGTAATGTCTGTTGTTATCAGAGTTATCACTTATCAGTAGAGTTGCTCACTAGCGCCACCGGGCAGTGGCAGAGTCTCAACCAGATCTGTTGTGTATACATGCACGCTGCCGTAAATACTATTTCGTAGTTCTACGTTTGTTTAAAAAATGTTGCCTACGTTGCGAAAACGACCAATGTTGGACAAAGTTACAGAATTTATAGCAGAAATGCCTGACCTAAATTATGATGGCGTTAAAATTCAATGTGTAGTTTGTAATATCCCTTTAATGTGTTGGTCCAAAAGAGATTGTCTGCATCACGTAAATAGTAAACAGCATTCTTAAAAAAAATTGCACACGACACTATGACAAATTTAAATTTAATATATGTGTTACCTTTATTGCATGTAATCTATCGTTTAATTTACTAGACAAGAAAACATATGTCTTCTTTTGGAATAAATATTCGGATTGCAAATTACCAAGTCGGGCATCGTTACAAGGAATTGTGCCATCTGCTCGTGAACATGTTGAAGAAAGAATTAAATCGGAGTTGAAAGATAAAAAACTGTGATTATGTGTGGACGAAACAACAGATCGTAAAAAACATTCGGAGTAATTTCAAAGTTAGTGTTAAATACATTGGAAAAGTTTGAACATTCAACAAACCAACTGGTGATGTTTATGAATGATGGTGCCGCAAACATGCTTTCTGTAGGCCGGTCTTTTAAAAAACATTGTGCTAACTTGTTACATATTACGTGTAAAATTCATGCTTTCAGTCATGTGGCAGATGGTATTAGAAAATGTTATCCTGAAGTAGACGTTTTAATAGCGCATACAAAAGCAGTCTTTGTCGAATCCCCAAAATGTATTCGCAAATTTCACAGACTGTGTCCCCGTATGCCTGAACCACCAGAACCTATTCTTACACGTTGGGGAACATGGTCACAGACCGCGTTTTATTATCATAAATATTTTGAGAATATTAAGAACGTGGTTTTACAATTCGATTCAAAGGAAGCTGCGGCTATCAAGGAAAGCCAGTCGAAATTTCAAGATAGTCAGGTTAAAACGGATTTAAAAACTATTCAGAACAATTACTTCGGACTAGTGGAGGCAATAGAAAAATTACAAAATCCTTCGGTGTCGTTTGCGGAATTTCTGCAAATAGTGCACAGCTATGCGTGGTAGAAGACGCAAAAAATGTTTGTGTTCTAGAAAGGTTTGAAGGTGTTTTAGAGAAAGATTCGGATTTTGGCACATTAAGGCAAATTTGTGAAGGTGCCTCAACAGAACCGTTAAGTTGTACCAAAGATTATTTTAATTACGCAAATATAACGTCACTAGATGTAGAACGTTCGTTTTCTGCATGTAAAAACACTTTTTTCCTCACGCCGCACTCGGTTTGCCGAAACAACTGTGGAAACATATCTAATGTTGCAAATATTTAACAGACATTATTCACTTTGTGATTTCACGGAAGACTCTTAAGACGGTAAGTATCTGAGCACGTATTATATTTCATTTCTCACCATTTATTTTGTGTAAACTTTTATGCGCCCGCCACTGGCTGTTGGCGCAAGTTGAGCAACTTTACTTATCAGTTGTGTGTGACAGGTTGTTTGCCAACATAGTAAACACCTGGTAAAGGCTATGCAACTTTTGATATCAAATGTCACTAACTTTATTTATTTGTATTTAGTGACATTTTAGCGACGAAGTAGGTGGTATGATTTTTATCTCATTGACGACGCAGGCCAACTGTTAAATTATACATAGTACGGAAATTAATGAGGAGTTGATAGAAATTATTGAAATATTTGAATTGTAATTGTTTATAAATGTTACTGTATGAGTATAATACTTATTTTGATATTTCTTATGGGAATTCGTTGCTTGTAGGATTTGGTTAAATTACAATTCACATGTCTTCACGAGCGCTGACCAAGTATCTTTCGCAGCGAATGATTAATCATATACGAGGGAAAGTCAGTAAGTAGGTCACAAAAAGCTATTATAAAAGTAATAAGAGAAATAGTTAGCCAAAAACAAGGTTTATTTTTCAACATAGTCTCCATCTACATTGATACACTTATCCCATCGCTTTATTAATGCCCCATTGCGTGCGTACCTCTTGTTGAACATCATTATCACTCTCGAAATGTGTTCCGCCAAGATGCTTTTTTAGTGGACCAAACGGATGATAGTCGCTTGGGGCTCGGTCGGGACTGTAAGTCGGATGTTGAAGAAGTTCCCACCCTAATTCTTCAATTCTCGCCTGGGTAAACTGGGCCGAATGCGGCCTGGCGTTATCGTGATGCAGCAATATTCCTCTCGTCAGTAGGCCTGGACGTTTTCGTCGAATTGCAACCAGAAGCAACAACAAAACTTTACAGTATGATTCAGCGGTCACGTTCCCATTTCTATTCTGGAAATGGGCTAGGAGCACTCCTTGAGAATCCCAGAACACGGTAAGCATAACCTTACCAGCTGAGGGCACAACCTTGAATTTCTTTGTTGACGGTGAAGAAGGACGTTTCCATTGCATTGAAGCACGCTTTGTTTCGTTGGTAGTGGTGCACCCATGATTCATCACCAGTAACAATCCTGTTAAGCATGTCCTCCCCTTCCTCTGCGTACCTAGAGAGGTGTTGCAAGGACAAGCCCATTCGAATCTTTCTGTGTTCCTTGGTCAGTTTTCTAGGAACCCACCGTGAGCAAACTTTTCGGAAATTCAAACGATCGTGCATCAGTTCGTAGGCTAAACCATGAGAACACCCTATTGCAGTTGCTATGCTGACTATTGTTACCCGCCTGTCAGTTCGAATCATCTCTTCCACCCTTCGAAGTGTTGCATCTGTCGCAATCTGAACGGGGCGGCCACTTCGCTGACCGTCAACAACTTTTGAGCGCCCTTGTGAGAATTTCTCGACCCAGTTATACACGGCTTTACGCGACAAACACTTTTCACCGTAAACAGGAGACATTTCCTTATGGATATCTTTTGCAGGGAGTCCTTTTGCCCAGAAAAAACGCACAACAGCACGCTGCTCTTCCACAGTACACTCTTCGAGCACGGTCGCCATTTTAACACTGCTTGCGTACGCGCACGTCAACTGTCACTTGAGTATCATTAAGCTGGATAGTGCTGCCCCCAATGACAGATACGGAAAATAGCTCTCTGCTATTTTCAGATTTCCCACAACAGTTTGTGACTTATTTAATGACTTTCCCTCGTATAAGTAGTAACTTGTATATAACAATAAATTAGAGACATTTGTGTGTTTGTTTATATTCATTTCTTACCTAATATCCATTGTGAATCTGAGGCTCTTCGATATTGCAGAATAAAATATAAAATTGGACACCCGTTATCTGGCCACACATGAAACCGAAGTACCACAGATGTAGAGTTGGGGAAAATAAAGCTGGACTCTATAGGAACTCCTGGCGGTCGTCCTTGTGTTCTTGCGTGAAGTGGATGGCTTGCTGGTGAATTTCCTATCTTGTTAAACGCTACTAGATATAAATAATATGTTGTTCCGCACAGAAGACCCTGTTAACGTACAGTTTAGAAATGAGATTACCAATTTCAGATAAAGTAAATAAAAAAGAATTAAGACGGATTCAGAGGCTGATCTGGTGGTTGTCAAGGAATTTATAATTATAATGTATGTGTAAAGCTAGTGTAGTCTTAATAAGAAATATATGTCTATACGCATTTCTTTTTGCTGTAGGTGGTCTTGCAACTATGAAATATGGAAATTGCTACAACATTTTATTGAGAAATATTGGATCGTTCAGATCACGATATTTAAAATTAAAGATACCTAAGCATATTTTTAAAGACATATGTTTTCCGGTATATATTTATTCAGAAGGATAAATTTAGAGGTGCGTTTTCTATACTTATTAACATTTTATTTACATTATATAACTAAAGTTGCAAGTGAAATACAAGCAATAGCAAATTAGATTTTATTATGGAAGTGCACAAAAGCTCACAGACGGTGAAAGCAGTTTATGGTAGAAAAATCAATACTTTCACGTAGCATACAACATATACAGTAGTGAAATTATGTAGTACCTTTAGAACAACACAACCATTCCTGTCTATTTCTTGATACAAATCTATGTTGGATTTCTCCATATCCTATGGTAACTATCGTCAAGCCTAAACAATAAACATATTGACGTCTCGTCATGTGACCAATATTTATTTGTAAAGTAGTACAATCTATATATGAACGATAGAGAGAAATTAATTCTCATTTTAAGCACTTTTATAGGAATATATTATAGCTAGTGATTATCCTTTCTTTCACTTGATTATAAGAACTAGCCTAAAATTAGTTGTGTAAGTGAGCTGTCCTCAGAATTATTGTTTGATATTACTATATTCAAGGTGTAATTTACTTTAATTTTGAGGATTTGAAATGCGCGTAATAAAATTGATTGTGTTTTTGTGTTAATCGATTGAAATAGCGATCTCCAATTCATATATGATGACTAGAACAAAGCCCAACGAAAACATTTCCATTTCTCAGATGAACATAAATAAATATAAAGATATATTGAAAATGATAAGAATGTTATGCTTGTTTTATAAATAATATGATTTAGAAATTATAGATTGTGTTCAATATAACTTCATCTAACACAAAATTTCAATGTAGTAATGCAATAAGTATAGTTAGGTGTTTATAACAATTGCTTCTACATACACCGGAGAATCTAAAGGAGATAAAATCGGTTCTTGTCTTGAATATCCCTAGTGCCGCTTAATGTGTCATCATCAATAATCACTAATTCTGTGCGTGCTCTTACGGTAGGTTCTGCCCGCTGAGAATAGTTACGTTAATAACACCCCTCTTCCGTGATCTTGTATTGTGAGATACACTGGGATTATCTTTGATCAAAAACTCATCTGGAGGCGTCATACCCTATGAGATAAACTTATCGGTGCCAGAAAGCAACTGCTCTCCCTAATCAGTGGAAGCAGTCTCTTGGGTACTGAGATTAAGTTACTTATTTATAGACAATGCCTCAGGCTAATCCTTACTCATAGGGCGTTGACGTGGAGTACAGCTGTATACTCCCATCTACAACGACTGGAATTACTACAGAAAAAGTACTTAGGATGATCGTGAGCGCCTATTGGTTCGTTAGAAATGACCGGATTAGCGGGGACTAGGCGTACCTAGTCTGGTGGAATACTCCAGGGGGATGGGCAGGTGAACGTGGAAGCGAGCGCGTGACATGGGGAATTCCCACATGAGCGCGGTTGTCGAGAAGGATTGGAGATGCCGTGAACACGGAGTTTGAAGAACTAAACCCAGAGGTTAATCAGGCAACAATTTAAATCACCCACCCCGATGATTGCTGCCTAGCAAGGTGGAGAAGTTATCTAAGAGCGATTAAGGAGCTCAAAGACATCAGTCTAACTGTAGGAAGAGGACTAAACCATCGGTTCTTAAACATATATCGCCCCACATCAGAACTGAACCGCAGCAAGGTCTCATTATTCATGATGTCTCTGAAGTTTCCGAATTTCTATTGACACACACGACTTCAACTTAATTATCTTGAGTCCTTTTATGATGTAAACATATTTACGCTGGTACCACAAACCTCTTCTAGTGTGCTTTATATTTTGTCTCGAAATGGTTGTAATACACTATAAATTAATCAGCTGCGGCTATGGTTGTGCATTGATCTGTTTTCCTTACGTACAAATAGGCAATCTAATCTGATTCTAACGACGAATTATCGATTTTGATTTACCAACTATGTAGACAATCTTATTATAACTTTATCATTTCTAGTAACGTTAACTAATAAACACAGAAATTAAAGAAACTTTTTCTATGTGTTCTTTTAAATTTGCCTCTGTGTATATAATTAAGTAGCGCTTAAATTAAAATTCTTTATTTTTATTGTAAAGGATTATCCGAATATATTTGGAAATCCCGTATACATATATATATACAGTTCCCTTTTTTCCATCTAATTACAATCGCCGGTCGTGTTCTATACAAAGAATAAAGTTCTTTCAACATTGCAAACGTATAAGAAGCACAATATCTATTGCTCTTTCATAAAGGCGAGTTAATTAAATTTGATTTCTTTTCGCGTTATGAAATCAATTAAATATTGTGACACTTTTCGATATATCTTCTTATTCATGGATGTGAGAAATATAAATTGGAAATTATTGGAAATCACTAATTTGTAAGACAACTGTATGAGTGGTGTACAAAAGTCTATACAAACACAAACCCTCAATTCGTAGCTCATTGCGTGGCGCGAAAGGTGGATTTCTTCTAGGCTGCCGTGCTCCTTCCGGTAGTTTAAAGAGAAGCCACTAATAGGCGCCCCGCCGTCATTTCCGGGCTTCCAATGTAAAAGAATACTGCTGCTAGTTGCACTGGTGACGTATAATAGCGGGGCGACGGGAGGAACTTGAACTACTAAGTTGTAAGTTACCTTGTCAGACCCGTATCCGTTGTCGACTTGACAGGTGTAATTTCCCGAATCGCCCAGTTGCAAGCTAGTCAGGATTAAATCTCCGTTATCCATAAGTTTGCGAGTTCCACCTGCTTTCAATATTTGATCGTCGCGTTGCCATTCTTGCTTCGGCAGCCCGACGGACGCGCAGGAGAGCGTGGCTGATTCCCGCCATGGACGCACGATCGTTCCTCCGAAGGACAGAATCTTGGCGACCACTGGGATATACCAAGAAATAGTCTGCAAAACTTAATCATAACGCACTCATTACCTCTAGTAGATGCAACTTGCGTTACGACTTTAGAACTCTGTCCCTCTCCGATTTTTGTAGAAGCAGTCACCCAAAATTGGTATTCAACGCCAGGTTGAACACCTTTCGTTTCGTACATAGTTTGCTGACCAGAAACGGACTGCTTTGCATGTTCGATTTCTTGCCTACCATCCATGCTTCTCTTGTACAGACTATATCTGGCGATAATGCCATTAGGTTCGGAAGGTGGAGTCCATGATACGATGAATGATTGCGGTGTAGCGATCACTACCTTTATATCGGCAGGTGCCCCCGGGACTGAAATAATATTCTTGAATAATTTGAGAAAATAACACTTCGTGTTAATCAGTATCTGTTCTTCGAGTACGCAACAAATTGATAATGGGCTCTTACCATCCTCTTCAGTTTGACAGTATGTTATAGAAGAAACTGCTCCATCGCCTATTTTGGTGAAGGTTAATATTTGCAAGCTGTAGTTGGTAAACTTTCTTAGCCCTGTTATTACAGTTGTTAAGGCAGTGGTTTGTCTTATCTCTAGATCATCATTGCCTAAGATAACAGTTAATAATGTAATAGGTATTACCTAACGCATTTTTTACCTTTGTAATTTTCATTTGGTACAGGCTCATACATAAGTTTATATCCTTGTAAATTTCCATTGCAATGTTCTGCTGGAGGTGGTTGCCAACTAATTTGTATTGATTGGGATGTTATTGCAGCACATCGAACGTCTTCGGGTGGCATACTGGGAACTATCAAAAAATGTTTGCATAAATTCACATTTGTCCAGTTTGCATTTGTTCACAAAATAAATTTGGCTAATGCTTGAACGAAAATAACATTGTTTTTTTTTCAAAAATTAATGCTAATATAGCTTATGGTATTGGTGGAATCATTCCCGGCAAAAACAATGTAGCAGAGGAAATAGCGCTAACACACGGACATATTTCTGCCTACCCAGCGTCATCAGCGTGGTTTCGAGCTCAATTTTTTTGCTGTTACAATTGCGTTTCCCTCTCAGTTTATGTTGCTAATCTCCAAAACAGCACTGAATATGTCTCTCGGTGACACTTGTCGCCAAGGGACACACTCACATCGTCCCAGAGGGTAGCAAGACAAACCGTGTAGATGTCTACCACCTATCGGGCAGCTCTTGGGCTGCCAAACGCAAGGTGGCGTTGTGCCTAGGCGCAGCGACATCTACACGTGCATATGATCCCCCGGGCTTACCATGCTGTATAAAAATACACGTGGAAAGAATGCGTGGGACGGCGTGACTGTGTCCCTTGGCGACAGGTGTCGCCGACAGACATATTCAGTGCTGTTTTGGAGATAGGCAACATAAACTGAGAGGCAAACGCAATTCTAACAGCAGAAAATTGTGCTCAGAACCACGCCGATGACGCCGGGTAGGCAGAAACATCACCGTGTGTTAGCGCTATTTTCTCTGCTACATTGTTTTTGCCGGGAATGATTCCACCAATACTATGAGCTATATTAGTATTAATTTTTGGTTATTGTTACTAGGCATTCTTTCCACGTATATTGTTGTTTTTTTCTTTTGCAAATGCTACAGGGTGTAGTCGGTCCATCATAAAAAATGACTCAATAACTAGATACTAGATATATTTATGTCATATACAGCTTTAAAAGAAAAAAAATTCAAATGTTATTATATCTCAGAAAATAAACTAAAATGCTTCAAGAAGTACTAACTACAAGTGGATGCCTTTTTATTTTAAAAAACGCTGCAAACCAGAAGTCTGTAATTTATTATCAGATATTAATAAATCAACTAGGACTGTATTACTATAAATAATATTAGAGTTGGCATTTTTAAAATTTCGCGGATGATTTAAGTTGATAGTTCCGGCAACAAAGGACACATTCGTCTGTATTACGTTAAGAAATTGGCGAACATGTCCGTTATTGTTGGAGCTACCAACTTAAATTATAAGCGAAATTTAAAAGATATCAACTACTAATAATTTCTACGCTAGTGGTGGTCGTTTAATGTTAAAAGCAATTATTAGTAGGCTCTGGATCTTGTTTCCTTTGTTTTTTAATTCATTAAAATCGGATAATAATTTTGACATGCGGTGTTTTCTTGGAAAACCCATTAAAGCTGAAGGTATTTGAATAAATTGATTTCAATTCTATTTTTTCAATAGTATACGTATTATTACCGTTAATAAATGATAATACCCGAAAAAAAATAAAGTATTTACTATTCAACCTACCATCTTCCATAGTTTGGGCTGAAATCGGTTCACTCAAGGGACCCGCACCGACCTCGTTGAAGGCTTGAACGACCACGGAATATCTCATAAACTTCGCCAATCCCCCTAGAATCACCTCATCTCCACTATCTTCACCGTCGCCAATCACCGAGGTGAAATTGTATGTTCCCGTATCTACAACTCTGTATCCAATATTAAAGCCCTGAATTTCTCCGTTTCTAAGCTCCTGCATTGGGGGTGCCCATGTTACTAGCAATTCTGTCGACGATAGCGGTAAAACTGAAAGGTTTAGCGGTGATCCTGTGGGTTTTTGTGGTTCCGTTCTTAAGAATAATTCAGCACTTGGAGAGCTTCTACCAGCAGGTCCTTCTGCTATTATTCTGAATGAATATCTGGTGGCCGGTTTGAGATCTTCAATCAACGCGGCAAATTGCAGAGGAGAGTCTGACAGCTCTAGTTGCTGCCATGGTCCTAATAAAATAATAATGTCAGTAAAGCCTGATAAAATAGCAGCAATAAATAATATAGATGTTTAGATCTGTTTTTTTTTTGAGGAATAGCTAAATTGAGAAGAGAATGACATTTTTTAGTCGTTTACTATTCCTGTTTCTAAACTCTCCAAGTTGATTTTTTTAGAGTATGTGCTCGTTGTTTCTAATATATTGAACAAACAACAAGGAATCTGAATATTTTTTTTTTTAGGTCCGTTTGTGACGATACAATTATCTGAACAATTTTCTACAAAGAATTTTACACAAAACATGGCATAATTTTTAAATGGCTTTAGTAGATTTTAGTAAAAAATTGCACAAAATATTTTTTGGGGTATGGGCACAACTATTATTGTTGGTAATATTGCAATTGCAAGTTTCATTTAGGTCGAATACGCTGGCATCATTCGCCCTTTCTTTATTAAAACTTCAAAATTTATCTGTTATCAGTATAGCTATTAGCTAATAGCTATATACAGTAAATATTGCTGAATTAAAATTGAAATTATATCCTACTTCGATAATTTCACTGTGGTCTTAAAATATATAGCACGAATAAATTTATACAATGTTATAATGAACAAAGCGTCAATCGCAGAGTACGGTGGAGTACCATTTCACCTAATCTAACAATCGAAACTTGTCAACAAATGTAAAACGTCCTCTGTGCCGATTTACGCAGCAGGTTCTAAATTATTTTGCATGAATTCTTGCACAATAAATTGCGGCCTACCTATACACTTGCTACGCTGCAATTTTTTGACCTTTGAAAAATTGTAGAAAATAATGTATAAATTCTTGCGTCGAACAAACGGGCCTTGGAAGTAAACACTGGTGAAGTTGCTGGTGAACCAAAAATTGTAGAAACTCTTAAGAGATTGAAGTTTGCATGTAGTTTACTAGCACAATTTAGCAGGAAGTGTATTGTTTAGATAGGTAGAGATTGTCAGGGAAGAAGTGAAGCACTTGTGTTAATTATTTATATGTGGTTTAGATGTACCCATTTTCTCACTGTGACTTAAGAAAATCTATTGTAGCTGTGCTGTTAATACATATTAGTAGAATAATTCGACTGCCGAGAATAACAGTGTTCTAACTCCTTAGTTCTATGAATTTTTGTTGAAATTTTTGGAATAATAGTGGTCCAAATCCATAAAGTCGGTATTTTAGATTTGCTCCAACTCTCTTCGGCTTTAACAGAGTTCTAACTTTATCTGCGCTTTCCTTTAAAATTTGCTAAAACGGAGTTAGGGCAACATTATCTTCGACAGTTGAATTATAACACACGCCTTTAATGAAACTTAAAACTACTCTACGATCTTCGTCCTTCATCTTAATAGAAGTGCAGAGAGATTGATGTTAATTAATAAATAGTTGTAGGCAGTTGCGGTGGGTGATGACGTAAACGAGAGGACGCGGACAGCGATTGAATCCCCTCGTGTATTTTCCTTGCATATTGTATACATTGTACTATGCAAGGGAAATACACGAGGAAAACGAATCGTTGTCCGCGCCCTCCCGTTTGCGTCATCACCCATTGCTACTGCTTATAGGTATTATTTATGAAAAGCGAAGCAGTTTATCATTGTTTTTTTTATATTATTTCTTTTATAATGAAATTAAATTATTTGACTCGTGAGCAGTTTCACTCCGATTGATTCAATCGCATTACAGCTTTGTAATGTACCACGTACTCTATCGATAGTACGACGTTACCCAGAGTCACTTTTACAGGCCCGGAATGTGTAAGGATGTGGGCAGCTGTGAGTTGTGTAGTGCTAACAAGGGCGGACCTCTCCAACAGGCAGCTCCTCTCCGTCGCTATCCCCTTAAATGGCCATTCGAAGACGTGTCCGTCGATTTGCATAAGGTAGTAGATTTAAATGCGCGATGGAGCGAGGCGGTCGCCGCAAAAACAGTTGGCACGAATAGCGTTTTCTGTAGGTTCGGGTTCCCGCGCGTGATTTTAACCGATAACGGTATCCATCTAACGCTCGTTGCATGGGGTGTCATGATATGCCGTTGTGGAGTCCATGCACTAGACTACGCAACCAGGAGGCCAAAAAGGGCCTCCATGTAGACCTTGTTCTCCTCGTCTTTCGCTGCAGATGCGGTCACGAGAATTTTCGCCGCACAGGCCCTCTTCAGCAGTGAACTCCAACGCCCCGGAATACGGCGTGATCCCCGGCCGGAATCAGCACTTGAGGTGTGCCTCCAACAGATCCACGCGAATAAGCAGTGGTATCACCAGAAGAGGTAACACCACGAAAACGGCCCCATACCCGTGGAGCTCTAGTCAAAGGACCTTGTAGTGGTAAGAGTGGTCAGCAGACGAAACTGCGCGTCGAACAGCTTCGCACCACTAAACACCAACCGGGTCTTCCTGAGGAACACTCCAAAGCATTACCGGGACCAGCCCCGACAACGACTCGAGGTGCTTGTGAATCACTCCGAGCCGCCCCGAACCCAGGGCTATCCCGAGCTACCCTGAGCTTCCGCTTTTCCTTTTAGTGTCTGTTCTATATTCCTAATCTGGTCACGTCATGAATATACTTGGTGTAGGTATAGATTGTGAGCTTCTAAGCTTATCACAATTACTCGGCTACCCTTGGCAGGTCGAGAATGATGTTGTCGTCGATCTGAAGACGCGTGGGTTCGAAACCGATGTACCATTTATTTCTCAACAAAAACAAATAAAATCCGTATTTGATTGAAATCCGGATCTCAGCATTATGTACCGAATATCGTAAAACGACAGAGGGTCGTTGATATTACCCTTTAAAATCATATTTAAATTATGCTGTATTAAGCATTTATGAAGGGGGACAATTTTTGTCCACTTCAAAAACCTTAACTAAAAGAACCAGTTTTATTTTAATTCCTTAACGCGTTCAATGCAATATTAAAGAAATGCCACCGGTGAATACAAAATCATCTTTCAAACACTCCACAAGCTTAAGTTATAGCTCGTTTTTTGTTGCAACGGTTCAGTCTGGGGTGAACTCATAATTTAGTTGTTGCCTTTGGGTACTTATAATTAGAGCCCGGTAACAGGGAGCCGTTCCATAGCTGTACCTGCCTAGTATACAAAAACAATAGTAAGAAAATAGAAAAAAAATAACAGAACTAATACATAATTATAATATGTGAAAAGTAGTGAAACACTCGCCCTTTTAAGCAGGCTTGGCTACGGAACTAGAAGCACCATTATCACTATTAACATCATATGGATAAGAGTGGCAAAAAGTTGACACCATTAGATGTGTTTCCACAGTTGTCTCGGTGAGCGATGTTCGCCGTGGTGAGAAAATGAGTTTATATTTTGAAAAAGAGCGTTCAACATCTACCGATGTTATACACGCATGATTAAAATACTCTTTGTACTTAGTCAGTGGATTATTCGATACACCATCACAAATTTGTTTTAGTGTGCTAAAATCGGGATCTTTCTGTAGCACACTCTCGAACTTTTCTAAAACGCGATTATATTTTGCGTCATGTATAGTCAGTAGCTGTGTATGCACTCCGTCCATAATTTGCAGAGACTCCAATAACGATCTATTTTGTAATTGGTCTATTGCGTCAGCTAATCCTTTATAGTAGCTACGAATATTTTTTAAATCTGTTTCAATGGAAATATCTTGAAATTTCGACTGGCTCTCCTTGATAGCTGCAGCTTCGGCAGGATTGAATTGTGCAACAACAGCTTTTACTATTTTGAAATGTTCAGCATAATAAAAAGCTGCATGCAACCATGTTCCACAACGTGTAAGAATTGGCTCCGGTGGTTGACGAATACCAGGACACTCTGTGCGAAATGATCGTAGGCGTTTGGGAGATTTCAAAAATCCTTTTTTTGTGCTTGCTATTAATGCATCTACCTCGGGAGAGCATTGTCGAATGGTTTCTGCCACAAGATGTAAAGCATGCACTTTACACGTAACATGTAAACACTTGCAACCATGTTCAAGAAGAGAACGGCCTACCGAACGCATTATCGCTGCGCCATCGCTCATAAACATCAACACTTCATCTTTTGAAATTTGAAATTTTTCCAACGTACTAAGTACAACCTTTGTAATTGCTGCAGCAGTACACTCTTGTAGTCTTCGGCTAGCTAGTAACAGTGGTAATGTAGGTTTACTAGGGCTTAGTATGCGTACCATAATATTTACAGTTGATTTTTTTTTACAGTCTGTTGTCTCGTCAACACATAACCAAAGAAACTGTTTTTCAATATGCGTTTCATTTTCTTTTCCACGTCATCGCGTACATATGCAATATGCTTACGTGCCGTTTTCTCCGCTGGCAACCGCAACTCGGGATTGTATTTGTTCCAAAAGTCCTTAAGCGGTTGTTTATCGAGTAAGCCTAGTGGCAAATTACAGTTTATCAACATAAGAATTACATAAAAAAATGCACTTCTCGGTGGCATGCCCAATTTTCGTTTTCTATGCTGTGCGGAATTTACGTGTCTTGTACAGTTCCACTTCTTATTTGACATCAAATGTATTTTGCACACTTTACAAACTATCCTACTCCCGTTGTAAAACAAATCGGGGAAGTCAGAAATAAACTTATTTACTAGCCTTCGACATGTTCACTAAAAACTACAATTAATAACTACGTATGTGTGAATAAAATCAAAACGCACTACACTAAATACTAACTACAATTAATAACTACGTCTATATCAATAAAATCAACACGCCCTATCCGCTATCCAATGCTAAACCGAACTGAGTGATGATGATTTGTCGTGTCAAACACACTCACACCGCCACTGCGATTGCTCTCCAGTTACCGGGTTGTACTTATAATTCAAAAAAGTGCCGAAAGGCAATTCGATGAGAAAGTGGTCAATGTGGTATAAAATGTGTTCTGATTACTAAATTAACTTTATTTTTTAAAACATTTCAATTTTGAAGTGTTTGCTTTTTGGTGGGGCACAATGCTCATGTGATGATTTGGAAATTAGGAGGAATCGAGTGCACACATAATAACATCCCTCTGTGAAAATTGTTTGTAGTAAGAAAAAACAGCTACACGATTACTCTTACTTGGCAAAGCCTGTCAATATTCACATATATCACAAAAATTATGAATCCTGATTAAAATTGCTAGTCTTGTAGTTACCAGCATCTGTATTTATGCTATTTTACTTAAAAATAGATGTAATTACATAAAAGATGTAAATTACATAAAAGATTTTGGATTGGATTTTTTTTTAAGTTTAACTACTGAGAGGTATAAAATTTAGTGAGACACGTTGAAATTATGTCAATAACACACTATATCCAAATCTTATAGTTTGTTTAAGTATAAATTGGTTTTGGAACTTACTGTCATGCTCTCGATATTCTATGATAAATTTGTACACTTCGTTTGAATCTCCAGACTTATGTTGCCACTTTAAGTGGACCGATCTACTGCTTATCATTGCTGCTTCAACGTTTTGGGGACTTAGTGGTGGTTCTTGTACAAGTAATTGTACTAGTTGCTGATCCTTCCCGTACAAATTGCTTGCTTGACAAAAATAGGCGCCGCTATCTGTTGTCTCTACATCGAATATTTGTAACTCTGCCGCTACCCCATCCATAGTTACATTTTGCTTTGTGTGGATCCTATAATTAGTCGATGGATTTAGTTCTACTTTCTCGCCACGAAGCCAAATTACATTGATAGGTTTATCACCATTTACAGCGCACTGGAGGGTAGCGGTTTCACCTTTCTTAGCAGTTACCAATCTCGATGGTGCAGAAAAGTACGGAGAGGCTATAACAGATATTTGTCAATATGTGTAATAGATATTTTATATTGTTAACGTACAATTTACACGTAGATGTATGACCTTACCGATGCCAGTACCGATTCCGTTTTCGGCTTGACACAAGTAAAAACCCTCTCTGTCTTCCTTTACGTGTTGTAAAAGTAATGTTCCGTTTTCCAGCAGTTTTGTATACATATGACCACGAATTTCTTGGTATTCTCCGGATTTGCTGCCTATGTGAAAATCGATAATAACACTCGTTTATTCAACGAAACAAGCATATGTTTTGAACATATTTACATATAAATTATATTAAACACTAAAAAATACGTGTTGTATTATGTTACATAATTAGTTTTGTTGTGGTTGTGTAGTAGTGAAATAAGGATTATTGTTATTATGAATACCCAGCACAGTTTTATAAAATTGTTACAGGGAAATATGATATTGTTCACAACAAAGGGCTTTGAAAACACTATGAATTTAATTTATTATATTAGGTTTAATTTTCAAAATTTTCAATGCGATAGTTAGGGCGGAAAAGCAATAAAATTCTTGAGTGAGTAATTGGTAAACTAGAGTTTACTTATACTTTTAAATAATAAATAAGTTAAAGTTAGCTTCAGCCCAAAGTTTATTTAAAAATCGAGAGTTGCAATCTTATAATGTACGGTATGCGGCAAAATAAACAGTACTGAAATGCGCATGTGTCATATGTGTATGTGTCATGCGCTGAAACGTACCGAGTGTTTTCCGAACGCGGTTACAACGTATGTGAATGTCTTTTTAATGTTAGTTGCTTCAGGATGGTTCTCATTGTCGCAGAAAAAGTTTTTATCGTGGAGTACTATTTTCGGTCATACGGAAATGGGCGCGAAAACGGTCCAAGCTTAAAAGAAGTTGCCGACGCATTTAGGCTTAAGTTTATGAAACAGGCTCCGAGCAACGCCGTTATGTTAGCAGTTGTTGACAAGTTTCGTCGTACGGGAAGTGTGCTTTGCCAACGTAAAGGTCACATGGGTCGCCCAGTGACAGTCACAACCAATACGAATCACGGGCGTGTTTTGAATCAGGTGCTGCAATCGCCGAAACGAAGCCTCCGAAGATCATCATTAAAATTGAATATCAGTGATCGATCGCTCCGTCGAATGTTCAAGAATATTGGTGGGTTTGCATACAAAATACAGACCGGACAGCGTCTGACTGCAGCTGATAAGCGTGTAAGAGCCGAATACTGCGCACGTGTGTTGGCTATGGATTGTGAAAACCCGTCGTTCTTGTCGAATGTTTGGTTTTCCGATGAAAGCCGTATTCATTTAAACGGAGACATTAACAAGCAGACAACACGATTTCTTGGATTCGAACGCCCCGACATAATCGTCGAGCAACCCCTTCATAGTGACCGTGTTACCATTTGGTGTGCTGTATCTGCACATGGCATATTGGGCCCGTATTTGATTGAAGCAAACGATGGATCGCCGTTAACTGTGAATCAGGAGCACTACAGAGAACAGGTTCTCACACCATTTCTGCATGATCTTCAGCGATTTTGTCGTGCAAGGAACCTGCCACGTAATCAACAATTTTTTCAGCAGGACGGGGCAACCTGTCACACGGCTAGGGAGTCTCTTCGAATCCTGCGCAATCATTTTGGGGATCGCCTTATTTCGCGTGGCACTGATTTCCCATACCCATCGCACTCACCAGACCTAACACCGCCTGATCCGTACATTTGGGGAATGCTGAAGGAGGCTGTTTTCCGTACCGATCCACCATCTGACATTCCGGAATTGCGGATTAAAATTGAAGGTTTTTTTCGTGCCATGCAACAACCTTCGTGAACGCTATGAATACTGCTTGAAACTGAACGGAGGGCATCTTGAACATCTGTTTTATCGGGAACGTCGTCGCGAATAATGTTTGCAACGCTATATAATGTTAAAGTATCGCTATATAATGTAAAGTAAATACATAAATAATAAATAATAAACGTTTCATAATTTCAGTACTGTTTATTTTGCCGCATACTGTATTAAGTTTTTTCTCCTATTACGATTTGGTGTTTTATAAAATGTTTAAAAAGGAGCATTAAAATAATGATCGGAATATAACCGTCACTATTTAAATGAGTTGAAAAGAAATAACTGGACTACGATAGAGGTCTATTATAACGTCAGCGAAGGCAATGCATCGAATGCTTCGACCGTCATAAGCTAAGCTAGTGGTTTTGATATACAACGGTAAATGATTGTGTTCTATTTCTTTCTTATTATTGTAGAAATTTTGAAGTTTCAGATCAGTGGTTCTGCACGTTTCATTACAAAACGGCTAGTTATAACTATTTATTAGTGTTAGACAATATCCAATGAATAAATGCCATTATTTGGATCATTATCCGTTGGCTAACGGACATGTTTCCGTCTACCCGGCCGCATCAGCGCAGCGTTGCTCCAAGTGCTTCTTTACCTCACATCGCTATTTGCCTCTCAGCTTATGTTGCTAGTTTCCACAAAACAGCGGTGAAAATAGAGAAAATGAGATATAGTCATACCGTCTAGAAAGTAGCGACAGAAACCGGGTACAGATACCAAATCAGATGGCGTGCGTCCGAGTGCCTTGGTACCTGTATGTGTAAAAGATTCCTACAGGTTCATCATGAAGTATTTTAAATACACATAAAATAGGTGCATAGAAACAATAACCAAAATAATGCTAATATGTCTCATGGTATTGATGGAATCACTCACGGCAAAAACAATGTGAGTACGCCATCCCGTGTTCAGCAGTCCAAGAACTGCTAGAGAGGTGGTTTGGCATCTGTACCGGCTCTCTGTCGCTATTTTCATAGTTGTTCTTTGGAAACTAGTGACAAGCGGGGAGGCCAATAACGGTGTGAGGTAGGAAAACACTCGGAGCAACGCTGATAATACTTGTTAGCGTTTTAATCTTCACATTTTGACATTGCAAGAATCGTAGAATGAATGAAGATAGTTTATTTGCTAAAAGGTTAATGTGGACTCCCGAATAAATTCGTTTCCCCTCTTAATGTTTACATTTATATATAGTGTGGTGATCTGCAATTTCGTGTATCTAAAATTACAGAGCTGAGTCAGTTTTATTTTACGTTAATTATTAATTAATATGTAGTACCAAGTACTTACGTTATATTTGTAGTTTTTAATGGATTAAAATTATATTGTAAGGAATTGATGATTATGCTTAAATACTTTGTCTTGTCTCTGAGTCTTTTTAGAATATATAATTAATGCATTACCCGTTGCTTTTTTCCACGTTACCGTCGGCGCCGGTACACCTAGGGCTTGACAATGTAGTGCTACGTTACGATTTCGTTCGACGCTGACGTCGAATGGTTCGACCAGCCATTTAGGTGGCACTGCAACAACATCACTTCGTGTAAATGCTGGAAAAAATGGAGCTCGCCACATACAGAGATATTGATATGCTGCTTGGTGCCGTGAGTGATTAAATCGATACACTCTACACAATTTGGGGGGTGATTGATCAGAAGGTTTATGCTGCATTAAGCAAGTACTTGTGAGGGAGATATAAAATATATGTTAGAACTATACTTATACAAAAGTGTATCTATAAATGTCTGATTTCCATTGCATCAGGGTATGTTTAAAGCAGAGAAAACGGCAATATCTCGCTATCTTTCAATATATCAAACCGGATTTAACGTTACGGAAATCTGATATTCATTTTTCATATGGGTCATCCCACGAAAGCGTGAATCGTTAAATTGTGCTTTATGTGTTGGTCACGTATAAAGATTTTTGTTCAGCAAATAAAGCAGATATCTAATACCCACACTATATGAGATAACCCTATACATAAGTAAACATGTACGCAAGTAATGCTAAAATACTTAACTATAAACGTTTAGGAGTACGAGATTTATTAAAGGATTGCAAATGATCTGTGACCGTGAAGTGTAATGCAGAAATAAATTGGATTGCATTATTGCAGCCTTTACGTCTATAGTGAGTATTTGATGACCTGCGCTTATCCTAAGAAAGAACGTGCAATTCAAACATATCTACCACAGTCGAATAAACCAAAAAGTGGGTGCAACAGTACCTTGATCTGGGTGTCCAGTTCGACGCATGTGCTAAAGCAATGGAAGGTGAGTAGGGAGTACAAAGTGGGAGGAGGTAGGCTATGGCGGTTACCTTTAACCTGCAGTTTAGCGGTGTATCTAACCTCAGCAGCCTGGTTGCTGGCAACACACGTAAAATCTCCAGTATGTTGTGAATCAAGGCTAGAAATGCTCAGAAGGCTAGAATAAGGGTCAAGGGCCGACACGTTGGCGCCCAGTGAGGGCGTCAGCGGCTGCCCATCCTTGAGCCAGGAGACCATTAGTGGTTGGTCCCCAGAACTCACGCCGCAGACGGTACGGGTTCGCATGCCTTCCGATAATCCGTCTTGGAAGGAAAAGGGCTCAATAATAGGAGGAACTGAGAGAGAAGAGAAACAAACATCAGAAATGGAAAAGAAAGGTTAAAACGCGTGTCACGGCACGCATGATTACCATTAACCACTAATTGTTGAGTGTGAGACACTTCGGCAGCCTGATTACGAACTACACACGAGTAGTTTCCGTTGTGATCTGACGATAAGCTTTCAATTAAGAGTATACTTGTAAATTGGTCCACTTGAGTGATGGATATCTGGGACGGGTCCAAAATGCGTCCATCTTTACGCCACGATATTGTCAACGGCAAATCACCTTTGGTCACAGAACATGTTAAGCTGGTTCGGTCGCCAACATGTAGTGTATTTTCTGCGTAGAATGGGCTAACCTTTGGTGGAACTGCAATAACATACATTACACAACGTTCTAAATTTATCAACTTTTGCTAATAAGAGCAATCACCCGTGGTTCGATAGTCTTGTTAACGAAATGCTGAATGTCCTGCGTGAAATTTGTTCGTTTTCGGGTTGTTTTTTCTTTTTTTTTTTAATATGTAAAGTTAGTTTGGGCTAACGATATGAGGGTTGTTTAAATAATCGTATTGAAAAAAAACAAAAATCAAAAAGAAATTCTGTGATTAAATAATTTACGGTACAAACTATATATGTATATTAAAATAAATATTAGTTTTAAATAGAATTAAATATAATGCGAATTAGAAAGGTTAGGTACGGGTTACTTAAAAAATTAAGGATTACCTATTTTTTATTATTTAATCTTGAAATGATCTTTAAGATTAAATTATTAAAGACGCAGTATTGGGAAACGTACATTGGTATAAACTTTCATTTGTTTTCCAGTGAGTATGTACATATTTGCCATTTTATGATTTTATCATGCGTGATTTTATTACCTGATAATTAAAAATATCTTTATTTAAAAAACAAATATTGGGACTAATATAAATTGGAGACAATGTTAGTAAAATGTCTTTCATGAAGTCGCGAAAGATACAACAAAGTAAGTATTTATATCTAAATAGTTGAATCTATAACTGCAGCCAAGAACATACAAGCAATATTCGTTACACAAATATCATTTCACTATACTATATTATATTTCTTTGTATCTCCTTAAAGGAAGTTGTCTTTTAAATATTCTTCATTCTTGTGTTGCCTTCGGATAAAGATTAATCATACAAAATTAATTTATGTTTTATTTACACCAACTTAGCGTTGAAATAAAAGTAAGTTTTTCTGTTGTTTTGAATTCCATGAATTACGTATTTTTGCTGTTTTTCTAAGATCAATGGAAGTAACTAGTCATTGGAAGACGAAAGAAATTGTAGTTGTTTTAGTTAATAAACGAAGAGGACTATTTCAAGTATACAAGAAAGAAATAAGCTTTCACTATGTAATAGTGGAGGGTGACTTTTGGAATAAAAACTAAGTGATGTACATATTTGAATAGCTTTTTGGATGAATATGTGCAGCGGTGGCTGGTGGTGACGTAAATGGGAGGTCAATTTCAACGCTTCGATTTTCCCGTGTATTTCCGTTGCATAGTGCAATGTACATGATATGCAACGCAAGTACACGAGGGAATCGAAGCGTTGTAATGTTTCTCCCGTGTTAGTGCTAGCTGAACCTGCACATACAATTACATGGTCACCTTTACATTGCGAATAATGGCGAATATTATTTGGACAAGTTTTTATATCTGCCTTGTAAATGTATGTAATATAACATGTCGGAAACACGAACACAAAAGTTCTTATGCCACCACCACTTTCGTATGAATTATTTATGTATTGAAAACTAGTTCAATTCGTTTCAGTGAAATTAGTGTTTTTGATAACGATGATCAACAAATAAGGAATATGTAACGTAACATTATATATCCTTTGTGTCGCGTATTATATTTGAATTGGTATTGTCATGTTAAATGCTAAGGAAGTACTTTTTGGGAGCATGTCAGATACATATTTATAACACTAATTCAATTCATTCATATGTAATACATACCTATTACTGTCACTTCTCCGCTTCTTCTAGCACTATGACCTTGCTTGTTGCGCGCCCAGCAAGTGTATACTCCGGTATCGGCCTTTTTTTCAACACGGCTGATTTGTAGGATGCCATCCGGAAGCACCTTCTGCCTCATGTCGTCTGGAAGATCTCTGCCACTTCGTTCCCAATGTACTTCTTCTATGGGATATCCCGCTACGGGGCATTTAAGTTGAAGAGTCTCTCCCGCAACAGCTGTCACTTTAGGGATCAAACGGATGTATGGCATGCCTAAGAAGTATTGTTTATATTTATGTAAAATTATTAAACAAGTGCGGTAAAAGTCAAAAAATGAAAGGAGTGACAGGAGAAGGAAATAAATGAAAGGGAAGATGAAAAAAGCAAGTATCTAAAAAAAAAGAAGTACAGAATTAAAGGAAAGAGAAACATGTGCTTACCATATACATTTAATCTAGCTGAATGTGATGATTTTCCAGCTCTGCTTTCTGCAGTACACGTATACTCTCCACCATCTTCCACCATTACGTGACTTATATTTACATGACTGATGACATCACCATGAACGGTTGCGTATTGTCCGTTAACGAATCTAAACAGGCAACAATAATTTTTTTGTGATAGTTCTATAAACTGGTTAACTTTAAGGTTTGTGACAAAGATAGTACAGTAAAACCTCTAAATAGCGGCCATAAAAATTTATTGTAGAAATGGTCGTTATTGGGAGGTAGCCGTTATTGAGAGGTAGTTAGGGGTAAATAAAAAAAGTAATTTTTGTTTTCTTTATAAAAAATGTAAATATCAAAAATTAGCTTAAATAAAAAAAAAACATATTTCACATGCATTATTATACTTTTTTCAAATATTTTTCAATTGAGGTTTGCTTTAAGTTTTTAATTTTTGTTTGTAAAACCTGAGATTCACATTTTGCTAAAATGTAAGCAATTTGTACAGCTAGTTCACTTTCATCATTGCAAAATAAGAAACTTTGTACATCTCTTAGTTTTTCACACACTTCATCCATATCTTTAATGTTTGAATTACAAACGTCAGATTCTTCCACATCAGTTTCACTGTTTGAATTACAGTCTTGATCATCAATTAATTCACTGATTATTTCTTGAACGTTAAAACTGGGATTTTCGGTGAAAACATTGCAATCAATAGATGCATAATTTTCTAGGCTTACACCACGTAATACAGGAAGAAGCTAGGCCAGTGGAATTTTGCCTTCCTTATCGAAATCCTTTTATTGCTGGTTATTTCTCGAGAATCCTGCCTTTGCAAAACATTTTGAAATTGTAGCTGGTGAAACGTCGTTCCATGCTGCTGATATCTAAATTAAAGCGCTGGTTAAATTAGTACTTTTCTCTGCATTTTCAAAAGAACTTTCGAGGTTTGTGAATGTTGGAAATCTTCTGATTAGAAATCTTCTATAGTGTCACTTTTGGATGGGACGTGGCGTTATCCAGAAATAATAAGACTTTTCTATTTTCTTTTCTCATTTTTTCGTCAAGTTTTTTTAGCCAGGAAGTTATAATCTCTGTTGTCATCCAACCTTTTTTTATTAGATACCCATTCTAAAGGCAGTTTGTCGATATGAGATCCTTTAAAGCATCGAGGGTTTTTACTTTTCCTAATGATTAATGGAGTTTCTTTGTCACCTTCCGTATTTGCGTAAAATAAAATTGTCAATCTTTATTTTGCAGTTTTTTTACCGGCACATTTATCGTTTTTTAGAGCGAACGTTTTGTTGGGCATTGCAAGATAAAAAAGTCCGGTTTCGTCAGCTTTGTACACATTTTTTGGTGAATAGTCCTTCAATATTACCTGCAGCTTTGGTTTCCAGGATTCAACACTGTCCAAGCCAATTGTTTTAAAGGTTATATTGTGTCTTTTACAACATTTTCCTAGCCATCCATTCGAAGCTTGAAAACTCGTCAGTTTTAAATTTTCGGCTACTTCCAAAGCTTTTTCTTTTATTAAAGGTCCAGATATAGGGAGATTTTTATTCCTGGCTTTATAGACCCAATTGTAAACTACTCCGTCAATCGCCAATCCTTCGGTTTTGGGAAACCTTCTCTTCTGTTCTAAATTGGAACCTTCTTCAAAGCGCTTCTTTAAGTCGGATTTGTTTTTTATAATTTCATTAACTTGTGTTCTTCCAACACCAAACTTTTCAGCCATCTGGTACTGAACTTTTCACTTTTCCACAATAACATCAATTTTGTCGTTAGGAGACAAACGTTTTCTTTTAGCGATGTGATGATCGTTACAAAAGCACAGTCGAACATAAACTAACTCACAATCTATGAAACTAATGTGCTTGAAGTGAATCGACCGAAAAGTTACAAACAACTAAATACATACAATCATACATACATATTATGTACATAATTCCCCCAAATCTTAGAAATTTGTAAGAATAACCATTCATAAATACATACGTACATATGTATATAAAATTATGTGCAATAAAGTAAACCTGTTTACAGTCGTTCAATCTGTATTAAATTGAATGAATAAATGTCAATTACGGGAAGTCTTTAATGTCTTTGAGGTGGGTAAGCCGAATACCGTTTCTCAGAATTCACCGATAATGAGAGGTAAAATTGCTGGTATTTTCGCAAGGAAATTTTCATGGAAGTGGCCGTGGCCGTTTTATGGAGGTGCCCGCTATTAGGAGGGTCATTATTACGGGTATTCCATATAATTGGTTTTGTAAATTTCAAAAGCTGGCCGTTTTTAGAGGTGATCGCTTTCAAGAGATGACCGAAAATAGAGGTTTTACTGTATTAGGTATCTTACTAGTATAGTGATGTGAGGAAGTTATATGAGTTGTCACAGTTGATATATTACCTTTTAGAACGTTTTCAATGATCTCGAAATTAAAGTGCAAAGTATAAGTAAAAATAATTGATGAGACTGTATTTTCAATTTAAAATTCGCGTGAAGTTTGAAGAACATGTATTAGGAATCATTAAATTGAGAGGGCACCGTTAATTTAATGACTTTATTTTTGGTTTAATTCTGCAAAAGTAAAATATAAATCCTTGCCACGATTGTATTACTTACTACTCTAGATATGTATTTAGTAACTATGTTTCGATGTTTAGTATAGCGATCTGATTTAGTCAAATGCACATATTTTCGTTGTTTTTATAAAAAAAAGAAAGGAAAACGTTGTAGATAATTATAATTTTAATATAAGCTGTCTTGTTGCACCTATGAATCATAACTCTAAATTAAGTTTTATTTCTCAACATAGTGTCCAGGTAAATCTATAGACTTTCCCCAGCGGTGCTCCCATCTTGTTACTCCGTTCAAATAGTAGTTGGCACCTTGTACTGCAAAATCGGCGTTTACGAATGTGATGGCTCTCTCATTCGGTGGAAACCTCTGTCCTCCGAGCAAAACATTGACTCCAGAAAACAGAAAAAAGTCGCTGGGGGCCAGATCTGGTGAATAGGGTGCGTGGTCTACAACTCGAACCCCAATTCGTGAATTTCTGCCATGACGACAACTGAAGTCTTTTTCTTAAAATGCGGTCGTTTTTCCGAAATTTCTGCGTAGTATGCCCCCATTATTGTTTTTTTTTTCTTTTTCGATTAACACAACTCCATTACTATCCCAAAAAACAATTATCCCAACTTTCCCCGTCGATGGAATAGTCTTTGCCTTTTTCACTGTTTCGACCGTGCCTTGGCTTCAGGGGTGTACTGTTGTACCCTAGTGTCATCTACAGTTATGCTGAGTGAGCAAGTGCGGCACCCAACGCATGGGGTTAGCTTCTTAATGACCAAATCTTCAGTCAATATTTAACAAACACGTTCTTTCGAGATGTCCACAGCCTCTGCTATCCCTCTAATCTTAATTTGATGGTCGTCTAGCACCATGTGATGAACTTTTCTGATGTTCTCAGTAGTGGTTGCAGTTTTTAGTCGCCCCGTCTCGGCTTTAATTTACGTAGGCGTATTGCTTTCAAATGCAAGAATTTAATGACGACTCAATATTCGATTTTGTCCATTTTTACAGAGACACTAATATTGATTGAGCACAACTGAGCGTCCAACATGACTGAACTTTTTCAAAGTGTCTTTCAACGCATGCGGAATTATATTACCAGAATATTTTTGACGAGTAACGCCATGTTCATGTTGGGGTTTGAAACATTCTAAACTACCATCGCAATTTACAGGAAATCGAATTTTGTTTGAATCACGCAAATTGTAAGTTGTCACCAATAGAATGTTTTGAACTGTCTTTATTTAACAAAGGCCAAAATATACTTGCTCACAACTGCTAAATTGAACTGGCTTTTGTTAGTCGTGATGTATGTACAGATGCATACTATGCAATTTTTGATACGGTATAGCTTTTTTGTTGGTAAAAACAAAAGGTACGGATGTCACACTTCTCGTTTTAATAACATGTAATTATAAATAAATTGGAAAATTAATCAATTACCTGCCAAACAAAATATTCACGGCACACTCCGCACCACACAAATTATTAATTAACTCGGGAAGGCCTTTTCGAAGACACGTCGGTCAACATCAGCAGCCAAGTACCAATTGCAATCGGTGCCGTGAATATTGTGTTTGCTATACTACCCCACAGTCCTTGCTATCATTATCAATTACCTGCCGTTAATGGGCAAAGAATATCCATCTAGAGACCACGAAATTTGTGGTGTGGGATTTCCCATAGCGCTACATTTCAATGACACAGCTGGTCCCGGTTGAAGAGTTTGTTCGATGAAACTATACGTTAGAACGGGAGGTGTATCTGTAGTTATAAAAATAGTTGATGCTGAGAATAATCAATAATTAATGCAATAAGTATTCGACGTTCTTTGCTTACCTCCTAACTGTAATTCTGCCGCTGCTTGCGCTGTATCTCCCTCTGCCCTGCGCACGACGCATTGATACATACCTCGATCTTCTCTTCCGACATTATTGACAATAAGTACCTCGTTTCTACCGGAACTTGCCAACTGCCTACCATCTTTGTACCAAGTTATAAAGTGAGGACCTCCGCTTAGTGCAGAAACTATGCATTTAAATTCTGCATTTCCGCCCATATGAACACTTATGATTGGTGGTATTATTTCCACATGCAGCGGAGCCGATACTATGAGTTTTATGTCAGCTTTGGCTTCACCTCCCGCATTTGAAGCTGTACATCTATAAATTCCACTATCTTCTACTGTAACAGCTTCGATAGCGAGCACTGGTCCTAGCTGTCGCACACGAGGGCTTGGGACTATTAAACTTGGCTTTTCATCGATTCTTGAATACCATCTATCAAATAAAAGTATACGCTAAGATTACTTTATAATCAGTTCCATACATATAAACTAAATATAATCAAAGTCAAGTGGTACCAACTTCTAGAAGTAAGCACGTTAAAAATAAAAGTTTTTGGCAATATTGGAGGAAAATGATCTGATAACAAATTATAAGTGTTAGGTATCCTATGTATTGGTGATTTTAATATGATATTTGTTTTGGATTGTGGTGTGTAAAACGTAAAGCAAGACTTAGTAGATGGATGATGTATGATATAATCAAGATAGCTCAATAACTCAGGGGCGTCAATGATACCATTAGCGAGATTATACAAAAATTTATTATCTACTCTGTTGCGACGTAATTCTAAAGAATCAACCTAGTAAGAGGTAAGTAAAGCTGTATGACTATAATCTTGCACTGGATGTTCGCCATGTTGTTTGTAATATAAATATTACAAGAGTTTCCGTTGTACTTTCTCGAGGGAATACGCATGGTGTTTATAAAAGGGTGACCAGATGACAGAATCATATTACAATCCCGATCTAACAAAACTGAAATAAAGCAGCAGTATGGGTTAAATTTGTTCCATGAGGGACACCAGGATTAGGATAGAAATGTTGTGACTCATAACCTAGAATGCTTTCTTAGTGTGAGGTAGGATGAGAATAGAGTTGCCAGAAATGTAGAAAATCCAATTGCATCTAATGTTTGAAGTAGTACAGAGCGATCAATGCGATCAGAAGCTTTGCTTAGATCGGTATAAATGATATCTACTTGCTTATTCTTATCGATGTTGTCAGATATATTCATCAATAGTATTACAGTGACGGAGAAAAAACTATAACATACATTATTCCTTTGTTACATTGCAATTTACTCGATTTCGGGTACCCGATTTCGAGTATCCGGTTCCGGGTACTCGATTTCGGGTATCCGGGTAACCCGGAATCATGTAGTGCGCTTAACGGGTACCCGGTTCCTAAAAAAGACGGTTTTCGGCTTAATTGCAATGCATATAGAACATATGAAATAATAATTATTCACTAAACGTTTTAACTATAAAATTTGACTAATCATATAGAAAGTGAATAAAATGTTATATTAAAAAATGTTATATTAAAAAAGTGTGAACGGTTGTAGAGAGTTTTAAGTGACTAATTTACTTAGATTAATTAAATTCGACAAGCTTCTCTCTAACAAACTTTTACTTTATAGTACAACTACATATACAAGGCGCATTCAAGTTGTAACACCTCCGATTTTTTTTCTCACATCTGGAAACAGATAGAAACATGCGGTTTATTTTAAAATAAGCGGCCACTCTTTGTCATTGCGTGACAGAGATGGCAGCACTGTACGGCACACAGAACCTTTAGCGGCAGCGGCAAGAGTGAGAACTGTTTTTGATACTTCAAATGTCGACGTTTTCATTACAAGATCAGTGTGTCATCATTTGTTTTCTCCATTTACGTGGTGTGACAGATAGAAATTCATCGCCAGTTGAGTGAGACATGTGGTGAGGCTGTCATGGATGTGTCTAACGTGCGTTCGTGGGTGCGACAGTTCAAAGAAGGGTAAGCGCCAGTGCGGAAAAAATGACGGTGGCCATGTTCTGGGACAGCGATGGCGTAATCCTTACTCATTGCGTTCCAAAGGGCACTACGGTGACAGGTGCATCCTACGAAGATGTTTTGAAGAAGAAGCCCCTTCCTGCATTATGTGAAAAACGGCTGGAAAAGGCTGCACGTGTGCTCTTTCACCAAGACAACGTACCAGCGCATCGGTCTAACGTGACGCAGCAGTTTCTTCGTGCAAACAACTTTGAAGTGATTTCTCATGCTCCCTACTCACCTTACCTGGCTCCTAGCGACTTTTTGCTGTTTCCAACGATGAAAGACACTCTCTGTGGCCCCACATTCATCAGCCGTGCCGCTATTGCATCAGCGATTTTCCAGTGGTCAAAACAGACTCCTAAAGAAGCGTTCGCACCGGCCATGGAACCATGGCATCGACGTTGTGAAAAATGTGTACAGCTGCAGGGAGATTACGTCGAGAAATGACACAAGTTTCATAGTTTTCATGTGATTAGTTAGTGAGAAAAAAAATCGGAGGTGTTATAACTTGAATGCACCTCGTATTTTATAGAAGTAATTGTAATGTATATACTTATGCTTTTAAATAATTGTTTTGCCAAAGAGACTTCGCAGTACTTTTAAAATTTTAGAAGATTGTAAACATAAAATCTATATGTGAAACATGAAAATATCTTTTAAAAAACTAAAAATAATTTACAGTTAAATTCCGTAATAGAGAAGAATAGCCTTTGCTAAAAGTTCCTCACTAATATTTCGTTAAAAAGCGTTTCTCTGTTAGCATGTACAGGAAGTAGGTACACAATATGCAACTTTTCCATTAGAGTTAGTTTACTAAATACATATATTCCGCATTAGGGAAAATGTTTACTTTTACTGGATGGAAGGCATAAGTTACCTGTATTCAGGGGTTGGGCACCCTTGAGATATGCACACTAAAGCTGCTCCTTCATCTTGCGCAGCTACTACTGTCCCCGAGTTTTCAACGATGATAGGAGAAACAATTCCACGATGTTCTAGAAATAATGGTATGTACAATGTATGTACTACCTATTAGCACAAGGTTGCCAGAAAGGATAGATTGACTAGTATGTATTTTATTAAAAGAAAATACGTAGGCTGTTTTATTGGGTTAACTAAACGAAAAGGTCACCAAGTACTTACCAACAATTTGTACATTAACTGCGTCGCTAACTGTTACTTGACGACTTAACCTATGTATAGTTTTGCAACGATAAGTAGGAAATTGATCACTAAATTCCACATTATATATTAATAAATCTCCAGACGGTAATTGATGGTACTTTCCATCTAAAATGGAGAAATAAACATAAATAAATAAAGCAAAGGTAATAGGAGTAATTAATTTGTACCAATAATTTTAAGCAGGTTGCACTTCTTCTACCTTATATAGCGTGTCCACTTAGTATGTGGGTGGAAGATAATTATGTTCCTCAGCAATACAGAGGAAAAGGTAAAAAACCACTCGGAGATAACTGTTGCATTACATAAAATTATATTCAAGTATACAATATATTCAGTTTTTCTAAGTTTTGTGTTTTAAATACCCTGTTTTTGGATGCCTCTCTTCAATTTATATTAAGCTGCTTCAACATTCTACGTCCGAGGATGTTGTTTGCAGACCGAGGCAAAACCGAGGTTTGCAATACACCCGTGACGGCAAAAGCGCCAGAGTGTCATATATCTTCTTTCTACCGGCCCAAAACTTTGAAAAAAAAACAGCATTTTGTTTGAAAGTTTGTCAAATTCAATTTCATTTATTAACATTTGTTGCAATATTCATGTATTACTACTTTCCGTCAATAGGAACGTAAAATAGGACAAACGACACTTCGCCTTTCCGCCGAAACAAAAGATTTTGTGCGCATCTCTGACATTCGCTATCTTTTTGGTTGTTCCTCGATCGACCTGTTATTATTCTCTGCTGATACACTGTACGCTTTTCATTTATAGGCGTTACAAAACTCAATTTCACTGAATTAGCTGGTGACATTCAAAACGCTAAATTAAAGCACAGTAAGCTATTGAAATTTCCCGCTACGAAAACATGAAAAAATGGTCAACGGTTACCCAATAAATACCACCGAAACATCAAAGACGAAGTGTCGCTTCTCGTTAGTCTTTATTCTCCGATAAGATTCTATTATATCTTGTCAAGGGCAACAAATGTTAACAACCCGTAAATTGCACTTACGTTGCTCAATGGAATAAAATTAGAATTGCCACTGTAGCATGTAAGACGTTTAAGATGTCGGGAGTTAAGGAAATAACAGCATTTCGCAAATATCTCAAATTATTTCAATTATTTCAGAAGCTAAGCTAGGTAGGTAAAATGAATGTTGAAGGAAATTGACATAAATTGAAGAGAGGCATCTAAAAAGGTAGTAATTTACAGGGTATTTCATTTAAAAAGCTAAACTTGTATCATGTGCGGCGAAAACTAACATCTTGTGAACTTGAATACAAGTTTACCTTATGTAGGACTTTTTTCTGTGTATTGCCACAGATAATTCAGATACGAAACTCTGTAATTCAATTTTTTAGGCGTATGCGTTAACCGACCATATTGTTACTGGTGTTCATAACAAAAACCTAACCAAATTGTTATCCCCAGCCTTTATTTATGTGATTGCTTCAGTATTTCACCAGTTTGTATTTATTAAAATAAGTGTATTTATTAAAATACGATGTGGGGGAAATCAGCTATAGCAGGTGATCTTTTCGGCATTGCGACACATGCTGTTAGTAGGATTCCCGTAGTCCATCGTCTGTCCCAATCACCGTGAAATGTTTCGAATACGTTGTTCGAGATCATAACATACACTGCAGTTTCATCGCTGATTGACGTAGATCATTTCGCTGTGGCTAAATCGCGGTCTTTGAAGATTTATCTTTTTGTAAATTACATTTTGAATGCAACAAGTTTGAAATATCGACTACCTCTGCAGGAGCTTATTTTTTGGGAGTATCTTGGTAAACCCATTCTCTACACTATGAGATTAAATCAAGATTTTGCAGAAAACTTTGTTGGAAGTGTGAGGCAACAACGTAAAAATCCAACACCAATTGAGTTCCAGATGGCTTTTAAAACATTATTTTGAACTAGTTTCTTTTTATATACAGAGGGGGGAAATTGTATAGATGATTTGGACGATTTTTTAAATTAAGGGGGCAAAGCAAATTTTGAGGATTGTAAATTTATATTCATGCAAACGAAGGTTTTGATGATTTTGAATTTACGGGGATTGATATCGACTACAGAAATTTAGAATTTGATAAACAAAATATTTGATAAAGCGCCAACACAATTGGATTTGTTATTTTTACACATCCATTTTAAATTATTTGATAAGAAAGGTACAGAATTGTATGGTGATCTAAATGTTCCTGCCTATGTGTAGTTTTTATAAAATTATTGCTGAAGACTAAGGAATGTAACTCCGAGTTCAAAAACTGTAAGGATCCTTATTACCTTTGCGACAACCTATTTATGCGAAGCCGGATTTTCACCTGTAGCTATAATAAAAAGCAAATATCGCTCAAAAATCGATGTGGAACGAGAAATGAGAGTGGCAGTGTCAAACCTCATTCCGCGTTTTGAAAAAATGTGCGGCTATCAGCAAGCTCATCCATCACATTAACTTACTTGTCGTTGAAGATTTTCACCATTTATGTAATATATTTTTGTATTTCCATATTTTAGTTTGATGGTTCTTGTGATTCAATTTTAATAAATGTGAGCTTCATATTGTGAGGTTTATCTTAAGAGTTGTTTTCATTTCTGCGGCCTGATTTATGTTATTGTACATATATTTTGAAAAGGGCGCTGGGACAAAATACTGAACCTGTGAGTGCGCCGCGGACTGCTAAAGTTTGGGAACCCCTGCTTTAAGGTAATAAAATTCGAACCCAGAGATCAAAGACGCGGATGGAGAGTTTTGTGTCCCCATAATCTGTGATATTGTTTAGGAAGATAATTATCTTCCACCCGCGTAGTAGATGGACACTCAAATGGATTGAATACGTTATTTATTTAAACTAAAATTAGGGCCTACCTCCTTGTAGAGTTGGATAGATATAGAATGATGGTTCTTGAACCCATGAAATAATTCTTACTAGCTCCCTAACAAAAGATGGAACTACACACTTCAGAATAGCAGTACAACCTCTGGCAGCACCTAGCACTTCAACTTGTACTTTAAACGTTTGAGTTACCACTGTAACAAAAAATTTAGATCACTAATAGAAGACCTTTTTGTACAAAATAATACACATTTTATCCAGTTTAACTAAGAGTTTTTGTATTATATGTAAAGTTACCCAAAGGGCAATTCATTTCACCTATACATCTAATACGCCCGCAAATTGAGTTTTTGAGAACTGGTCTGATATTATAATGATTAATGGTTTTGTGGAACTGTTTTCAGAAAATACATTAGTTAGAACCTGTCAGCCGTGGCTTCATGCGTCTTATAGAGTGCATTGCATTAAAAATATTTCAACAAGTCATTCAGTAAACGAATTTGACTTGTCAAATTTTTATAGTAATCCATTCAGTTCTATTAACTAAAATAAATGACGAGGACATGATATTCTGCTATGAATAAAATTTTGTAGAGATAGACAGAAATTTGGATACACATTATAGGTGATGATTAATTTCGTTTTTTTAATCCTACATCTTTATCGAGCGAAGTTTCACAAAAGTGGTCTTGCTTTTAACATCATGCAAGACATATTTCAGAAAAAAAAACAGTTCCTACACGCTATTCATTTGTTATGTTAACCATTTAAATAGCAATAATACCGTTAAATTATGGCGATAAGATGATACTGTAACGTTGAATTGTAGAATATCAGTTTTTTCCTTAAGTTCATTGTGCAATGAAAAGGATTTCTAAGCCGGTTTTTAAAAACTGGTGAAATCAAACTGGCATTTTTAAATTTAGGAAATCGGCTTTAGATACTAAAATTAAGAAACATTAAGAATCAGTGAACAATTTTCTTAAAAATGTTAACGTGTTGATTTGAAATTGTATGCGGCGTTACCATGTTGTAGCAAAACTAATTTTCTGGTGTTACGCAAATTTGATTTGCAAATCCCATAAATGCATGGGATGCATGTAATTATTTATGGCCGCACAAACTTTAGGTATGTTGATTCCCACAGTATGGAGCATCCATAAATGATACTTCTGAATAATCGTTACACACAACTTTTAAAGCAAATAAAATGTCATTATTATAATGGTTTTCTCAACTATTATAATAATTTTCCGGTTAATAACAGTCCAATAATTATTGCAAGTAGAAAGTAATAATGTAAATACTTCCGCAAACATCATTGTCCAGTTTTGGCACACATTCTTGCCCATTTATAAATTTCGTAAAGCATGTTGAATTGAATGATTATTTTTATAGCACCTGCATAAAAATAGTTTTTTTTTGATCTTGTGATTATACGAGGGGAATTCTTTATATAGTTATGAAAATAGTATGTCATCGTGAGAATTTTCTAATGTCAAGTTTCTGTGATATTTTATAGTGTCATCTCCAAGTTTCGTTCCAATCGCTTAACAGTTGTCATTTATGTATCAGTTTAAAGAAGAGAAAATTAGTGCATTCAATCTTCAACACAGAAGCGTCATAAATTTTTTATCGAAAGGGGGCAGTAGCCCGGAGAATATCGATGAGGGAATGGTGGCAGTGTATGGAGAAAATAGTCGGTCCTATTTCCAAGTCAAATATTGACGGAAGCAGTTCAAATGGGACAGGGAATCTATTCATGATGACCCAAAGTGTGGAACATCTCTGGAAGCACGCACTGAAGAAATCATCAACAAAGTTGTAGATTTGGTGTTAGCTGACCGCTGAAGTTATTGCTAAAGAAATAAGAATATCAGAAACGAGTGTTTTTAATATTAAAAGTAAAGTGCACGATAGATTCCCAGGCTGCTCAGTTCCGAATAAAAACTGTGTAGACATAAAGGCTCTTCACCACCCAAGAAGGCGAAGATGCAATTTCCTACAGGGAAAATGTTGGCCACATTTTTCTGGGGCACGGAGGAGATTCTCTTAATTGAGTATATGCCAAAAGGGACTGCAATAATAGGGAATGCCTATAAAGGCACAATCAGGAACTTGAAAGCGGTTATACGTGAAAAAAGGCCCTACAGTTATGCTTAGTAGTCAATGAATTTGGCTTTGAGGAACTACAACATTCACCTTACAGTCCTGACCTCGTTCTGACTATTATCCCTTTCCAAAACTCAAAAAACCCTTGAGAGGGCGTCAATTTTTATCGAATGATGACTTGGAAAACGCTGTGGGGTCGTAGTTTACAGGGTTATTAAAACATTTTTTTTTCGATGGTATAATGTTATACTACACGTTGGAATAAGTGTGTTAGTGTTAATGGTTTTTACGTTGAAAAATACAATTTTGTTCTCTAACTCGTTGTTTACAACTCCTTCTTTCTGAAGCACTTTGTATATATAGCATTGTTTTAGCTGTATTTTGCTTTCTGTTTGTAAAAAATCGAAATTGGAATTCACAAATTGGTTTTTTCAAGTTTGTTTTCGTATGACCTCAAAGTTACTAATACCTGGAGAAAATAGTTTAGTTGTTTTGAACAATATATTATTTATTATCAGCAAATATCTTGACAGTTATGTAATTCAAATTAATCTGCGTTTCTACGAGGTGAAGAAAGTGCAATGAAACAAATGTTTATTAAAAATAATATATTTAGTTCGTTCTGTCAAATATTTAGTTGAACAATATTTGTTTGGCCTATTCCTATTATTTATGTTTTCTGAATGATCCCATGATTTTGTGAGGCATGCGTAAAAAAATCACACAGGAAGACATGATATTGGTGGATGTTCCTAAGAGAAAGTCGAGGTCCATCTAAGTTTACAAATACAGCAAAATTTATAAATAAGGGCGCCAGGAGCCTTTTTAAGAAAAGCGCCAGAAACTTTGTTGCACCTTCCCTTGATATGTCGAAATACAAGACGTGAATTTTAAATTTTGGCAACAATTTTATTTGATTATTCCCCTGGAAGGTGGAGGGCTGACGCGTCACCGGCTCTCGGGTCCTGGTGGTTTGATAAGGTTCCGCCGCGACACTCAGAGTTATTTCAACTGAGCGAAAGCTAATGAATATCGAAAAATGTGCTGATTAAAGCAAAGAAAGGAAAAAAAAAATGATCTCCAGAAAATCAACAAAATTATGGAATATGTGAGAGCTTTTTAAACTAGGACGTTAGTTCAAGATAGTACATGAAGTAGTATTGTAATTTCCAAAAGAAAAACTCAAATCCTAGCAATTTAGTATCGAAAAATCGATAGAAGGGAAAGCCAATGCAACACGTACACGAGGCTCAATAAAATGGTCATGCGATAAAGTGAAGATAAGATTTGGCACAAGCGATATTAAAAATTAAAATCAAATTAATAAAATTGATGCTGCAATAAAACACTATTACAAATAACGTTAATTTAAAAATGTAAGAAAAAAGATCGCTCAAACGTACTCACCCATACAAGGTAATTAAGCAGTTTTTAAACAAAACAGATACCTCACGTCTGATCGTGATCAGAGCTCGTGAGAGAAAAAGGGACGAAGGAAAATTTTATTCGGTCGAAGATAGGCGTAAAACTCATACACAATAAAAACACTTGGAAGAAAACTTAATGTTGCAACAAATCGAAATAAATATTTACACGTGTACAGCGCCGTTCAAAATAAACAAAATGTGTAACAATAAAGTTATTACAATGTTTTGACTCAAAAGTATGAAAATTGGCTTTTCCCGATTCCATTGTGTTTGAATGTTGGTACTTTTTAATATTCGGAAACATGTTGCTTATTATGTATATTTGCAGGAAGAAATGTAAAAGTTGTCTTAAACCAATTGTTTTCTGTCATAGAAAAACATTAGTAGGCCTCCAGAAAAACCAAGAGTAAATTCTTAGAAATATAGGTAAGATGTATGAGTGTGTATTACTAAAGTATATGGAGTGTTTTAGAAAATATTAAAATTTGAAGTTATCGTTTCTTGCATATAAAGTATTTATAGGTACCAAGTTTTGCTATATCGAGTTGCATAGAATATGATGTATTAGAAATTCGTATGTATTCATTAAATACATTGAAACTTTACATTCACATGTATACTTCAATTTTCCATGTAAATACCACCTACTTGCATACTTGCGCAGAAATCTCTGATATCAATATATATTCGTAACCACTGTAACTGACAGTAATGCTGCATACTTTACACTTCTATATGTCGAGCAAATTCCTGGATACTCTCAACCGACAACATTAAATTCGGATTCTACAACTGTAATTCGTGGATTCTTCGGGATATATATTACGTTTCGGTCTATCTAGGTCAGCGCCTACGCATCTGAAGTTCCCAAGGGGTAATAGTTTTAACCCGGGCTGAGATTAGGGGATAGAACTCCAGACGTTTCAATTTTGTACTATATCTAGGTAGAAAAATAAAACGAGGAGAAAAAAGTGAAAGCAGGATTTGTCATGTCACGTAATAAGGTATAAGCTTAGCCTAAAACATATAAAATGTAGATACGTGTACTCAAGATTTCCTTAGTTTTTAGAGAGCGATTCAAGAATAAAAATGGAGCTTCGATTTATAGATATACAGTGTGGCTACGAATGGACCTAACTATATTTATAAAGATTTTTTTTTCATTTTTGTAACGAAAATCATTCATTATAAAAAGTTTTCTGCTTATTTTGGAAAATCTTTTGATAGAGTATTAATAAAGTCTATAGGATGATAAAAAATTTAAAAACAAAACAGAGTCTGTGACAGAAGTATAAATAGCATAAGTAAAAGTTGTTTCAAATATTATTAGCGGTTCAGATTTGGGTCTGTTTTTATATTAACAAGTTATTAATTTAAACTGCTGTAAAATATTTAATATTTTGTTGAATACAAAAAACCTGGCAGCATGCACAATAAAACGTTAATTTCATCGAAAAAAACACTACAAAACTCGAAAGAAATGTTAAACGGTTAAATTCAATGCCGACAATACTTTAAGTCAATAACTTGTTAATAAACCAAGCCCAACTAAGACAAAAATATTAATAATGCAAGTTTCACAGCTGAACTTCTAGTGACATTTGGAACAACTTTTACTTATGCTATTTTCAAATTTGTTTTAAATAACTGGTACATTACTCTTGACAAAATTTCCTCATTTTAAAATTTTTAATCACGCTTTAGATTTGTTCAATATTCTGATTATCCTGAAAATCCAGCAAACTTATAGATATTTTAAAATAATTTTGTATAAATAATGATTCATATTTTAAAAATGAAAGTAAAAACTATTAGGATTTGTTGCTGAATAAAACAAAATATTTGAAAAAAAATCGATTTTTTTTTGCTATCAGGTTAAAATGCATAATTAGCAATTACTAAGCTGCGGCGGACTCTTCGCAACAGAATCGGGTTTTCTATAATTTATTTATACAAAGAAAAACAAGTTACATTATATACATTAGGCATCCTATAGAAACTTGATGCGTCTCGCACGAAACCGGTAGCATTGTTTAAGTCAATATAGAATTTTGTGAGTGAAGACCACTTTTGTTTCTTCCCTTATTACAGTAAATGCTCAAATAACTAGACATTTTCATTAATGCATAATTGCGCACGCTTTCCGGCATTTTGAACTGCTCTTTGTATGGTTCTTCTAGGAATTACATCGACATTCTGGAGGTTACCTCAGAGTTGTTTTTGTTTTGTGGGACATCAACTTTCTAAATATTATTTTTAACTCCCCAAAATAATCCAGAGGACAGGAAATTTCGCTGGCCATACAAACTCCTCCACTATTTCCAGTCCAACGGTTTGGAAACTCTGGATTTATGCAATTCCTCACAATTGTCGCATTGTGAGCCGGTGCGCCGTCTTATTATTATCACCATAAATGCTCTAGTTGATTTACTGGAATATTGTCATCTAAGAAGTTAGATACGTATGTGCGAAGAAGGTTTAAATATCTTTCCCCATGTAATGTTTCTTCGCATAACTAGTTCCATTCTGTACTGCTCCGTTTTTCTGTTAAAGATTCCAGAATTGGTAAATTTTGATTCTTCTGCTCAAACGATCTTGTTTAAAAAATATTCATTGTCTTCTAATCTTCCCACTAACTAGTTGCAGCAGTCGTTTTAAATTATCACCAGGCTGTGGTTAACATGAATGATTGTTTGGTTTAAACTTATTTCGTTTTAAAGTTGTCCATACTCGAGTCTGCAGTAAATTCAGTTCTAACGCCACTACGGGTGTAGATGTCGATGGGTTATTAGTTATCTAGAAAATACGAGATTTACATAAACTTCGCAAAAACAGAGATTTCATTTAAGATTGGTAAAATATTCCGTTGATTTTCATTCAAGTTCCTGTTAACGCGGCTCGGTAAACGATCCACTCTCGACCAGGTTTCTATAAAAATTTAGAAAAATGATACGATGTGGCTGTTGTTGTTCTGGATACAATAGTAAATATCTTGTACTCGCTTTTGTTGTATTTCGGTTCAATGAATAAAAAATACTTAACATCTCTCGTTTCTCTTCGTTGGTCGACATTTTTCTATTACTAATGAAAGATAATTGAAATGTTTGACGGTCTGAAATTTCATAGCTGCCTTATTTAACCTTAAAATATATTCTTCATCAAAAAAACTTTCTAGCGGCGTCAAAATGCAATATGGTGTCAATAATAAATAAGAAAGTTGATGATCCCTAGAAAGAACCGAAACGTTATATAAAAATTTCGAGTACTCCATTAGATAGAAGATCGAAGGTGCCCTTGAGAATATGTTTTTAATTTTTTGCTCTACAAGGCCAAATAAAGGTGCTAGAGGCAAATGAAAAAAATGAACTCTTCGTTGTTTTAAAAAATGTTGAACGTTATTTGTTACAGGTTCATTTTCTCTTTGGGTTCATAACAACAACAAATTTAGCAGCTTTACTCTCTATTTTCAATAATAAGAGAGATTCCCATGGTGGGGGTCGGAAATGAATCAGCCTGTATATTGGTTATTAGAATATTTACTATACAAAATAACATCCTAAGTCATAACAGACAGAAACTAACGCAATAAGTCTATATCCTTGATTTCCGAGTCAGAACCGTGTCGTTGTCGTAGCTTTTGCCATCCATACTCTTATCTTGCGACACCTTCAGGGTTGTTACTGCACACTGACTGGGAACTATTCATTCTGGAGGGGTTTATATAGGGTTTAATTGCGGGTCAATGGAGAGGAAATGTTATGAATCAATGAAGGGTGGCGGTTGCTAGGGGGTTTAATCAGTGGGATTTTCACGTGTGATGGAAGGGGTAGCCATCTTCGCGATTTAAGTTGTTCGGATGTTTGAAAATCTCTATCGATTCAGGGATTTTGTTACTATAATAGTGAGGGCTGCGAGATAAGGGTAGAGTTAAAATGATTTGGTGGCCAGTTTCCAGTCTATGATCGCGGACCCGGATACACGCAACAACCACGTGTAACGTTCGTGCTCAGTAACACGAGTGCTGACCGATCGCTTTGTTTCACCAAGTATCCACTACCGCACGAACATGGAATCTTGTAGACACCAGGGGCTTCCAGATGAATGCGATCTTTGATGTGAAAATAGTCTGAGAGCTTGAAATTGTGTTTCAAGATGGTTTTTACATTGTTCTTGAAGAGAATATTGCTGATGCGATCGGTGACACCATGAATGTAGGGTAGATACGCTTGCTTACGGAAATTAGGGTTAAATGCTGCGGAGAAGGGTTGGTGTAGCGGTTAATGGTAGTTTGAATATCTTTCTTAGAATAATTATTGCGGATCAGAGTTTCAGTGATGTGGTTCAGTTCTTGAGAAAGCGAATTGGGTTCAGATAGGGAAATGGCCCTTTCGATAAGAGAATTGATGACACCGTGTTTTTGGTCTGGATGATGGTGTGAGGTGCCATTGAGATATGTATCCGTGTGCGTGGATCTAGGAAAGGAAAGCAACCATCCGATTCGATCTCCATGGTGAAGCGTATGGAATTCAGAAACGATTGCTTAATGATTCATGTCCATGGTGTTATCAACGTACCTCTACTAACACTTTGGCTTAAGGTTGTAAGATATTAGAGCTTGTCGTTTGAACGCTTCCATAAAGATGTTGACGACGATAGGAGACAGAGGAGATCCCATAGCTGCACCAGAGACTTGCTCGTAGTATTTACCACGAAACTGGGAATGGGTAGAAGGAAGACAAGTTTCAACCAAGTCAGTCAGATCATCCGGTTGGTCATTGGAGATGAGGAACTCTCTAATAATGGATAGCGCAGTAAATGTTTAGGATTGTCTATTTCATTCAATTCTGCAGCCTCTGTATACTTATGTAGGTATGTATATTCATTTGATGGGTGATAATTACTTTATATTCGTCGAAATTGATATGATTTTGGCTGCTAAGCTACAAGAAATTATTTGAATCATCTGAAATGATCTGATCTGATCGACTTAACACTGGGCAGTGTTTGTTGCTCCTGTCTTGAAATTAATTTACCATAATGTCTTATTAGTGCAAGATGTAACGAAAAATGCTGACTTTAATTTACTAAAAGTTACTAAAGTGCCTTAGGAAATATAGGAACTTTTGCAAAAAACATTCGTTTTTCATCTCACACATGTTTTTTTCAAAAACTTAACGTAGCTTAAAAATAGTTGCACATCAGTACAGCGATTTTTGCATAAACTTGACTTAAAATACGTAAGCTATTTAAAATTAGTATGTTGATTTAGATTTCTTGTATAACTATAGAAGCAGTGGACGCAGATACACAATACATATGTAAAAAATTATTTAGGCAAGTTAACCCCCTCTGGTACTAGTGAAATTTCTAGTTTTTTGTGTATTCATATCACTTTAACATTTATGAAACACTTCTATGTATATGTTAGTTTAGTCTAGTTCTAGCCAGTATAAACTGAATTTTAAATTTAAAAAGTGCGAAATAGCAATTCACAATAATACAATAATATCCAGTCTCACAAATGTACAAGTCGAGGGGATTAACGTGAATTAAGTGTGAATAAATTCTAATAAAAGACAAAATCCAACAGCGCGACTTTTAATGCGGAAGAAATAACGGTTGTTTCTACTAAAATCGTTCGCCGCAAGCGTTTCAAAGTTAGCACAAGTGGGAAGCTTCGTAATTGTGTATTAAATAATCGCGTTGAAGAAAATCGTTTCAGGCGATCACTTGAGCTTTAGCGTGCTGGAATTGCGAATGTTTACTTCCATCTTCATACAGTCTACGTTTGCAATGCAAACGTTTATGTATATCTTGATGTGTACTTTTTATACTTAAATACGCCGGATTTGAATGAATTAAATTGATTGAATTTACATATTCGTGAATTACCTCAAATTCTCTTTTCTAGTACATTACGCAACATTGCACATTCAATACGCATTTACATGCTATTATTCTAGCTAATATTTTTTTAAATATAAAGCCATGTAAACTTAATCATAAATTTTAATATGTGTAATAATAATAATAATAATAATAATAATAATAATAATAATAATAATAATAATAATAATAATAATAATAATAATAATAGTATATTTGCCGAACAGGTTAACCCCAATTACAGGACAAGAAAATATATGTACAGAATGTGAATACATTACAAAAGAAAAAATAAACATTGTACATTAAAAACCAATAAAAAAAAAATACATTAGTGCAAAAAAAAAAAAAACTATTCATCTGAAAAAGGAACCGACAAAGATGTCTTCATATTGCACGTTGGCATTACGTGTCATGTGGTAGATTGGCGCTCGGAGTAGTAGATTGGTCCTTGGTGTTGGCATAGTGAAAGTAGACGCATGACGGGATGCCAATCGCGGAACATTAAAACATATAGTTGACAACAAGTAAGGACAATCAACTTTGTTGTTAAGGAGCTTCTGCAAGTACCGAGCGCTATGGAGCTCGCGTTGATGATTTAATGAGGCCATTTAATGTCTACAAAGTAAATCATGGTAAGATATACCCCACTCTGTCGATTTTCCATGACAAAAATTTCAGAAAACGTCGTTGAAGCCGCTCAACTGGAAGCTGTTGAGATGTGTAAAAAGGAAACTAAATTATACAAGCGTATTCTAATTTACTGACGACAAAAGCATAAAAAAGTGTTTTTAGTAGTCGGATATCATTAAAGTGTCGTGAAGTTCTCATGAGAAATCCGAGCATTTTTGAAGCGGACAAGCAGATAATTTCTATATGGTTAGAAAAGGATAAAGTTGGATCAAAAGTTATGCCTAGATCCTTGATTGCATCCATTTTAGACAGAGTTTGTTTATCAATTGAGTAAGAAAATTGATACGGCTTAGTTTTCCTTGTAAAGGACATGTAACAGCATTTAGCGGTATTGAGCAACAAGTTATTATTCGCTGACCATCTAACCAGAAGATCAATATTACGCTGCAACTGACCAGCTTCGTCACGACCAGACACAGCACAAAACAGCTTAACATCATCCGCATATGCCAAAACAGAACAGGTAAGTGATTGCAAGAGATCGTTTATAATTAAGTTAAAAAGGAGAGGACCAAGGTTTGATCCTTGCGGAACACCACTTGTGGATATAAAATTAAATGACTCAAATCCGTTATAGAAAACATAGTTTGATCTTCGTGTTAAATATGATTCTATTAATAAGCGCAATGCAGGAGAGAAACCAAAAGAATCTAGTTTATGTAAAAGAAGTTTGTGATTAATCCTATCAAACGCGTGAGAAAAGTCAGTGTATACGGCATCCACTTGTCCTTGATTATCCAAGATTTCACTAACATACTGAGTAAAGGAGCATAAATTTGTCGTTGTAGAACGGTCAGTCATGAATCCATGTTGATGTGGCGATATGTATTGTTTTATATTGAAAAATATAGCACAGTACAGGTATTGCTCAAGAACCTTAGAGAAATTATTTAAGATAGAGGTCGGTCGATAATTAGTGATTAAAGCTTTGTCGCCTTTCTTGTGGATTAGAACAATTCTTGCTCGCTTCCATCTTTCAGGGAAGGTAGATGAACTAATTGCCAAATTAATAATTTTGGCAATAGGCTTGTTTAAAACGAAGCGAACATCTCTAATCAAAAAACTTGGTACAAGGTCTTCACCTGCAGTTTATTTGTTCTGAAACGAGGCCATAATGTTAGCTACATCATCTTCACAGATCGGACGAATGTTGAACGTTTGCAGTTGTTGGAGGTTCTCAGGCAAATCCAATATGCCAGTCGGCAAATAGGTTTCGGCGAAACAATAAGCAAGTGCGTCTACAATTTCTTTGGGATCATCTAAGTCAACTCCATTAGATGAAACTCGACCAGGAATACGTGTCCTCCCTTGCCTTGCATGAACAAAGGTCCATAACTGCTTAGGATCAGATTTCATTTATGTTTCTATACAAATAATGTAGGATTTGTAGGCATTGGAGATTTGTTTTTTTGTTAGAGATCTTAATCTACAATACTCTTGATAAAATTTTGGGTTTTTAGTAGAGGTCCACTTCTGTCTATAGAAATCTTTGGTCTTTAAATTCCTCTTAACTTCAGATGAGAATCACGATGGAAAAGAAGATTTATTGGGTAAAAATTTTGGTACTGATTCATCAAATATAGTGTAAAGTAATGTATAAAATTTATCAATCGCAGTATTAACATCAACACAGGAATCCAGAAAACTCCAGTCAGTTGCCAAGATATCTTTATAAAGCTCTGCGAAAATTATATCGTAATGGCATACTATTGGAAGGAAAATTGGTAGGCTTTTGAGGTGACTTAAGTATCATTATGATACTCAGAGCAGGGTAGTACACATCTTCTGGTACTAGAGGGTGGTCTTCACGGTTAACATTAACACTACAATCGAGATTTGACAACACTAAATCCAAGAGTCTTCACTTAAAACGTTGTTATACTGTTCAAAATTAAGTGCATGACAAAAATCAAGAAAGAAGGTAATGAAAGGATTACGAACATTGCGGTGCACATGATCAAAATAGCGAGGTAAGTTAAAGTCACCAACGAACAGAATTGGTTTATTTGTGAAATGAACCTCCAACGCGTCCAGAAATATTTCATATTCGAAACGAGGTAGATCTGGAGGTAGGTAAATAATAGCCAAATAAAAAACAAAGGAATCTTTATTACATTTACTCAGTATAACGTTAATTAAAGGTGTAAGAAGTGAAATGTTAGACACATCTACAACCTCGCAATATTATCTCTCATTGCTACTAGCACACCTCCTCCCGTATTTCGACCAGTTGCGGCGAAATTGCGATCACATCTAATAACATTGTAAGAAGATGGGAAAAATTCAGTGCTACTGAAAGAGTCGTCTAACCAAGTTTCTGATATCATAACGATATCATAAAAGGAATCACTACAATTGATATAAAAGATATGTGATTTGGAACGAATACTACGCGCATTCTGATAATAAATCTACACACATACCAAATTTAAACATAAATAACATGGGATATTAAGTATGTTAGCCACTAATGATTATCTTGCCAACAGTATTGCTTCTTGCAAAGTTAGCTGTGGGCTATAGATTTACGTAATTCGGTGCAGAAGCAAGAGAAATAAATGCAAAAAATTGTTAGTTTAAGAAACTCTGTATCCAAGAATGATTACTTGATCACACTAGTTCCAGATTAATTTATAAAAGGAATGTTTCAATCCTTTCAGTGATCAGAAAGTGAAAGGAAGCCATCGAAAAGTATAGAAAGTTGTGTAAACAAGAAAAAGTAAACGATGAAGTAAACGAAATCGGATAGACGTTCTACGGATAAAAAAAGTAATAGAAAGTTTGCAGACGGAAACCCAAACTTTATATCTTCGAAGTTTTATTTCATTAAATACTACGTAGAGGCATGTAATATTTGGGATTCTCAAGTAGTAAGATACTACGAAAAATTATTTAAAAGAGTAATTCTAAAGTTAAATAAATAAATAACCATCAAATATTTATAAACATTAACTGGTATCTAACAAATTTGCATTAATAACAACCTTTAAAATATCAAAACGTAAATCACATAATTTATTTAGATAACGTATTGGAAAGCATAATATTTTAGGCTATACGACTACAGTGGATGCCAAAAAACGCGCGTACACGTATGTACCATGTTGTGGATATATATTTTATAAGTGGAGTTGCTCACTAGCGCCAACGGGCAGTGACGGAGGTTCGATACAACCCTCAGTATAAGTGCGAGTCTCAACTAGATCTGTTGTGTATACATGTACGCTGCCGTAAATACTATTTCGTAGTTCTACGTTTGTTTTAAAAATGTTGCCTACGTCGCGAAAACGACCAATGTTGGACAAAGTTACAGAATTTATAGCAGAAATGCCTAACCTAAATTATGATGGCGTTAAAATTCAATATGTAGTTTGTAATATCCCCTCAATGTGTTGGTCCAAAAGGGATTGTCTACGTCACGTAAATAGTAAACAGCATCCTTCAAAGAAAAATTGCATACCTCACTGACAAATTTTAATTTAATTTATGTGTTACCTTTATTGCATGTAATCTACCGTTTAATTTACTAGACAAGGAAGCATATGTCTTCTTTTGGAATAAATATTCGGACTGCAAATTACCAAGTCGGACATCGTTACAAAGAATTGTGCCATCTGCTCGTGAACATGTTGAAAAAAGAATTAAATCGGAGTTGAAAAATAAAAAACTGTGGTTATGTGTGAACGAAACAACAGATCGTAAAAACATTCTGTGGTTAATGTAATGGTACGTACAATGGAACCACATCAATAATCATCTTCAATTCTATTAGCTTCCAGACGAGTACAACAATGTACTGCCGAAGTAATTTAAAAGTTAGTGTTAAATACATTGGAAAAGTTTGAACTTTCAACAAACCAACTGGTGATGTTTATGAATGATAGTGCCGCAAACATGCTTTCTGTAGGCCGGTCTTTTAAAAAACATTGTGCTAACTTGTTACATATTACGTGTAAAATTCATGCTTTCAGTCATGTGGCAGATAGTATTAGAAAATGTTATCCTGAGGTAGACGCTTTAATAGCGCATACAAAAACAGTGTTTGTCAAATCCCCAAAACGTATTAGCAAATTTCACAGACCGTGCCGCTGTTTGCTTGAGCCACCACAACCTATTCTTACTCGTTGGGGAACATGGTTACAGGCCGCGTTTTATTATCATAAATATTTTGGGAATATTAAGAACGTGGTTTTACAATTCGATCCAAAGGAAGCTGCGGCTACCAAGGAAAGCCAGTCGAAATTTCAAGATAGTCAGGTTAAAACGGATTTAAAAACTATTCAGAACAATTACTTCGGACTAGTGGAGGCAACAGAAAAATTACAAAATCCTTCGGTGTCGTTTGCGGAATCTCTGCAAATAGTGCAATATGTTCACGTACAGCTATGCGCGGTAGAAGACGCAAAAAATGATTGTGTTCTAGAAAGGTTTGAAGGTGTTTTAGAGAAAGATTCGGATTTTGGCACATTAAGACAAATGTGTGAAGGCGCGTCAACAGAACCGTTAAGTTGTTCCAAAGATTATTATAATTACGCAACAACGTCACTAGATGTAGAACGTTCGTTTTCTGCTTATAAACACATTTTTTCCTCACGCCGCACTCGGTTTGCCGAAACAACTGTGAAAACATATCTAATGTTGCAGATATTTAACAGACATTATTCACATTGTGATTTCACGGAAGACTCTTAAGACGGTAAGTGTTTGAGCACGTATTATATTTTATTTCTGACCATTTATTTTGTGTAAGCTTTTATGCGCCCGCCACTGGCTGTTGGCGCAAATTGAGCAACTCTATTTATGAGATTATAAAGAAGGCTGCGATAATTTGAAATACCAAAAATTACCACAAAACTTTTATATTGTTGCTTATTAAATGATATTCAAGAGCTACTCTATTTTGGAAAATAAAAAAAATCTATACATTTCGATTCGGTATTTTATTCTTTTCAAATGTGTTCAAAACACCCACCATGTTCCATTAGGCAATATTCATACTTACAAAGAAGCCAGGTAACTATGCCCGAATTGTAAGACAAAACACCGTCATGTTGTGACCACATTGTATACCTTTCGGCCAAGGAAATGTCATCAAGAAGAGCAAGTAGTGAGTTTTCTCAAGAATTTTTCCTGTAAGAGTACCTTGATAAAAAAGGTCCACTTAAATGGGAATTGAACTGAAACCTCAACCCATATGGTGCCCAATGTGATCTGAAATGTGGTTGCTGTACTCGGTGAAGAATCTCAACAGACCATCAGTGATTGGGTTTATTATTATTATCAAGTTGTTCCAAAATTTATGCAATACAGGTCTATTATCAGGATCGTTGGGTGGAGTGAATTAAATTTGTATCGTTGGTATTTATTTGGTTTGGGTTATTTATAGCAATTTATGAGAGCCACAGCCATCTAGTTTTGCTTTTCAAATTACACGAAAAATACGTACTTCCAATAAATCTTGAAAGGGCTTCACTCTGCGTAAAATAACCCATTAATTCGGAAAGTGTACAAAATATAAGTAGTTCCGTTTAAAAAATCAAGAGTTAGGGACACTTTTGGTCAAATAGGAAGTAACACGATCATTACGACATTCAAAATTATCCCACAAAATTATAATGTGGGCCAGTATAAACTCCAAAATTGAAATTTTCATCTGCCGTTGTCACCTTTTGTATACTTAGCTAAAAAACGAGATGTTGATGTTTTACTGATTTATCCACTTATTCAAAAAATAGATGCCGTGGACGAAGTGTAATGATACATATAAATGTATCCACAAACATTTAACAAATGGCACACATAAAACTGTACGTTAGTCAGTGTTATTTGTATTCCGATGGCATTTTCTACAACGATTTTGAGAAATATTTTGATAACTGGCTTGCTATTTATTATTTCAATACCACATACTACTCCCACAAGCTAGATAACTATTAATATTTTCTAAAAAAAAGTAAAATTAAGATTCAAAAAATTAACGGTACTGAGAGATAATTAACGGAAATGAGAACTAATAAGTAATACATAAAAAATACTTTAAAAAATATATATAATTGTTACCTGTCGATAGTTACCAAACTAAAAATATATGTAACCATAAATAAAGAACTAAAAACCAAGAAAAATTAAGCACTATGACACCTTCTTTATAACAAGTGGTAAGTTTTTAAATATATATTGCTGTTTATTTAAAATATCATCTCTTTCCCGAAAAGTGAATTTGTCAACATCATATTTACGTAGCCACTTAATAGTATATTCAAAATCAGAATTAACAGCAAGAATAAGACCTATGTAATTTTTGACAGTTTTCTTTTACCTCATAAGCCGAACTATGAATGTGTGTGGATCATAAAGTGTTTTAAAGCGATTAAAATATTTTCAAGTATATTCTGTTTTGTACATTGCACCTCTTCTTGTTACAGTCTTCTGGCATATCTTTTTTTCTCCCTTGATAATGACTTAAATTTTCTTGGTAAACCATTTTTCATATTTCACATTTTCTTCTTTTTCAAATTCCAGAATTTAAACCGATTTATTAACGCAGATTTTGCATGTTCTTTCCGAAAACTGTTTGGTTTCGTTTCTTACTTCACAGTATAATTCTTTTAACAAATCATCAGGCTCTTTTGCATTAATAATATTAAGTATTTTTGCCTTTGTTATTAAAAGGGTCATATTCTCATGACTATACAGAGACACGCATTCCTCTACCTAACATAGGGTTTTAGAATCCAAAATGGTCTAAATGTACAAAAACTTACTGCTAACTGAGTAACTGTTTTTTTTTAATTTTTGGATGAACTTTTTCGAAATGGCTGTATGTATTTTGTGGAGATCCACTCAGGCACCTATTTTGTCTTTTTACTTTTCTAAACTTCACTGTATTTTTTTTCCTTGGACATAGGCGACTAACTTCATCTTCTTGGAAAAAATCTTCTACTATTCTTCTAATTCTTTTGATAGTGGTTTTTCGTTTTTCTGACATTTTAAAATTGCCATTTCTTTGCATTAGACTCCTAGATGTTGCTAGACCCAACAAAGACTTAAATCGATATTTTCTAATAATTTTTCCTTCTACATTTGATGTAGAAGTTCTTTTCTCCGAAACGGTTTGCTTTTCTTGAAAATTGACTTTTAGTTGCCGTTGAATAGCTTCAACAAACACTAAGCGTCTTTTTACTTCAGGAGTAACTTATTGTCCTTTGTGCATATCATTGACTATTTTGTTAGGTGTATTGGGTAACTTTCTTTTAACACTTGCATTTTCTTTTTGTATTTTCCAACTCTTTTCTCATTCTTAAGCTGTTCTCTGTTCTTTCGCTGCATGACTTTGCCCTGAATGGCTTGCCTTGCAATGGAAACAAGTACCGGTACAGCTTCCTGGGGTATCATAGGCTCTTCAGAAACTGGACTGGCCGGAGGGGTATTTTCTTCTAATGTCCTTTCAAACAATTCTCCTTCCTTTTTTTCATCATATGATTTATTGCTTCGAAGTCTCCATTGTTTTCTTACTTTTCTCTATCATTCATCTCACCTATACTTTTAATCTTCCCAGCTTCTTTTCTAGCCAAATACCTCTCTCGTTCCTTTCTTTTTTGTTGTTCATGTAAAACTGGATTGCTTCTAATTCGGTCACGTAATTTTTTCATGCAATTCTTTGATCGCTGGTTTTAAAATTTTCTGGATTTTGCTGTTTTGTTTTTGTTTTTCTTTTTATAGTTTTCCTTGGTATTAGCCATCTTCTAGTTTCTTTGATGTATTTACTGAAATTTTCTTTAAATCTCAGTTTCTTCTCACTTCTGTTAATTTATTCTCACCTCCGTTAATAAAACTTATTAATGGCAGTGAGATTAACGGAAATGAGACTTTAATTCAAATTCGTTGCCTTACATTTACCGGTGTAGTTGTTGACCAAAATAACCTGAAAAGTTTTAATTTCTCAGTGACGTAATTAATAACAAACAATATAATTGATGATTATATAATAGCATGACCATTTTTTTGACATTAACAGGAGTGAGAATTATGTTTTATTTGGTATGAAATGTCGTTTAAAACACGATAAAAGTAATAAATTTTCACGTTTAAAACTTGAACAGTCAATCATTAAAATTAATAACGACAATTTGAATACTCTTCTAGCGCTATCCAGCGAGTTTATTGTGAATTTAGACGTTTTATTAACGGAGGTAAGGAAATTAGTGAGGACAATGACTTTTATATGTAATATAAATAACAATAATATAAATAATATAGGAGACATGCGCTCACAATTAAGTGCGTTGATTAATATATTAAAGCATTGAAATCCTTAACGCCACGGCAATAGGAGTAGAATAATTCAATATTCAACTACGAGTGCTAGTTAGTGCTCTTATCGTAAAACGACGTTTATTAGAAGTAGAGATGTCAATTGTGCATTTTAGAGCTTCGATCAACTGCTATTCATAAACGTCTTTATCCAGTTAAGCATTGTCAGAGTTGAGTAATAAAATGATAGCAATGGTGTTACGATTTAAGGAATTTTAATGAAATTTATCATAGCAATAACAAGCGATCAGAAGATCCAGATTTCGATGAAACTAAACTGATAAAGTATCTGCCTTGGTATAACAACACATTAGCATTTTAGGGTACCAGATCGCTTCAAATTTCAAATATTTTAATAAATTACATGGCCTTAAAGACCATAAATAAATTTTGAAAATAATAAATAATGGGTGACCTGATGTTTTAGACACCGACATTTTTGAATCATTTTTTTCGTATCTATCACGACTGCGGTTACATATTCTACTGAAGACATAAATTACATAAGACAAAAGACAAGTTCCAGAGATTTGTAAACGAATGCAACTTCTTTTAAAAAAGGAATTTGTGTATGCATTAAAAGAAATTGTAGCCACATTTAAAATCTACCGCAACAGTTTATTTTAGTCTACACTCCATTACTTATATTCAGATTTTTTTAATTGATGTTTGTTTTGAAGACAATGCATTTGTTAATACATCTTTGTTACGACTCTTTCACAAGAGTATGTAATAATGAGTTGAAATACATGTACATCTGTATGATATTACAATATCAACGTTCCTTTTTAACTAAAAGCGCGTATGAGGTCCAGGAAATATATTTATCTAGTTGCTAATTGATAACAAAACCGACCGTATCGGTGGTCGAACAGTTAGCATACTTGCATTTCCCTGCTCAGTGATGTTGAGCCGCAGGACATAAACGAACACACAGAGTTAGGTGTTAATTACTAGTGTGGACAATTTTAATAACCTTAATGACATTCAGACCAAAGTGAGGCAGGGCCTATTATGAGCCCCACATCACAGAGCGTGAGTTAACACAGTGTGAAAAGTGTCAAAAGTGGGGTCAGGTGACCTCGAACTGCTTCCTGAATATCGTCCGTTGTGTTAAACGTGCCGGTGAACGCAGAGGCTTGAGCGCGTACAGCATCGAACAATGTTCACAAAGTGCTCATACTGCGAGAGCGACCACCCGACCCCCAGTACGCAGTGCCCGCACAGCAAGATGCTTCTTGAGTCCAAGACAAGCAAAGAATAGCAGGCACGGCTAGCAGAATCAGTGCATAAGAGGCGTCGCCCCAATTTAACAACACTTCTCCACGCTGCTAGCCTCCTAATTAGTCAGAAACACTCCCGTCGTGGGACAGTCCCTCACCTGCCGTGTAGCGGGAAGGTTTGTCCGACAACGACTCCGTAAGCCAGTCCAAAAACCTGCCAAGGAATCCCAACGGCAACGAGGCGGATGCCGGGGAAGCACATCCATGCAAGGAGGACAGATCGACCGAAGACGTAACCTCAAAGTCACAAGCAGCCAGACAAGCTATGCCCACTAATTGATGACATGCGATATATCAAGCTAAATTTGAATTGGCACTCTGCTCAATTAGTAGAACTGCGTCGACATCCGTAATAAGCTGGATGAACTTATAGAATTCATCGGCACGAAGACTATGGACACCGCCTGGCTTCAGGAGACAAAGCTGCGAGTAGAGCTCATCATACGTCTAGGTTCGTCCGCAGCGATGGTGAAAATGGCCAGGGAGAAGCTGCGATAGCGGTCAGCACAATCGTACCCTATTTGCGGGTGCAGAAGCAGCAGTAGCACAGTGGTAATTATCCTATACAACAGTCCGCGCAAAACACTCTCCTCAGAGAAACTAGTTCTCCAGCTTGGATTGTCATGGAAAGTGATTGTTGCCGCAGACATAAACGTATGGTATGACAATTGAACCCGAGTGCCACGTAAGTAATAGAAACGGAACGATAATAAAGAACTACCTAGAGAGAAACGATATAACGATGTTGTACTCGCCTACATCGACGCGTTACTCGGACAACGGGGACGCGCTGACCATCATCGGCCTCCTGTTGTACTAGAACGTGGAACGTCGTGACCCGGTATTTGAGGCGTTGCCGTTGGCCCATGTACCTATCACCTACACTTTAAACGGGAACGAAATACGAACGGCTGCCACAAAGTACATGTATGATTATGGACCAGTTAATTGGAGGAGGTATCTCAATGGTACATGAACAATGGTCTTCGACATTAACAACATCCAGCGCCTGGAGGAAGTAGTTGGAGAGCTCATAGCGGAGATCACGAGACCTGCAAAGAAAACTACATTAATGAGACGAGTAGTCTTCAGAAAACATCTAGAACTCCCATCAGAAATAAAGCGAACGATACAAGGGAGGAACCGACTAAGGAAGCTATATCAAAACATGCCCAACATGGCCTATAAGCGGTAGGCGAACAGACTCTGTATTGACATCAGACAAAGCATTCGCTCGTATTCCAATGAAGTGTACGCGTAAAGGCTGCGCGGGATAATCCCATCTGACGGGTCGATTTGGCGGCCTTCAAAGAACCTGAGGAAATCTTCTACCCATCTACCTGATCTCTACCATAGTACACTGCGATGGTCGCGTTCAAGGACGAAGCATCGCCGAGAAGGTACCAGCAGCCTTTCTGAATTTCCATTGCACATTGGAAACCGCATATAACACCAACAATAACGCTAACGCAGCGGTCAGAAATTTCTTCCTTCAAGCCCCGTCAATCCCAACAACTCGATTCCTGTGCTCACGAATCTTAAGAAGAAAGAATGCGCAAGTTATATCTCTCTCCAAACTCCATAAAGACCATTCCAAGCTCGCCACTTATCTATTTATCTCCTTCCACACTATCCAATGTAACCGAAAAGATAATCCAAGAACGAATAAATCATCACTTCGAGGAGAAGAACATCATTCCGGATCAATTTAGTTTCCAGTTTCCCAGGTGAACACAGCACTGATCACCAGGTAGCCAGATTTGCTACCGACGTCATCGACAACTTCAACAGCAGGAAGCACACGGCGTCTATGCTCTTTTATATGGAAAAGGCATTCGACCGGGTATGGCATGCAGGTTGCTCTAAATTAATCAATTATAGGATCCCAATCCCACTTATACGCATCATCAATGGTTATCTTGCTGGAGGCACCTTTTCAGTTAAAATTTATTTCATCGAACATATCAGTCTCTGCAAGTATCCCACTAAAATTGTCCAATATGCCGACGATACACACACTTGCATCATTCTTTCGCAGCTGTACAGAACGTGTAGAATCAGCTACACTTGTTTCAGAAGTACCTGGCACACATCCTCTAACGTCTTCACCAGCAGGGTATACTTTTGCGGTTACCCGTTTTTCTAAGATTCCAAGGCATCGACATCCCGCCAGGCAATCCTATTCGGCATCTCAGCGTACTACTAGGTCTCAGTCTCGGATTTACACGCCATATCCAGGATAATGTCCAGAAAACATCTATCCCGATGAAAGCACAATACCAGCTATTTGTTATTCGCAATACCGCCCGACGGAATAAACTCCTAGCCTACAAGACTATTCTCCTGCCTACATACATTACAGTGCTGGCTGGCAGATTCTACAATGCGACAGAGCAGCATACCAACTCAATAGTACGTACCATTACACCAGCACGTGACCTGGTGACAATACATAAACTGCCATACCAGAAACTTCCGATAATAACCCCATCATAACCACAATCGACCCAAGTTGGAAGAAGATTTCCTTCGGACCAACTAAGGCTATCATCACAACTGCACATGAAAAAAATATAGTGCTAGTGTGCGAGTGCTTTATGCAGAGCGAGTGCGCGATGTTTAATTCTGCATGAAGTACGTGTTAGTTGCTTATTAACCCCATAATTGCAAATATTTTTTGTATAGGAAAATGATGTATATTGCTTTACATTGTACAATCAAGTTATAAATAGTCCATGATAAGCATACATAAAGTTAAAAAAAATACTTGCCTTTCGATCCGAACGACGCGGATTCAAATTCCGGCTAGGACAGTTTTTAATTACGGATAAGAATCGGAGCATGCCTTCTTCTCAGATAAGGAAGCAAAACCGCAGGCGCCCTGTCAATGCGATGTTTGGTACGTTAAAGAACCCTACCAGAGGTTCGAATACCTCTGGATTCGACAAAATTCTAGTAAGGTCGGCTAATGATCATAGCGATCGATGCCTACAAGTGCAAAGTGTATTCCGTAATCCGACGCTTCGTTCAACAATACAATAACAACGACACATTTTGGATACCTTTTCAAAGTATTTTAACATAATTTTGTTTATTGGCTATATAAGTTTGTAAATGAAAGATAGTAATTTTTCTTTTGATATTAGGCAAATGACATTCGATAAATAGTCATCTTTCTATTACTATTTTCACAGAAAATTTTACTCTTAATAAAAGTCTGTTTGATCCCTATTCATGTTTTTTTCTTACTACAGACAATTTAAATTTTTTATTTGCCGTAAGAGTAAGAGTTATCCTTCTCTAATCATATAGAAACTATTTGCTTGTCCGCCTCAAAAATGCTGCGATTTCTCATGAGAACGACACTTTAATGATATCCGACTACTAAAAACACTCTTTTATGCTTTTATCGTCAGTAAAGTAGAATACGTTTGTGTAGTTTGGTTTCCCGTTTATACATCTTAATAGCTTCCAGTTGAGCGGATTTAGTGACGTTTTCTGAAATTTTTGTCATGGAAAGTCGACGGAACTTATCCAGATTGGGATATATCTTACCATGATCTACTTTGTAGGCGTCAAATGGACTCACTAACAATAAGTCATCGGCGCGAGCTAAATAGCGCTTGGCACCTGCAGAAGCTTCTAACAAAGTTGTTTGTCCTTACTTGTTGTCAACTATATGCTTTAACGTTCTGCGACTGGTATCACGTCATACGTCTACTTTCAGTATGCCAACACCAAGAACCAACCTATTACTTCGAACGCTAATCTACCATATGACACGCAATGCCGATATGCAATATGAAGACATCTTTTTCGGTTCCTTTTTCACATAAACAGTTTTTCTTTTTATTACAATTATTTTGCACCTATGTATTTTTCTTAACGAACAAAGTTTATTTTTCTTTTGTGATGCGTTCACATTCTATATATTTTCTTTATCCAGTAATTGGAGTTAACCTGTTGGACAAAATATATTATTATTATTGTTATCAAAAAACTGTTCTTAATAACTTTTCTGGTTATTTTGAAAAATAGTTAATAAACAAAAATATAAATTTGCCAACCATATATTGCCGATAATAAGAAGTTGTATATGAACAAGCGACCAAGCGGAAACTTTTGTGAAGACCACAATTTTCTGTAAAAATAATAAACAATTGTGTCCATTTGTTTTAGACTAAATGTTTTTTCTATACATTAAATTTTGTAGGAAAAGATATGGGTTTCCATTTGGAAAAAAAAACAACGTTGATTAGGAAATGAGCTTGAAAATGTGGTTAATTTGGTAGATTTTTTTCTAAAATGTGTACATTGTTTTTGAGTTACAACGTATAACAGCCTCAAGTAGGATGACCTGTTACCTGTATCCCAGTTCCAATTATTGAGTGCAAGTGATTAAGGTGATTATTTATTGTTAATTAAGTTAGCCCTTATTCGCACACCACTGTCATAGTAATTTGACAATAATTATTTCAAAATCAGTTTACCTGCATGAACTCGCACTTCCCTGCTGATAATTCTCCCAACGTTATTGGAAGCGACGCAACGATATACCGCATTGTGAATATTATGTCTGTAGGAGGCAGCTGCGAACGGGTGCAAAACGAGAGTTCCGTTTCTTAAAACTTGCCGAATTCCCATAACATCCCCAACGGACGTGCCATCTAGGGAAAGCCAGTCTATTGACGGTTGTGGGTTTCCCGACGCAGAGCAGTCTAACCAGCCACCGCTGGAATTGGAAAATTCTAGCCTTGGCGGTGGTTCCATAACAAAGGCCGGACCGCGTAAATGAGAGTCGAGCGTGGTTACGATTTCTGGAACAAATTAGGAACATTATCAGATTAGACTTGCTTTCCAGGGTTTCTCAATTGTAGTAACATTATATTTCACGTTTTACGCAAGCAATTCTTTTTCATTTCGTTTATACCGAATTCCTTTTTGAAATCCATAGGAAATAAACAAACTTCGACTTAAATTAATTATACCCAGATACTCAGTGAGAATAGCGAGGATGGTATAGTTTTTTAAGTTAGGATGATAAGTTATTGTCATTCCAAAAGAGTAAAGTAAAGAAATTATGCGGATTATAAACAGCACATTACTAATGTTTAAAAATCGTTGAATAATTCTACTACAATGCTGTGGAAAACGACATAATTCTCTCTGCATTTCCGATTAAGGTTCAACAAATCAAATATACGTCAATTGCTATCAATAAATCAAAACATCATTTCCAGTTGGAACCATTTTGAGCTATAATAATGTGTAATTGCACTATAATAAATAATTTAAATGATAAAATTTAACGATTGTGTTTGTATTTTCCATTTATTTGTTGGTGTGGAAAGAGCTGCAGAAGATATCAGCCACTTTCTCTAATCATTAGTGGCTGTAGTACGGTCATAAATTAGAAAATTATAAAAAAAATCATATGAATTGAAGTTCAAAAGCTATCAGATACAGATTCGATACATAAAGGATTCACTCATATGCGGTCTTGCCACCGAAATATAGTGAACTTGCAAAGGCTTCCAAAGGTGGCTTATTTACTACCCTACGAAGAAATTCATGTCATGAACGTCCAAGAGCTGTCATATGCAGATTTGATGCATACTACATTTATTCACATCCAAGCATACTGCCGAAATACGATTCACCTGCAAAGGCTTCCAGGAGTGGTTTATCTACTTTCTTTACGAATTCATATCATCGGATGTCCAAGAACTATTAGATATGGATTTGACACATACAATACTTATTCATATCTGGTCCTACGAACAAAATACGGTTGACTTGCAAAAGATCCTAAGGCTAGTTTACCTGCTATCCTTACGCAAAGAAATTCATATTGTCGATCATCCAACAGCTATCACAAATAAATTTGACATACAACACCTATTCGTGTCCTGTTTCACCACTGAATAGGGTTGACTTGCAAAGAGTCCTAGGGGAGGTTTATCCGCAATCCCTACAAAGAAATTATATCGTCGGGCATCCAGCAGCTATTATATACAGATTCGACACATATAACAGTCATTGGAAAGAACCCCAAGTGTGATCTACCTACAACCCTTACTCAAAATAATTATATGGGTACAACTTTAAAGACTATCAGATTCAAATCCGCTATATGTTATATTCCACCGAGTGCTGCTTTACTACCAGAGTATGGTTAATGTAAAGGCTTCCAGAAAGGTATCACTCGCAAATCTTTAGAGAAAGATCAATATTATTCGTATCATTCTATCATTTTTATCCATATGAATCATTTTTCAACACGACTTCTAAAGAACACTGCTATGTGTGCGACTATTCGGCTATGCTTGCGGTATAACCCATAGTAGTTGTAGACGGATATGGTGCAACACTTGGCAGACAAGCTCTAGATACAGCGGATAGTACTCCAGCGCAATCCTTGTTGTATCAATGCCGGTATTAACTGAGACATTACAACTGCGATTTTCACAACCAATGACAGTGGGAGAAGCCGAGGTAACCGTTCAACACAAGCCCACGCTAGAGTGAGCCATCTTGCATGGATAATTGCTGCAATCACCTTTCGCGTAGACCTACTAATAAGCGGCAGAACGGAGCGCGCAATTGTGGACATTGCTTCCAACCACAATTTCTGCAGACCGAATCTATTACACATCCACACTAACCGCACAACGGGAATGTCAACTTCTCGAAGCTAAGCAAACCTTCCCGCTTTTAACCAAAAGCTAAAGATAAGAAGCTTCTGGATTTCTTCTGAATACCCTCGTAGATCTCCATACGTAATTGATGGAAACAGTTGTCACTAAATACGTCGGAATAAACAATGTAGTGGAGTTTCTAAGCGACGTGTTTTATCGGTTCAATTACCCGTACGCGATACTTACCTATAATGGCCCCTCAACAGCTGTCTTTCAAGACTCCCATTTACCACCTCCGCACTAATTTCGTGGAGCGGTGAAACCAGAAAGTAATGTAAGGCCTTTGATTCTACTGTATACACCAGGATTTCTGGGATGAGAAGGTCTACCTCATCTTTCGCTTTGTGGTGCAGCCAAAACGCTGCTTTTGACATGTTTCTAACCAGGTTTCTCTTCGCGTACGAGATGTGGCGTTCTGGATCTGAGCTAGCGTTTGGGCCCAAACAGCTGCGGTACCGATAACATTGTATTATCACGAATAGAGTCTTATGCCCTTGACGTTCTAGTCTGGAGATTCCTAATTGTAAGATCTTATCCCGCGGATCAACTACACCTTGTTTGACATTAACAAATGCCTTTTAAAGGGTCTTCCATAGTGTCTCCACCTGGGTTGATTCCGTCATCGCTGCTATCTGCTGCTTTGGTGGCCTAAGTAGATCCACTATCGCATCAACCAATTGTGTCATAGCTCCGAGTAACCGTGTTGTCCTGGGCAACACCAGGGCTAAACCAAGGTCATCGCAGCCAAGCCAAGACCATCCTAAGTATCCTTGCGAGCACCGGGACCAGCCGTAGATAATACTACACAAGCTCATTCTAAGCCCTAAGAGAAGCTACATTATACACACTGCTGTAACGCATTCCGCGTCATTCGCCCAGCGTTGCTGACCAATCATGTGCGTCTACGTTATCCACCAAGTGAAGCTCCTGTCGCAGAAACACTGCGATGCGACCTTTCGTCTTGGAGTTACTTCTCTCATGTATATGAGTGAACTCTTCTACTGCTAAGATCAGACATTTCAGTCGTAAGTTAAAGGCGTCATTTATTTTATTTAACAGGATTGTGTTTCAGAGTAACCACAAAACTTTTTAATAAGCGGTAGTACACAAGTTCCAAAATAAATATACTAATTGTAAGTCATACCAGTGTTGTTTATAATGTGAGCATGTTACTACTTAGGCTAATCAAAACGGAAATTTAAAAACGCAGTTTACCTTAACAAAATGCTGGTTTATAAAATTTGAAACTAGTTGGTAAAATTAATTTATTAGATGTGGCGTAATATTATTTTTAAAATAGTGAACGAAATCAAAGGTAGCGATGTTTACAAAAACGTAGCCTATTTTTATATGCAGTTTCTAAACTACTACTTGCACTATAAAAGTTACATAAAAGTGAAATGGATGAAGAGATAAGGATAAAATATTCAGTATCTTTCCTCTCCGTCTTTGCAAAGAAATACATATTCGAAATCAGATTGCTTTCATATGCAGATACAAGCAGAAAATTTTCTCGCTGCTGATACAAAGAATAAAGGCAATATAGATTTCTCTCGAGACTTGTACGTAAAAGAGTGAAAAATATAAACCTTGCACATATTTAAGTATTAGCTACTTCCTAAAGAAGCGTAGGAATACAGGTTGTTCCACCAGGAATTACAACTCTCGATATCTGGAAAAGTGTGAATTGGAGAAACCGGAAAATTTGGTAGGTTACCAACAACGATAGATCAACTTCATCAAAAAAGTTTACGTAAAATTCCATGTACCTAGTTGCAATTGTTTCTACATTAGTTAAAGGTTTTTGGAAAAAAGAAGAATACCATCAGTTTCTCCTAATTCTTTTTCAAAACTTTAAATTTTATGTAGAATTGAAAAACGTAATAGTATGCAGGATGTTTTATTTAAAATAAACAAATTAGTATGGACTGCCGTTATAACCAGGGGCAACAGACATAAAATATGAGTTGGTCCCAGTTACATGTTTAGGTTTTTGTAATTCATACTTATTAGGCGGGAGCTTTTGTTTTGATTGTATTTACCAAGTAGTTTTATTTTCATTGAAACAGTTCACCAAAACCCTTACCACAATACTTTACTCATACTGGACGCACGTTTCGATAACCAAGCTATCATCATCTGAACTGAAACTGAATTCAGTTTTACTACTGGTGATGATAACTTGGCTATCGTAACGTGCATCCAGTATGAGTGGAGTATTGTGGTAAGGGTTGTAGTAAATTGTTCCAGTGCCATAGATTTCGAGTACTTGATTACTTATTTCCATTGTTAACTAAATTGATGCTGCTAAAATAGATAAATATAATCAAATTTATTAAAAATGTATTATTTCCTTTTCTCCATCAGATCGACTGTTAACATATACAGGTGCAGCGCAATAACTTAAGCATCACTATTGTGAAAAAGTTTCCTGAACGGAAGCTGTTTGGTAATGTAAGCGGCATTTTTTTTATTCTATTACTTCTATTATTTCTGTTTAGTTGTATAACCGACAGTTGGATAACCAGCTTTTTTAAATCGACACTACATATTTCCTCCACATTTGAAAAGATGGTTTATTATCTATAATTACGTAATCTTTTAATATCGATCAACAAATTTTCGAAAAAAGTTGAATTATAATAAACTATTAGACAAAAAGATTAGAATTTGACGAAACATGCTAATAAGCATAATGACGTTATTGGCTAGATCTATTAACGAATAAGGTGCACAAATTGGATGCCGTTGTGTATTGAACAACGCCTCAGTTTATTGTTAAACTGGCAGTTTATTGCAAACATCGTACATACGATGAAGTATATTTTAACATTTAATCTTAGGAGAAAAAAAAATTAAAATAATATGATATTAATAGGCATATGTTGTTTACTACATTATTAACTATAAAAAATGTTGAATTAAGAATATATGTCAGCTTCAGTTAGAGTAGTCGACCACAATAATTTTTTCATATTAGAACCAAAACAATGTAAGATTTAATTCAATTTACATTAGCATTTGAGATTTAGCCGCTTAGTTAGCTATAAATTTAGATTTTTTATAGGTGTATCAATTGTGTCAACAACATTTTGATCAAACAGTTATAGATCAATATTTTTGGGATATGATATAATGCTCTACTACTATTTTTTCTTTGATACAATTTAATATTGACATGGAATGTGCACTTGTAGTAATAAATAACGCTTAAATTAAAATAAAAGTAAACATTGTTAATATTTGAAAGGAAAGGAATTGAAATTGAACAACAATGAAATAAAATTTAAGGCATCTGGTCCATGTAAAATCGTTGAAAAGAAGGGGAAGAAAGTTACAGGAAACTGTGTACCAGGTTCTCGGAGCGCCTTATGCTAACCACTTCCGTGAACGATTATTCTTCTTTCTTAAGTGCATAAATTCAACTTCGAACAGTCCCCCACTTTATTTCTACATTAATTTTTAATCGTTGGAAATTATTATTAATAGGTGAATAAATACGGTTAAAGAGATGTTTATTTAAAACTACTATGTAAAAAGAAACAGTTTTAAGATTTATCACAATTTATGTTTTAGTTCAAAATCTAATTGTTCAAGGAAGAAAAAGGTTTAAACTAGTGTTCTTTCTAATTGTGCTACATATGATGTTTCAAGCCACCGGTTTCGGGATTAACTCTCTTCTTCAGGCTATAATAAAATGTAATATTTAACGTATTCAAATGTTTAACATTTTTTAATCGCGAATTAAGTTAATCTCTAATTAAGATTTGACACGTAATCAAATTAATTTCTGTTTATATGTACATTTTGAACTGGTTTAATTCGTCATAATTAATTTAGAATTAAAATGACATTTGGGGCGATTGGCATCACAAAAAAATGTTAGCCTGTGTCAACCATTATGTTTGAATGATTACGTACCGACCTGTTTTATTTTAAATACATTTCTGCTAAATTTATGTAACCAATAACTATTTCCTGAATGTTTTAATCACGAATTAATTTAATCTATGACTAATAGTAATAGGTCACAATTGACGTAAGTACAGTTTTGCGGTCGAGGATATTAAGTATGATTTACGGGTTATTTACCTTGCTTGCTTTTGATAGCGGGATCTAATGGAATTTTACGTCCCTAGTAATAATACATTAATATAGCAATAGGTGGCAATACATAATAGAAATTTACAACTTTGAAAATCATGTAAGTATATAAGCAAATATTTTTGTAAAATGCTAAATTTTGGGCTGGTAGTAGGAAAAATATAATACGACACTTCGACCATAACTTTTGCGGTCATCGTCGACCGCAAAACTGCACTTACTTATGAAGTGCAAATTTGATTTTTCTCTAACGTTAGTAATTAAATGAATAAAGTCGAATTTAACAATTAATAATATAATTAGCCAAAATACCCATTTTGCCTTATATAATAATATATAATTGTTGATACATTGGCAATGAGGCCGAATCAACTCAGCCAATCCGTGAGAATTTTGAAATGCTATTGCGATAAATCTGTTCTTAGTACCATCTATTATGGGGCGCTCGCTTCAAAATTAAAATATCGCGTCCTTTTTTGGGATGCTACATAGTGCTACATATATTTGTAGGCTTTCCAATATCCAGAAACAGATAATTCGCACAATATTTGGGTTTACTTTCAGATAATCTTGTCGTGGAAAATGTTAATCAGCCAAATTTCCTACTGGAGCTGCTATTTACGCTTACTTATTGATGTAACGTTTGGTGGAATATAGGGAATTTAAATAACTCTTTCTTTTGCCTATTTACTACGTTGGATTTTTATTTATTTATTTTTTCTAAAAAAAGTTACTCTGGTATAATATTTACATTATTGTTAGTTAATTTATGCTATTTTTATTTAATTAAGTATTAATTTTCAAACTTTAAACATCTTAGTGATAAAATTGGTTACATTTTTATTATATTGCTTATTACTTTTCTTCTTATTAATTATGTTGTAGTAAACCGAATAATTTTAAAATTTCATATTATTTAAATGTATGCTTCTACACAAAAGCCTAAATATCATATTGATATGAAAATAAAATATCTATCATAGATTCATATTGTGAAAAAAATTAACGGTTGAAAAAGATCGAACAAACAAGGTGTGTTTTACTAGAACAATTTTCAAATAATATCCTCATAAATATGTAAAAATAAAGCAATCAGAGTTCATCAAAGCGCAGCAGTTTGAAAAAATGCCAATGTCTATCAACTTAATCGAAACGATTTTCGAACAGAATTCAGTAAATATCTACCGATAGCTACAAAAGAACTGGAAGAATTGGGAAACCGTGTAACTGTTCAATGAAAACCATTTTTTTTTGAGAAAAAGAAACCCTTGGGGAACATTGTAAAGCGGACACAAATGTTTGGATGTGAGACATTGACGGAAAAAAATGATCAATAGAGTAGAAATAAGATTTTGGGAAAAACACAATAAAATAAAAAGTATGCCTAGTTAACGAATAGCTGTAGATAGTATGCGCAACGTTAGAATACGGCAAATGCAACTATAGTTCATTCACTTTTAAAATTACAGTGTTAGGTAAGATGGTGAAATATTTTTTAGGTCTACTACAGACTATTGCCCGAGGTTAACTTCCATAAGGTAAAAAAGTAAAAAGTCATGCTATCAATTGTTAGTTGTGGTTATTTCGTTGCTCTCGGTTTTTTCTTTAGTGATTTCTTTTGATTGACACGGTACTTCATAATGCTTTTATTAATATTAATTGTAAACCGATATTTGTTAGTTGCTATTTTAAGATCATAGCAACTCTGTTATGGTAAGGATTAGTTGATTAAATGATTTGTCTTGAAAGGAAGCGCTACATCATTAAAGGTGCCGAACTTGCATTTAATATGACTTTTATCGTCGGAACTTGGGTTTCAAAGAAAATACCATTGCGCAACCACACATTGTTCTGTATAAAATTTAAAGTTTATGTAAGTTGTAACATTTTGGAGAACTTTTAATGCAACCGGAAAGCGTTGGGACCAATTTAAGATACCTAACAATTAATTTTTCTTTTTTGTAAACTGTATAATTTCTTGAAATAACAACAGGCGTGCTTGGATGTTTAACAGTATTATTGACAAGTATAACTTCTTACCTTATCAGTTATGACTAACCTGGGCAAATATGCGGTAACAGACAGAGGCGTGACGGGCGCATAAAAGTTTACACATAAAATAGACGGTAAGAGATAAATTATAAAACGTGCTGAAACACTTACCGTTTTAAAAGTCTTCCGTGAAATCACAAACTGGGTAACATCTGTTAAATATTTGAATCATTAGATATGTTTCAACAGCTGTTTCAGTCAAGTGAGTACGACGTGCGGAATAAATGTTTTTTAATGCAGAAAATGACCGTTCGACATCTAGCGATGTTATATTTGCGTATTTAAAATAATCTTTGAAACAACTTAATGCATCTTCACACGCACCTTCACAAATTTGTCTTAATGTAAGAAAATCGGAGTCTTTCTCTAAAACACTTTCAAATTTTCGTATTATACACCAGTTTGCTTCGCCTTCTACAGCGCATAACTGTGCGTGACATCATTCACAATTTTCACTAGCGACATCGAAACATTTTGTAATTTTTCTATTCCCTCCGCTAGTCCGAAGTAATTGTTGTGAATAGTTTGTAAATCTCTTTTAACCTGACTATCTTGAAATATTTCCTGGCTTTTCTTGATTGCTGCAGCTTCTGTTGGATCTTCCCCAACGTGTAGCAATCGGCTGTGGTGGTTCAGGTAAATCAGGACACAGTTTGTGAAATAGTCGGGTACGTTTCGGGGATTTTAGAAACACTGCCTTTGTACTAGCAATCAATGCATTTACTAGTGGAAAACATGTAGGGATCGTTTGTGCCGCAAGATTTAGAGTATGGATTTTACACGTTACATGTAAGAAGTTACCACTGTGTTCTTTAATAGATTGGCCCAAAGAACGCATGTTTGCGGAACCATCACTCATAAACATTAAAAGTTGCTTAGTTGAAACTTCAAATTTGTTCAATGAACTGAACACCACCTTTAAAATCTCATCGGCAGTACAATTTATAACTCTTTTGGAAGCAAGTAAGAAGGAGGATGACGGTCGATGTGGTTCCATTGTACGTACCATTACATTAACCACAGAATGTTTTTGACGATCTGTTGTTTCTTCCACACACAACCACAGTTTTGTACTAGCATAATTTATTACTCTAAACATTATTCTTTAATAACCCTATTATCGTATCTCATATAGAAGATACATTTTACTAATTGAAAAAATTCCTTTTTTGTAAATTTCCGAGATATACTTGATTTTTCGGCGATAAAATTATGGCATAAATTACTTACTATTCAAACATGGTTGAACTCCAAAAGATGAAATTTCAACTCATTAATTTTCTGTCTGCCTTACCTATCCATGCGTTAATCCGGGGACACGCTGTATATGAGGAACTAAGGGTCGTATAGCTGTGGGAAAAAATCTGAAAGAAAAGTGGTCAAGAAAAAATGCTGGAAATTATTTTTAAGTACCTGTATCTACCGCTAGGGAGCGTAACCACTATAGTCATAAAGAAAGGATTTTTCTAGAAAATATACCCATATAAGTCTTATCGTCGTGGAGCTAGTAGAATTGGGAATCCTTTTTGGGGGGCCTTTTTTCTGTAGAACAAAAAATAAAAGCTCGAGTTGAGGGGTAATGTTTTATAATTAAATTGGCTGTAATTTCGGTTTTGAATTAACCGAATTTGATAAACAAGATCTCATTTGAAAGAAGAAGCTTTACTGATTAAAATAAAAGAAAATAACCATGACCTATTGATTCTCAAAGTCATCGCTAGAGGGCGCCATTTGGAAAAATCACAGTTTTTAGTATTTCTCTCAGAAATTTCAAATGGAACAACCTAATTATTATACTATATTTGGAAGCCTATTACGCCTGGATAAAGTGCGAAGGAAGGTCCGGAGAACAACAATTAAAAATCAACTAGAACGTTGCGAAACACTAAAATTGATATAAAACAGGCTTAGTTAAATATGAAAAAGGTTTAAAAAAATTTTTCAATTTTACATAGCATGCTTGACCATGTAAGAATTAACGTGTTATTAATTCTCCTTTTGTCGATCATTCAAACACTAATATATATATCAAATTGTTTTTTTAACATTTTTTCTTGGAAATTTAATCTACTTTCCAAATATGATATAATAATTAGGTCGATCCGTTTGCAATTTCTGAGAAAAATGATAAAAACTGTGATTTTTCCAAATGACGCCCTCTAACGATGGCTTTGAGTATCAATAGGTCATGGTTATTTTTTTTATTTTAATCAGTAAAGCTTCATCTTTCAAATGAGATCTTGTTTATTAAATTCGGTTAATTCAAAACCGAAATTAGAGCCAATTTAATTATAAAACATTACCCCTCCCCTCGAGCTTTTATTTTTTGTTCTACAGAAAAGAAGACCCTCTAAAAAGGATTCCAAATTCTACTAGCTCTACGATGATAACACTTATTTCTCAACTTAAATGGGTATATTTTCTAGAAAAATCCTTTTTTTATGACTATAGTGGTTACGCCCCCTAGAGGTAGAAATAGGAACATAAAAATAATTTCCAGCTTTTTTACTTGGCCACTTTTTTATGAAGATTTTTTTCCGCAGCTATACGACTCTTAGTTCCTCATATATGGTGCCTCGCTACCCATCTTGGATCACCCGGTATAAAATCATCCGATCCATTAAACATTATTTGACTCGAAAGTTTGCGTATATACATTTTATTACTAACTCCGTGTAAATAAATGTTGCTCTTAAAGTTCTATCTATTGATAAGACATTAAACCACCAGTGTTTTAAAATTATTATTGAAGTATAGACGGCTACTAAGTATCAGCTACCACCAGCATTCAGTCTCGAATATCTTAGAAACGAGCACAAAACGAAATGCTGTGCAAATTACCACAAAACGAGCACAAAACGTCGCTATTATAAAATTTTCAAAATCCCAAAAACTATTAGTTATTATTACTAGTTATTGAATAAGGGTTACTAAATAAGCGTTTCTCATAGCCATTATTTTTGATTATCTCGGAAACGGGACCAGCACAAAATGAAATATTTACGATCCGCATCAACCCGCAATCTCAAATTTCTCGAAGACGGTACGAACACAAAACGAAAATTTTAGGGCGCAAATTAGTACAAAACGATTACAAAACAAATTTTCAGAAATTGAAAAGTTGGTGGGGTGGCTGCTAAGTAAGTGTCCGAACACCGCTCATTCCTGTAATCTTGTTTCTCGATTATCTCAAGGAGTTAAGAACAACATAAAGTCTTTGCGGTACAAATCAGCACGAAACGGGCACAAAAAGATAGCCTGGCCAAATTTTTAGAACGTGAAAGCGCGGGGCATCATGAAGTTGGCTCTCACTTTTCAGCGCAAAACGTGGGCGTTTTCAAATTTAAAAGATCGAAGTGTAGGGGCTAACTTCACGCACCTACCACAAAGCACGATGTAGAACAATTAAATAAAAAGATATAATAAAAGAAAATTGGATTCCAGGGACTCCATATTCCAGAAGAACACGTGGTTAAGTCAGCAGCCAGATCTAATTAAAATTATTTCTAATTTATTATTAAACACACAAACAGTAACGCGTGAAAGAGCATCAGAATATCGCTTTTGTACGTATATTAAGGGATTAAAGAGAATAAATGTTATGCGGAAATGAGAGCAGCATCTACTAATAACGCAAATGGAAAATATATGTATTTATAGAATTTACATAATGAGATGTAAAGAGATGGAGGAGCGTTTATTTCTGTGATTTATATAATATACAAGCATTTCCCATCATGCAAAATTTAATAACTGCGCATATTTGTACATCTATATGTATATACATACTTCTTGAAATGCAAAGGATTTGGTGGTTGCCTAGTACGTTAACTACATTAAAACTTCGGAAACATCAAAATTTATATTACTACAAGATATTTTTCCCTTTTCTACACTTATGGCTGTTAAATTCACCTTATCTAGCATTTGATAAAAAGAAACTACCTACTTTACTTTCTTGATATACAATTTTTACAAAGATTGACGGCTTAATTGTTACCGTTAATTCTTTAGTTATCAACGAAGTTCCATTGTACCCGAAAGAATTAAAAAAAGAGTTGTTATATTTCTGAGGAAGTGATAAAGACGTATAGTTAAGACAGTAGTTCAGTATATAATTCTTTTATTATAAACGAAAAATATTTTGATATTAGTTATTTGAAGGAATGTAATTAAAACATATGTATGTACATATAATATAAAGAAAACTGACCGTACGTAAGATCAATAAAACTGCAGTTTCACTTTTTTTAACCACAAAAGAAGTTTGTAATAAAGCGATCTGGCGAAGCTTCTAATCTAGATTTGAGTTGTTTCTGGCTTACTATAAAGTGTAGCGAAGGCTTTGTTCCAGTGAGTATTATAAATGAGGGTCGCAATACTACTGTTCTGATTATGGGCAAGAACGTATCAGTTTCAGTTGGAAATATTACCTTTGTATTCTGATCGAAAAGAAGTGTAAGAGAATTAGTGAAGAAATATCATTTAGCAATAACAAAGTTTAGGCTATTTTTAATAATAGATTGCACATTTGAATTATCTGAGGAGTGTATTGTTCCAAAAAAAGGGATCCATTATTTCTTCAAAACCTATCAATAAATTGATTGGGTACTTCCGAATAAATACGATCTGTTCTCGTAGGCAATTATACTTTCGTTTAATCCAAAATGGTATATTTTAAATTTGGGTAACATTTTGCTCTAATTCTAGGCGTGAAGAAGGGTTTACCTGAAACCGGTCGCAAATATAATAAATTACAAAACCAATTGATAGGAAGTCTTTTTATCAACATTTTTTGTGTAAAATATGTATTTCTGAAAGAGGAACTTAAGACAGAATTTTCAAATAGAGAATCTTATGAAATTCGTAATTTTCCACCTTTTTACAAATGTCATCGTAAACTTCATTGTAAGTGTTTCCAATATTTTCTTCGTTGTCGTCGTTTTATTTTTATTACTATTCGCTTTTGTTACATTGTCGTTGCTGAGCTTTATTTTCACATGCCTCCTCAATTGGTTTAATTAACGTAAAAAGTACGATATATACTTAATATCATTCTACAGTTATCTTGAGGTTATTATTTCTTCGATTTTCGGTTATTTTGCTTTGTTCCATCTTTCTTCGTTCGACATGTTCATTGCGCTTGTCGTTTTTTATTTGACATTTTTGTGCACTTTGTTTTATTTTAAATAATTCTAATATTATTGATTGTAAATTATGTGTTTTAGTTCTTTTGACAAATTTTCTGTAGAAACTATATTTAAAAGCTAATGCTTTTAGAGTTAGGGCAGAAAACTAGTAGATAAGCAAAAATAAGAATTGTCTAATCTTAAAATACCTTTGAAAAAAATAATGATTATTTTTTTTCTATACTTAATAATTTGAAAACACTACAATTGCAAATATGAAATCTGCAGCCCTGTTAAATATTTTTATTTTTCTTGAAATTAATCTTTTGCGAAAAATAAATGAATTTTGTAATTGAGTCATAATTGTAATAAAACAGAGAATATGTCGATATAGATGTACGTAGCTACAATTCAAACTTGTAAAAGAGTAAATTCATACCGTAAATCAAACTCTCCATATAAACAGAACTTCTTTTGACGACACAAAGAAGATTCCGTAAAAACAATGCGGATTTCTCATAGGACGTCTACAAAAAGGAATGAGAAGCAAAGCTTGCGCATATTCGACTATTAATTATCCCTTTGGCGACATAAATTTCAATATCAAATGATTTTGCTGAGCGACTCCCTGATGAAATTCATGAGGTTCGTGCTGTGAAGACAAATCAATTTAATTGCTGGTTTAATTCATGATTTCTATGAAATCAGAATGGTTTAATAAACATATTTATTATTTTTGTTTTCGAATTATATATTAAAAATTGTTCTGGATGAAATAATTTGTTAGTCTTTTCAAATATTTGAGTGGGATGTATATTTCATTCATAATCAGAAAAAATATTTTGTTCAGTTTAGTAGTGGTGTGGGTAGATTTAGTATTGATAAACACAAGCTCTGGGCGTCGTGTTGCTATAACCTAAAACTAAAAAAAACTTGTTCATCGAAAACAAGTGCACCTTGATTTTTGTTGAGATTTAAATGGTAGCATTTGTAATATCTACTGCCACTGTAATACGTAAATAGTAAGATAGTGTTACCTGCTAGAATCCCCAGCGTAAGATAAAACACTAACATGCTTTAGCAAACAATGTTAACAATTTGCCTCAACCATGTAAATTAAGATGTACAACATAACACAAGAACACATGCAATGTACTAGCTTACGACACAATGGAATGTTTATTTTCGTCTGTTCGAATGAAACTAAGGGCGCGAAAAATTCCTAACGCTAGCGTCGACGTCGTGGGCGCCGCGATGCACTCGAACGACGTCATTGCCGTTCCAGCACTAAAGCCCTTGTAATCTCGGGCGTGCGCCCATCGCGAACCAATTGGGGGCGGCATTGGCAGTAGCATTTGTACCAATAACGAAAAGAATTCTTCAGACACTTTCTTAAGGATTCCTTTTATACGACTACATTCATTCCTATGCAATTATCAATTAAAGCACGCGATCGTTTTTAAAAGTTGTTTTCATAATTTCCTGTGTTCTCGGCATATCCACACATGAATGCGAGCTTCGTTGTTTATGAACCAGTGACATAGAGGCATAGTTCGCACGCAATCAATAGCTGCAAGCTAGCAAAGTGTAATCAAGGGGGGTAGCGTCATTAAATACAAACTATTTGCAAAGATTGTGGTATTCTATTCCTATTAGCAGAGCAGATGAGTAGAAAATAAAACATTGATTCAAAATAAAGCTCTTTTCTGTACAGATTTATTTCGCAGTTACAAACCTTTATTGGTTTGTAACAAATTTTTATTTTTTAATGCTTTAAGAATTGAAAAAATCATGGTAAATATTTAATTATGAATATAATATTTTCTTAATCAAATAATTCGTTTTATTAAATGATAATAATAATAAATAAAACATAACAAGAGAATAGATTCCAACTTGACATTTTAAAAATGTGCAGAAGATCTTTTAGTTCACACTCAAGGCCTATTCTTAAAGCTGAAAATGAGTTTCTGTAAATATCCCTATCTCACTCCAATATTTAATGTGTTTTAGGTCACCGAACCTGAGAAAAAGGTGCTCAATCAGAACACAAAAAGAAATGTACGCCTGTTTAAAAGAATTAACTTAGTGATTCCGAAATATGTCGCCATGATTGGTTTATATAAACCAAAGCCTACCTTGCTAGTTCAGTTGCTTCTTATTAGAATTTCTTTAAATAACTCGGAAATCAGTGCATTTAGATATGAAAAGTAAAAAACGTTTCAACTTTGTTTTCTGAATTAGACTATGTAGAAATGATCACCAATTGGGTTTGCTATTAAAAAGAAGTTTTTGTAGTTAAATATGTTCATATTTGGACTGGATTTTTGGAACATCCTGCATAACATGTTTGATATTTACTGAAAACGATAAATAGCTATTTATGTAATTCATAAGAATCTGAAAACCGATTTACCTAACTAAAGGCAAACAAGAAACATTGAGGTTTAAATTGAAATTTGCATGTCAACATTTTCAGAAAAGGATCAATTTCTTAAAGTTGGTAAATCTAGATCCATGATATACCACTCAACTTACATTCTTTATCTATATAATAATAATAATAATAGCCTTTATTGTTAGCACAGAATTACAGCAGAATAGCATATGTGGGTATAGGTGCAAAATAAACGGGAGAATGTGCTACACAACCTCAGGGCGAGACTCAGCTGTAAGCTGTTTTTATCTAACCCTGTAAGTACTTGAAAGTGGAAAAAGAAAAATTAGAAAGATGCTTAAAAAAATAAAAAAAAATTGTATGCACGTCCACGTTCCATAGCAAACACGAACACAGTCTTTCAGTTTTTCGATATTTCTGTCAGATTAAAGTACACATCAATGACACTAAGTTTCTAGTAGAAAGTCATGTAATTTCCTTCTAAATAAACGAATTGAATATGATTTAAAATGCACGGGTAAGTTGTTATATTTGAAATAAATATTAAAAGAGAACGATCTCTCGAATAAGACAGTTTTGTGTGAAGGCGGCGATATCAGGCCACGAAAACGCGTGGTAATGTTATGCACGTCCGTTCTGAATTTGATTTTATTGTATAAATGAGTGAGTTTGAAGTAAGTATTTTGTGATAGAGCGTCAGACTCTGCAATAGAGCAACGCAACTGCGCTGAAAGCCAGTGGCGGACGCATAAAAGTTTACACGAAATAAATTAAATGTGATACGTGCTCAAACACTTACCGTTTTAAAAGTCCTCCGTGAAATCACAAAGTGGATAATGTCTATTTAATATTTGTAACATTAGATATGTTTCCAAAGTTGTTTCGGCAAAGTGAGTGCGGCGTGAAGAAAAAGAGTTTTTGTATGCCGAAAACGAACGTTCTACATCTAGTGATGTTATATTTGCGTAAGTAAAATAACTTAACGCTTCTGTTGACGCACCTTCACAAATTTGTTTTAATGTGCCAAAATCAGAGTCTTTATCTAAAACACTTTCAAACCTTTGTAAAACTCAAACATTTCTTGCGTCTTCTATCGTGCATAGCTGTGCGTGAACATGTTGCACTATTTGGAAAGATTCCACTAACGACACCGAAGAATTTTGTAGTTTTTCTATCGCATCCGCTAGTTCCACGTAATTGTTCTGAATAATTTCCAAATCTGTTTTAACTTGACTATCCTGAAATTTCAAGCGGCTTACCTTGACAGCCGCAGCTTCCTTTGGGTCAAATTCTAAAATCACGTTCTTTATATTCTCAAAATATTTAAGATAATAAAGTGCAGCCTCTAACCATGTTCCCCAACGAGTAAGAATAGGTTGTGGTGGTTCAGGAATATCGGGGCATAGCCTATGAAATTCCCGAATACGTTTTGGAGATTTTACAAACACAGCTTTTGTATGAGCTATTAGAGCGTCTACCTCGGGATAACATTTTCTGATATTATCTACTACGAGACTGAGAGTATGTATTTTACATGTAACATGCAACAAGTTAGCACAATGTTTTTTAAGAGATCGACCTACAGCAAGCATGTTTGCGGCACCATCACTCATATACATCAACAGTTGATTTGCTGAAAGTTCAAACTTTTCCAATGTATTTAACACCAACATTGAAATTACTTCGGTAGTGCATTGTTGTATTCATCTGGAAGCTAGTAAAATTGAGGGTGACGGTCCACGTGGTTCAATTGTGCGTACCATTACATTAACCACAGAATGTTTTTTACGATCTGTTGTTTCGTCCACACATAACCACAGTTTTTTATCTTGCAACTCCGATTTAATTCTTTTCTCGACATGCTCATGAGCAGACGGCACAACTCTCTGTAATGTTCTCTCACTTGGTAATTTCAAGTCCGAATATTCATTCCAAAACGAGACGTATGCTTTCTTCCTTAGTAAATGAAATGGTAAATTACATGCAATAAACACATAAATTAAATTTAAATTTGTCATAATCTCGTGTGGAATTTTTTTTGGAACATGCCCTGCACTATTTACGTGCCGTAGACAATCATTTTTCGACCAACACATTAAATCTATTTTACACACTACACATTGAATTTTGGCGCCATCACACTTTAAATCAGGCATTTCTGCAATAAATTCTCTTATTGTGTCCAACTTTGGTCGTTTTCGCGACGTAGGAAACATTTTCAAAATAAACTTAGAACTACGATATAGTATACGACAGCGTAGATGCATGCACAACAGATCGGCTTTGGAGTCGCAGTTATACCGACGCTTATACCGAATTATCCCGGCCGTGTTTATTTTGTGTAAACTTTTATGCGTCAGCCACTGGCTTTCAGCGCAGTTTGCGTTGCTCTACTCTGCAGTTCCCTCCTATTCCTCATACTTAACCAACCGTTGTCGTTCAGTTTGTGTGAGATATGATCGAACTTCCTTATGCCGTGAATATATCACAAGCAAGCATTTTGAACTTTTTGCACCCGGTTAACAGTGACGACGTCTAGGCATGGATGGTATATCTCTGAACAGTACGTGAAACGTGAGAGAACGCAAGACTAACTCAATTGTTTTTTTTATGCCTTCATTAAGGCTCTTGCGGTGAGGATAAAGTTTCTTCAATGTGGAGTATGAGGACTGTATACATTTACTAATATGTTCAGGAAAACGAAACGTGTTATCGATTGCCAGTCCCAGGTTCGTCACACTTGTGGTTATGGGTATTTCAGTGCTGTTAATATAAATTTGGATGTCATTTCGTAACAAACTACATGCTTCGCCATTTCCAAAGATCAAAACTTGGGACTTGGTAGGATTGATATGTAAATTATAAGAATTGGAAAAGTGACAAATACTATCAAGGTCGGCATTAATCTCTGAAACCGCATCGCTACAGTCTGATGGTTTAAAAGACTAATATAATTGACAATCGTCTGCATAGAAATGGGCCTTTGTGTAGCGAAGTTGTTGGATCATTGACGATATATAAAGCGAAAATAGAATTGGGCTTAAAATTGAGCCCTGTGGGTCACCCCGCGGAACTAACAACGGTGGCGAAGTTATGCCATTTAGTTTCACCGACTGCGATCTACCGGAGAGGAAACTAGCAATTAGGCACTGCGCGTCATTCCCAAAACCCTAGGCTCTTAAGACATTTAATAGTGTAGTGTGGTCTATTGTGTCAAAGGCCTTTGAAAAATCAAGGAGGACGGGAATTGTTATTAATCCTTGACCTGAAGCAGTAAGGATGTCGTCGGTTACACATAACAACGCAGTTGTGCAACTGTATCCTGCGCGAAAACCAGATTGGAAATTCGGAAGTAAATCACAATCGGTGACAAACCTCCGAATTTGATGTTCTAAGATTCGTTTTAAAATCTTTGACAAGGTTGGCAATATGCTAGTCGATCTTAAATCTTTAATGTCTTGTACATTGCCTTTTTTAGGGATTGGGGTGACAAGTGCCCGTTTCCAGCTGTCGCGAAAAGTGTTTTCTAAGATACATGTATTTACTACATGGCTTATGAATGGCGTAATAAATGGACAGCAAAGCCGGATCATACGAATATTGATGCCGTCATAGCCAGTAGCATTAGATTTAAGAGTATTAATAATATTAATGATTTTACTGTCATCAACAAGAGAAAAGGTAAGCGAATAAGGAGTGACGACCATTGGAATCGGCACCGGCAAATTATTAGCTTGGTAATTTGGGATACCACTGATGAAGTAATCGTTTATTTTTTCAGCATCTGCAATTGTGGAGGGGATATACGGTTTTCTTGTTTTTAAATCGAGTGAATTCAGCTGCTCCACATAACCCTATTGTCGCGTGAGCGGGATATATAGTTAAAGTACGCCTCTTTTTCGAGGTCGAATGTGCGGTTTACTAGGTTTCTCAATGATTTATAGTAATTCCAATATATAATATATAATATATAATGTTGCCCACCAACATTTAAAAAGAAGATATTTTCATTATTTTCAGAAATAGCCCATCATTGCTTTATTTTCTATGCTGGCTTGATATTAATGTGTACATTGACAAATCTTTGAAAATGCGCTAGTGGTATTTCAAATCATGTCGTACCACTTAGTTGCTATACCTACTGTTTATATGGGGATTGATTTAGCTTGTTTTTTTTCTTCATTTACTGCTGTCCACTTACAAATTTTCGAATTGGTTGAAGTCATGAATTTAAGCAGGTCCTTTCATAACTCGAACGATCAGTCTTAATATGATTTCTATATTTAACTGTCTTTGTTGTGAATCTTGCTTCCAGCAAAGAGTGTGTTCGTACCAACTTTAGGTTTTAAACCTATTAGATTTGACTACCTATGTACTAGATTTTACTGCTAGCGTACAACATTTGTTTACCTGCGCATTAAATGGCGTTACGAAAGTTTATAATAAAGAGAGTGGTAAAAACAATATCAAAGGTTACTAATAAAGAAAAAAAAATCAGTCTGGCTTTTTTATTATTATTATTTCATTTAGCATATTGAAAGATATTGTTACAAAAATAAATATTCATTAAATGCAATTTATGAACAAAACAAAACATTATTCTATAAATACAATGTCTAAAGTTAATGGCGTGTTAAACTTTTTAGTTCCTGCACTTAATTTTCTTTTTCATTAAAAATTTACTCGGCTCTAGTGGGACAACAATTTAAGTTGGTGCTGTCATTCTTTGTTAAACTTTCCATGGTAAAGTTTTTGCACTTTTCGCTGATAATTCCTTAGTGTTAGGTATATTATTTGACATAGATACTTTATGGGCATGCGTCATTTTGTGCGCTCTTCCTCTGTCTTAAATTTGGTGTTGTCTGTTGTAGTTATATTAGCTGACAACGAAGCCTAATAAATAAACATTCATATTGTTGTATTGTTTGTGTATTCATGTATTGTGAAGTTAACATAAAAAAAGTGTATTGTTACGCGTGTAAAGTGTCTGACCCGATAATATCTCATCATAAGTAAGTATTTTGTACCCACTATGCACTCTTCAAAACTTTGGCGGTTAGAGCTATCCCATGCATATTATCAACTATATCTATCTTTGTCCGATCACCTTGCTTAAACATTTCTCTCTTACACTCAATCTATGGTATATATAATCAAAGAGTTAAACTCTATATAAAGACCTAACCTAAATTAGACCACAAACCACTCACAACCTTCACATGACCATGGTAACTAGACCATAACTAAAATTAACTAAAATCAGTTGCTAGCAACAGGAATATGTTCGGACCAACTTTCATTATTGAACGCATCAGATTTGACCATCTGTGTACTAGATGGCGCTAGATTTTTTACACGAAAATTTACTGTGAAAGTAATCGATTTCATCGATCAGCAAATTATAGGTAATGATAACAATTATAAGATATTATTATAAAACTGAGCTAGGAGTGCAAACCTTTTTTAATTCATTCATTAAATGAAACAAAATAAGAATATTTTCTATATGCTGTACTAAAAAAATGCTTTTACGTACAAGCGTACAAGTAAAAGCACTGTTTTCTGTACAAACATACAAATGCTGGCACCACTGTACATACCACCTTTAACCTATAGTACCGGTCCGGTATCATTCAACCAGCCCAAATGGCGGTGTCTGCATAGTTAATGTAGATTCCTGCAATCGTACGTAATATCATAACTTTACAACATCGAAGGTAGCTGTCTTAGTTGTAAGTTCGGTAATAAAGGTCAACATTCAATGGTTGCCGGTAATGACTGAGATCCTAGAGTTACGCTTTAGAGCCCCGGGGCCGGATCCGGCCCTCCACCAGCTTCAATCCGGCCCGCGAGAGAAATTCAAATAACGCGTACAATATTGATCATCTTGTTTCTCAGCTTCAAACTCAAGTCTCTCATTGATTTTCATTTAATTTTTCTATCTTTTTTTGTTAATTTGCTTTTTATATGTTTGATTATGCTATTATAATTCTAATAAATAAAAAATGTGTGAATTTTTATCGCCTTTTCATTCACTACCGTGACCTGATTAAGTCCCGAAATTACGCCCTCAGCTAAGCAAAGGTTGCCCATACCTGCTTTAGAGTCAGAACTCGCATGGTATTCTTAGAGAATGAAAATTTGATTTGAGTTTTAATTTAAATATTGTGCCTTCAAAATATGTATCCTAATCGGCCCTTATTTAGCAAATGCCATCGCGAACAAAGGAGTGAAGGGACGCTAAACACTTGTTGAGTTTAGTTCAAATATCCATTGAGTAAACAGGTATTTGGTTAAGTGTCTTATTTTCCAAGCGTTTTGAGTTTTTGAGTTCATGGCACGTTACTACAGAGTGTACGCAAAACGTCAAGGTTTGGGGTTAGTTCTTCTCCTTTCACATTAATTCTCATAAAACCTTAGTATCCGTTGTTAATTTTTACCTAGTGGAAAAAGTGTCTAGGGGACACTGCCGGACCTACTGACCGTGAAAAATCAATTTCTCGTAATTATAACATTACACGTGGTAATTGAAAATAGTCTAGATTAAAACCACCATAGTTGCCACTAGGGATGGGAGTTTCTATTTATATATCGATATTATCAATCCACATCATACATATATCGAAATAAACAACAATAGTCTCGGCATACTCCGCACTACACAAATTATTAATTAACTCCGAACAGCCGTTTCGAGGACTCGTGGGTCTTCATCTTCAGCCGCGCGCCGATTCATGATCCTCAAACAAACTCACGATAATTAATTAATTACAATAAAGTTCTAAGAAGTAAAGAAATAACAACAATTAACAGAACAAGTTAAGATGAGAGAAAATAATAACGAGAAGGAACGTATGTCAAGTGCATGATATAATAATAATAATAAACAACAGGAATAATTTACGCTTTTGGACTTGAGATTTGACAATTTGGCAATTGTTATGATTACTTTGCTTGGCAATGAGCTCTTTAGATCAGTCTGACATCACAAGAAACAATTTGACGCTCTTTCCTAGCCAACTTAGCCTAACAACAAAAATAGATTACCAAAACCTTTATTGCTGCATATCGTCGTATTTCTTAAGTTAAAGTATAGCATATGTGGTATCGTTGGATTCGTGTTTCGATTAACTTTCCAAAAAACGTACAAGTATATAGGGTGCTCTACTTAAAATAAGAAAGTTGACGTAACTTCTGGTGAAACCGGAAGTACAGTAATAGAAATAGAAATCCCCCATCCCTAGCTGCCGCAGACTTAACCTTAGTTTTTCGGTATTGTCTGGTGTGGTTTCAGTGGCATTAAATGTTACTTGCAATTTTCTCTTTTCTCTGTATTTCGTCGATTATCAAATTGTAGGTAAGATACTTACCGCATTACGTTTGCTATCCATTATAAGACTGAGCTAATGGTGCAATATTTTTTAATTAGTGCATTAAATGAAAGAAAATAAGAATATTTTCTATAAGCTGTAAACGTGAAGAAGAATGCTCTTTGGTACGAACGTACAAATGCTAGGCAACACTATCCAGGAGAGGTAATGCTAATTAATTTTATTACAAACGGTCAAATTCTAATATAGGTATGTGCAATGCAGAGATGAATTATTGACTTTTTTATAATGCGTACTCGCTAATACACATTTTAGAAAATCCCATATAATTAATGGTATAACTTCAATGCAATATGCAAAACCTCATTGAAATCAGTATTTCTCGAGAAGGGTGGGTTTTACTTACACGGAAACCTGAACAAAACTAGTGTTTCATAAAATATACTTACAGAAACTTTATTTTCGTGCATTAGTAAGTCGAACTATTTAGCTGGTGTTTCCAACGTATCCATTAACTATGGCGTCTATTTCATTAACGTTTCGTTTAAAAACAAAATAATGTAAAAATTTGTGTTTTCTATGTTACGTACAATAACTACGAGCCCATCTTATATAGAATCGTTTTTATTATATACAAACATTAAAAAAATAATTATAAATAAATCACAATAAAAGAAGATAATAACATGATACGATCTTATACCTAGTTTTAAGCGCTAAAGATATATATCCGCCATAAATGGGATAAAAATGCATTTAATCATCGTTTAATATAATAGAGTGCACTTTGTGGAGCACAGTCTAGTTTGGCCAATTAAAACATTTTAATTAAGGTAATGGCGTTTATAATGGGCTTTTTTTATTCCTAACGAGTATTTAAATAATCTCCCTTTAATCTTAACTTTTGTGTCGGGCTTTTTATCACTTATAATTACTGTCTTTTATCATAATATTAACTCGAATTCGAGGCTATACTAGCTGGCTGTATCTTCAACGGGTTTCCCATTCTCGTCGATTTCTTGCGACGGTATTAGAGGTGGCAGAAAACCATACTCTAGTTTTGGTGATTCAAAGCTACTTTTTGCTTGACGCTTTCTCAATCCATTAACGTTTTGATGTGAATGTTTCGGAGGAACGAGTCCGATGTACTCATTCTTATTAAGCGTTTTACAATTATTTACAGTGTGTGTTATTGGCGCTCCGTATTCTGAGGATGGTGGTGGTGTTTGGTCAAAACTGTAAGTTTGATGGACGAAAGATGGCTGAATAGTTTGATAAACATGTTGTACCTTTTGGTCTTGCGTGTTTGATGCTATTGCATTTTGATCTATTTGGTTTTGAATACTTTGATAGCCGGGGGCGTATAGGTATGGATTTGCGATGAAAAAATGTTGATACCTCGCCAGGTCATTTTGTTGATTAGTTTGGGTGTGCTTTACGTTTAAAGGGAGGAGGTACGATTGCGCTACTGCTGGTTGCTGGACACTCTGTTGTAGTGTTTGAGCTTGTAGAGACGGAACGAGCACAGGAATTGGGTAAGGTTTATTAACCACTTTATTGACAATTTTTTCAATAGGATACGGTTGAACAACAGGAATTTTTACTGGGTATGGCCTATCGATGTACTTATTAACCTGAACAGGAACTTTCTTCTCTACAATCTTTTCTACAGGATATGGTTGTGGAACAAATACTTGCACTGGAACGGGATATGGTTTGTTTACAATCTTCTCCACAACTTTTTCTACAGGATAAGGCTGTGCAATGGGTACCTTTACTGGATATGGTCGGTCAATATATTTAGCAACTTCAACGGGAACTTTCTTTTCGACAATTTTTTCGACAGGGTAAGGCTGAGGCACAGGCTTTTCTATAATTTTAGTGACAGGTTTCTCTACAATTTTTTCAACGGGGTAAGGTACTGGAACTTTCTTTTCAACGGTCACTGGAACTTGTACAGGTATATGCACAGGAACATGTACGGGATACGGCCTGTTTATGTATTTTTCAACTACCTTTTCTACTGGATAAGGCACATGCTGCGTGATAGGTACGTGCACAGCGTAAGGTCTATCTACGTATTTTGTCACTTCAATCGGTATGTGAACAGGTTTTTCTACAACTTTCTCCACAGGATATGGTTGTGATACAATTTTTTCTACTACATTCGGAACATTAGTAGCAACAGAGTGGATTTGATGTAATTTTTGTGGTATTTCTTCACTTGTATCTACATTTGAACTCGCGTAACTGCTAGCGCTGTAATCATTATTCCTTGATGCTTGAATTTGCCCTGATGTTATAGTAACTTGTTGAATTTGACCTTGTTCTTGTTGCTGATCTAAATTATTAGCAACAACCGCCTTTGATTGTGAAGTAACTTTTCCCTCTAGATTAGAAGATGCAATTTGTTGTATGTTGCGATTAACGGGAATATTGATTATAGTCTTACTGATATTTAATTCCCGTAAAATGTCTTGATAGTCATTGGCTTTCTGTTCATTACCATTTTGTATGTATTCAAATTTTCCAACGTAATAGGGTACGCTTTCTTGCACTTCAACAAGAAACTTTTGCTGTTGAGCCTTTTCAGCATTTTGCAATTGTACGCCAGCTGTAATAGGAGCCAAGAAATTGCTGTGGATCGGTCTAGGTGTTACTATGACTGTCGATTCTGTCGTATCATCGATATGTGATGTCAATCCTGTTAAGATATTTTCGGTAGTCGAGTATACTTCTTGATATTGCTGTTGTTGTTGTTGTTGTTGTTGTTGTTGTTGTTGTTGTTGCTGATTATAATAAATACTGTTTAATGAATTTTGTGAATTTCCGTTTTCAAGATCTGCTACTACAATTGGATTCTTTAATAAGCTTATAGGAGTTATTACTTCCTGACTTAGCAATGGTACAGATGTAGTGCTCACTAGATTTGTGTCTTCAAAAGTCCTTTCAGATGACGTTTTGGTAATCGAAAATTGTTGCTGTGACAAGTCACTAATTAGATTTAAAGGAATATTTTCGACGGCTCCATTAATAGACAAAACATCTAAGCCAGTTATTAAATTTTTCGTGCTCTCAATCAATTTCGCTGGATTAGTGATACTTTGCGGACGATTTATCAATGAAGTACTTATTTTTTCACCATATGCACCTGAATAATTAGTATCTTCCTGACTACTTTCCTTTATGGATGATTCAGCACCGCTTTCGAACAACGCTGCTGTAGAAAAGTATTTAGAATCAGCTTCTTTTCCTGTTGATTGCAATAAACCACCTACGTCTTCAGAGGTCAATACATTTTGCAGTGTATTTGTTTGCTGCTCAGATAGCTGATTAAATTCTGTAGTTTTATTTTGTATATTTTCAATACTGACGTAATGGCTCTGTTGTGGTATGTTTTGATAAACTAGTGGTAGCGCAATTGGGGCTAGATTTTGTGCTCCTACTTCATGGATACCTGCGTTGATATTATTTTGATTAAATAATACCTCCGAAGATTTTCCAGTTAGCAATTGTGATTGAACTAGATTACTTTCCTTATTTACTTGGTATTGCGTTTGGAAGTTTTGAGGTAATAAAACTATGCCTTTATTTAACTGTTCTTGACTTAAGAATATAAGCGGTACTCCTTGTTGGGTTAAAATTGTATTTCCATTGTTGCCAATTGATCCTTGATTCAATATAGAATTGGATGATGCCTCAGATAATTTTTCGTTACTTGCTAATGCATTTGTTAGAAGAAGGTTGTAGGTGAGCTTTTCCTGATTTAGCTGATCAGCATTTTCTTGATTTTGTTGCATCAAGGGTTGAATATAAATTTGTTGTGGTTGATTAACAAATGCTGTATTTTTGTTATCTAATGCTAATTTGTTATTTTGGAAGTTCTGTTGCGCTAGATCGAGTAATACTGTTGGATTATCAGTAATTCCTTTATATTGTTCTATAGGTTGAATATTAACTTGTTCTTGATTTAAAATAATCAAGTGATCAGCGCCGTTTTGTTGAAGGACATTATTTCCGATATTTTCTGAAGTTTGCTGCTGCAATAATCTATTTTGAGCACCGCCCTTTATTGAAGCGTGAGTATTCGTTTCAAACCCTGTTGGTTTTGTATCTAAGTTTTCATTTGCCGTTGGAGATGCAGCATTGATCGTATTCAACAGAACTAGTGGTGTTTCAAATCTCTGCTGGTTGTTCTGAATTACAGGTCTATTGTTAACATCGTTATTTTTAATTAAAAGAACAGATTGTGGTAAATTTTGTTGTGTTATAGGTCGATTTGTTTCGCTGTTCACTGTGTAAAACACATTTGCAGGCTTCGCTGTAGTTACGTATTCTTTTCGTGGCAATAACGGTGATGATGATGTTGGACGTACATCCAATTTTGTACTTATATCCTTAAATTAAAGCAAGTTAATGTAGAAAGCATACATGTTGCTATATTCTTACGTTATTATTTTTGTGAAGTGCTTCCACCGCTTCTTTACCTAGCGCAATTTGAGTAACGGTTTTACTGTGGGGACCTACATTACTGTATTCGACGTATGGATGGTATCCCCAGTCATCTACTAGATATTCAACATTTTGGCTGGACGACGAACCCTGAACATAATACCTGCAAAACACCGAATAAACTTACAAATGACTATTTTATTATGTTGAATAGAAGCTATGTTATTTACTATAAAAGCAAAAAAGTGATAATGCTAACATGAATTGAACGGTTTTTTTAAATTTTGCAGTAATATATGAGCTATGTATTACCTTCCCTGAGCATAAATTCCATCGCGGGACTCGACTTTCCCCTGGGTAGTACCTTTTTCGTCTGCGATATTATATCCATATTTATATTTTGGTGGGTGCTAAAATGAATACATATTACACAGGTACGATATTAGTTAAAAAAACTAGATGTTAGTAAAGTGTAAGCACAGAATAGCTTATTGATTTTTATAAAAATGAAGGCAGATATCTTTGAGGATATTTTTAGTAATTAATCGACTTTCTAGTGACCTTTGCTAAGGTTGAAATTAGAAAAAAACATTAATAGTTTGGCTAAATTTTAACGTCAGTGTAAAGAAGCTTGTAACTTGTAACTTTACAATCTTCTTCCGCAAGCTAAAGTTATGTCTTTAATAAGTGAATAAATAAACTCTTTTTTTGTACGACGAAAGATTATAAATTACAGGAATAAGGTTATCGGCATTTGGCGGTAGTAAAAAGGAAAGTCGGAGCCTTTCAGGGGCGTCTACACCTTAGGTTCATAAAAAATGCCTTAGGTGGAAGCTATTTAAGAATCAGTAGACCACATAACAATATATCTTCTAGCAGATACAATTTTATTATTGCTGAAATAGAAATAAAACTGCCTTCTTTTTGTACTTAAACACTTCGTTTCATATTAATATTTCATATCTATTGTATAGATGCGGTTATGTATATTTTAAAATGTGTAAATTTACAGGATCAGGATCTTGAGGCTTCGGCTTGTACCCCGGGGGAGGAGTTCCGTGTATGACCGCTAACGTTGCAATAAACGTTAACGCAATCTGTAAAAAGTAAATATATGTGTTTATTATTTACGCATTAAACAACAAAAATAGTGGAATAATTATACAAGATGATGTAGAGTTCACTCAAAGTATCAGTCCTACTGTTCTATTACAATTGTACTAGTTCTAGTACCTTTTTACATTTTTAAATATAAAATAGTGCAATAATACATTTAATGACAAAATTCAAGCATTCTACCACATTTTCAAATATATTTTAAATAATCCTGTTATTCTACCAGTGTTAGCAACTTTTATGTGTTCAGCTTCAACTTTCAACACTGTTCGAATTATGTGCTGTTGTGCTCTACACTAGACAAAAATACAGTTGAAAATGTGCAGAGAAATTGATCTGTTGGTAATCTGGATTGTAGATTTTTTCATTTTAGTTAAAGGCGCTTTTTAAAATAGCTACTTCTGATCAATTAAAATGTAGACTAAATTCCATAGATTCAGAAAAAAAATTGTACAGTTTTCTTTGGTTTAATTTGCGCATTTTGAAAAAAATTCAGCGGCAAACCTGCGAACTATTTCATTTATAAATAGCTTGAAATTAAGTGTCAATTGTGTTAAATATAGTAAGGAAAGTCATCACTTGAGTAACACATAATACATTTATTCATTAAATAAATTAACCTAAATATGTTTATTACTCAAATAAATTATTTTTTAGTGATATTACCTTTCGACCATCTTGTATTCAAAGTTAAGTGCAATGAGGTACTTAAACTGCATTACGACAATGAAGTAAAAGTTGGTTGACCAGTTTGGAAAAGAAACCATAATTGGATGCAATTAGTATGTAATCTGAACATTTATTAATTATCAGAAATTGTAATAGTACAAAATTTGAGCAAATTAAATATTTATACACGACATTGGTAAAGATATTTTTGTAATGGAAGCTTGAATATAAGAGCGAGTAGTCAGCTAAGGCAATCATGATTCTTCGGAAATGCAAGAGCCAAGCCAAGCTTGCTATGCTAGTAGCCGATGTACCTAACAACTATGTTAGATACATCAGTTACGTGTTGGCTACGAAGCGAAATGCATGCAGATTTATACGTATTTAGTAACCTTTGCTTGCTTTAGCGTTTTTATTTCATTCTAAAACCAAATTGTGCTGCTGCAAACTTTTATACAACTGCATTATATTTAATTCCATAAAGAATGATCATAACTACGTTATAGTGTTACATTCTTCATATTATTAACACCTGAGTTTTCTATGTAATTGCTTTCAAGCAAAAAGAAATTTAAGACGCCCATTTTGTCAACCTGCGAAAAAATAATCTCTTTGAGAATGAATGTGAGTACACAATCCTTGTATTGCGCCTGTTTACTGTATATATTGGACTACGTTTAGATGTGCTGAGTTCGTATAACATCGGGAGAACGTAGGACGATCGCTCTTGCTGTATACACTCTTCTGACACCCTTTCTGAAGTTAATGATTAACTATTAACTTCAGAATATAATATTCAGTTATATTCGTTGTTCAAATGCTGAGGTAGTAATAGCATTCTCCACGCATAAGACACTTTAATGTTTACCTATTCGTGTATTTAATTCTATACAAAATAGGTTGTAATGAATGTTAATAGTAAACAGTATTTAAAAACAAATTAGTAGATAGAAGTTGATGATTGAACGACTAGGCTCAGTTTTTTGCCAACTTTGGTAATTTTTTCTTCTAAAACTACAAATTCTAATTTCAGAATTAAGCTCTAACGTTTCCTCATTATTTGACGAAATGTGGAAATAATTGCGGGAAGAAAAGCTCGGGAAAATCCGAAAAGAAGAATAAAAAAGCTTTCAGCAACCGATGTACAGAGGACTTTAACCATAAAGATTACAGCATGTTAATTTCAAAGGTGCGGCAAATTCGAAATTGGATGAAGGCTATTTTTTTATCTTTTTGAGAACTACTTTTTGATACGATTAAATGTTTTTATTTTTGAAGAAATTATTTGGTACGTTCGACACCAGTGAATACCATAATTATCTTACAAGAATTAAATATGTTTTGCTTTATTCTCCTATAATCAATTACTTACTCTTACTAGCCCAAGATTAAAAAACATGTGTATTAAGGTTAGTTACCACGTGGTGTAAAAGATAAGAATACACTTGGTAATTTATTTTTTTTTCTCTTTTCATACAACAGCTATTTGCTAGCTTTTCATAGAAGATAGCGTCAACAACACGGATAAGAGGATTCAAGTCGATGTAATCTATGCAGATCTTTCCAAAGCATTCGACTCTATTGATCACAATATTGTACTTCAGAAATTAAGCTGTTTTGGATTTTCACCTAACCTGTTGAGGCTAACGCGTTCTTGTTTGGATGGAAGGATTAATTATGTCTTTTACAATGGATATCGGCCATACGAATTCGTGCTTATGTCGGGTACTGTACAGGGTTCATAATTGGGACCGCTTTTATTCAATACCATAAACGACTTCCTGGAGTGCCTTACTTGTCCGAATTTGGCATACGCGGATGATGTGAGGATATATTGTACACTTAAGGGAATTGATGAGAGCTCACTCTTGCAAAGTAATCTGCTCACAATTATGGACTGGTGACAAACAAATCAAAGCTGAACTTAAGCAAGTGTTGCACTGCATCATTCTCTAATGCATGAGCTTTGTTGGTCTCATCGAAGAACTTTACTTAACAGGGAATAAAACTCTTAGTTTTTTATACAGATCGACCAAACACTTCACGGATTCAGATGTCTTTAAAACACTATACTATGCCTTCGTCCTTAACAAACTGGAATACGCTAGGCTCATATGGAATCCCATCTACATTGGTCATGCCCTCAGTCTTGTTCGTCTGCACCGAAAATGTTTGAAACTATTGCTATTCAGGATTGATGCAGTTTATCCATCCAGGGGTGCCTGTCAAGGTGATTTATTGCAAAGACGTGGAATGGAATGATTATCTCTGCGACGTGATAACATACACGCAAGATTTTTGTAGAACATTCATAGTAGAGTCGACGTGAAATAATAGAAGTTCACCTACTATTTCACGTTTCATTCAATGTCCCTCACTTAGCGCCCAGGCATCTTGCGACGTTCTTCATTCCAACTGCACGCATAAATGTACTTTCGCAAGCTCCACTTTTGGCAATATCCAGGAATGCTAATAAGATTCGTGAAGATATCTTTGTGGAAGCTAATTTATATATTTTCTCTCTCTAGACTTAATGTTCCTTTTTTATTTTAGTAGATTTTTGTAGATTTGGAGATCTCTTATAGAAGCGAAAATGATCGATGAATCGATATTGGACCGGTTTTTTAATACGTCACAAAAACAGAACCGATTAATTTGCATTTTGTCTTTAATATACGAGGCGTCTTTTTAAAGTAAGCATTCGACCGTGTTTGTTTCTATTTAAAATGTCTCCGCCGATCGAGAATCCTGTCGACTGTGAAATACGCGCTGATTCGTTTTCTTAGTGTTAAAGGCATTAAATCGGCCGGCATTCATCGTCAGATCTGTGAAGTGTATGGAGAAAACATTATGAGTGATGGAAATGGTACAAAAATGCGTGAGAGCTTTTAAAGATGGCCGCACGAATGTCCATGAGGAGGTACGAAGTGGGCGACCTTCTGTCATTATTGAAGATTTGGTTCAGAAAGTTGACGAAAAACTGAAAGAGAACAGACGCTTTACGATTTCATCGTTATCTGATGAGTTTCCTCAAGTTTCCAGAAGTGTCCTCTATGAAGTTGTAACCAAACGCTTACAGTATCGAAAGTTGTGCTCACGCTGGGTACCGAAAATGTTGATGAGGTGCATACAACCAAACGGGTAGCCAGTGCGTTGACTTTTTTTCAGCGGTACAATGAGGGGGTGGTGATTTTCTAAGCCACACAGGTGACGAAACGTGGGTGGCTCACGTTACACCGGAATCGAAGCAGCAATCCATGGAATCGCGGCATTCAAGATCACCCAAGAAAGTGAAATTCAAGCAAACAATTTCAGCCCGGAAAATTATGTGTACTGTGTTCTGGGACGGAAAGGGGGTGTTGCTTGTTGATGTTTTGCCTCGTGGTGACAATAAATGCTACGACGTATTGTGAGACCTTAAAAAAACTGCGCCGTGCAATCCAAAAACAAACGACGAGGCATGTTGAGTAAGGGGATCGTTTTGCTTCATGACAATGCCCGTCCACGCCCAGCTTCTCGAACTCAAAATCTCATCACATCTTTTCACTGGGAACAACTTGATCACCCTCCATATAGTTCCGATCTTGCGCCCAGTAACTACCACTTGTTACTGCTTTTGAAGAAGTATTTGGGTGGTCAGCACGACGACGATAATGAGGCCAAAACGACTGTTGTGCAGTGGTTGTTAAATCAGGCGGCAGACTTCTATGACGATAGGATTGTAAAGCTGATTGTACGATACGATAAATGCCTCAATATTGGTGGAATTTATATAGAAAAATAGAATAAGGTACAGGCGTTCATGTAAAAATAAAATTGTTAAGAAAAGTTTACTTGTTTCTGTTTTATTTGAAAACGGTACTTACTTAAAAAACACGCCTCGTATATTATGTTTGCAGTAATTACATTAATAATTTTAAACTTATTTCTGCTTTTGGACCTTCAGAACGAATTAAACAATTTTCCATAAAAATCTGTGGCAACCGCTGGTCAGTTAAAGAATAATTTGGGAATTTGAGTAACGAACATCGTGTTGGGACGGATTACATTTGTGTGCGGATTGTTTAATCGCAAAAATACTGTTTTTTTGGTCCAATGAAAATCCACACCTAATTCGTGGAGTCAGACAGCAAGTGAAATGTATAGATAGGTGTTATTGGCACCCACATTGTTGGCCCTATCTTTTATAATGAAAACTTAAACTCGGCTAGATATTTAAGCCTCTTGCAAACAAATGTAGCAGAACGAATTATGGAACACCCACTTGCTACTTTGCGAAATATGTTTTTCCAGCAAGACAGCGTAATGCTCAAATAGTGACAAACTTTTTAAATAATGAAATCGAAGACCAGTAAAGTGGCCTGCTAGATCGCCGGATCTCATCCCTCTCGATTCTCTTTTTTGGGGCTATTTAAAAAATTTGGTGTACTTGAGATCCTATGAAACCGTAGAAGAACTGCGTCAGGCAGTTGAAGCAGGTGTAAATGGAATTGGCCTAGCCACAATCAGGCAATCATGTGGAGCAGTCGTTAAACGTTGTAGATTGTGCATACGAATTGTGGTTTGTTTGAAAATCTACTTCAGCCTTAATTCTAAGATTCTGTTATTTTTTTTATTGTTGTCTCAGTCACTGATTTCGGTCATTTTGATTAAATAGTATTAGTACGTTTCATATTACTTTTATTTTTGTTTTAGTGATGCTAGGTCCTCAAATTTATATTAGTGTTCTTGTGAACCACTTTTAAGTAGTACGACCGCTTACAGTTGTTGAGCAAGCACATACGTTAACAGCCTACTACGGTCAAACCGTAATTTTGCTATTTTCATAGTTTTTCTTCATTGAACATAAGAATGTTATACATGCTTGAAAAGTATTTGTTATGACCATTTCTAAAATGTAAAAATCCAATATGGGGCCCATAAGAAAAACAAAAATTGGGTACAAGCGCAAAGAACCCAGTGAGCCTAGAATTTTTCTAATTTTTCCATTTTTAAGTCCTCATTACTAACTACCCTTATGCTGAAAATTTGATGACTGTATTTTTTATAATAAAGAAAATATTTAGGTTTTTAGAAAACGCACACTGGTTTTCACTCTGTATCTTAGTAAAGGAATGGATTTTTAAAATTGTATTTCCGGATTGTACTTAGCCGTATAAGTGCGCAACTTTTTCCCCATTTAACCGATCTTGTATCTCCAACGGTTTCCAATATACCCATGTACTTCATGTTATCTTGGACACCCGGTATATTGTAATGATATATTTTAAATTAAAGAATCAAATAATGTCAGGGTTAACTTTTTTGTAAAAATGATTACGTTTTGTGGGTCCACTTATTTGCTTTTGTTAATCGAAAACGAATAAAAAATGAAACAATTTTTAGTGTTCGAAAGAGACAGTGTTCTTTATTTTGAATTTAGAATAATTATATTTCTTTTGACAGAGTATTAATTTTTAGATAAAGAATCTATCGTAATCCCTAACCGACAGCTATGCAAATTTAATGTATTTGTTTGATTTTTTGAATTTTAAAAATAATTGATTAAATTGAATTTTCTCTTTTTATTCGATTATTTCGCCAAATATTAAATTTCGGTTCTTGCGCAGGGTAGCAGTACTTCGGTGTTCGTTCTTGATATTTTGAGCTCGTAGCAGCACCCGATTTACAACCAAATATTTCTTTCTTCAAATCTTTTTCCGTGAATAATAATTTTGATGTTAAAAGGTCAAAAAGAATTTATTTATTGAAGTTCTTCAGTTTTTCATAGAAATACTTTCATATTAACTTGACACTTATAATTTACCCAGGAATTTTGAATAATATCTCCTTGTCAAATTTTGTTATCCCATCTCCACTTGTGTTTTTATTCAAAAGACCAGTTTACTATCAGAATTATATAAAACATCATACCTGACTTTTAAAACCATTGAAAATTCCTTTAGCTTCCAGGGTGACGATGTTCAAATTTGCAGCTAGTGTCAGGTACATTAAATTAAAATGGTTACCATGAAAACAATGCTAATTTAACTGCATATGAATAGCAGTATGCTTGCAAGTACGATACGATAACATAATTTTGATAGAAAGAAATATAATTAGAGTTTCCGTTAATAAATTTTGTTTCTAACATTAAAAGCTATTTACTGGTCCCTTTTTTAAATAAAAATACTTCTTGTATACATGTGTAAGGTAATGAAGAAAAATTAAACTGGGGGAAACTGAAGGGAAGAGGTCATCAACACTACTTCGCCTCGTAATAAAATGGAACTAAATGTAACTGTCAAAATACAACACTTTCGGTGAACATGAGTAAATAAATATCACAACAATGTATATATATTGTAGTGGGCTCTTTTTCCACTTCAGTTCTTTAATTTTATTATTTTAATGTCAGTATTCGTAAAATATCAGAATTTAACGTAGCATTTGCAGAATTCGGATTATTTTTGGTTATTATTCGAATTCCGACATTTTGATAATTTATATTTTAATCTTTTATTTCTTAAAAGAAAAGACATTAAAATTACTTTGTGGGGGATAATGAAAGTTCCGGGTTATTTCCAGTAATTTACATTTTAAAGATATTTTTTGTAAAAACGACATGAAACTCACATACAACACACATTGTTTGGAATCCACAACGTCATCTACAGTATTGAAAATGAACATCGTAACGCTAAATTCAGAAGTATCAAGTCGTTGGATTAGCAATGTCGAGACAACGAGTAAACAAGTAGAAATAGAAAAATAATTTTTCTGACAGAAGACATTTTTTTGACTAATCATTTAGAAATTTAATTTAAAACATATTTGAAACCGTAAACTTAAAAGTATTAAAAAACTGTTAAAACAAAACAGAAACAGTTTAAAGAAAATAACCAAGAGAATTTAATCAAAGAACCAAATATGACGACTAGAGGGGTTTATTATAAGAGGATATCGAACATTCACTGAAAAAGAGGAAATCAGGATTCAGAAGAAGAACTTAAAACGACGTACACATATTAATGTAAGTAAATCTAAATCATTTTGTAAGTAAAAAGTTGAAAATAATAAACGGAAACTGATTATCATTTAATTTAATATTTTCATTGTTAAAAAAAAACATCTCAAAACGTACAGTTGTAATTTATTCTCTTAACTAGATACTGATAAAAAGTGGATAAGGCACTGTTTGAAATGATCATCTTCAATATTCTACAGTTTTTGAAATCCATCACAGATGAAAATCAGAAAAACCGAAAAAACTGTTATTTGTCGCGCGTCCTGATTCGTGATATAGACTTCCTCATATATTAATTGAAGATAAACGTCATCAAAATTAAAGTTTTAGAGTTTTAGGAAATAAATTTCCTAGTACCCGACGCCTCACTGCAATAGAGGATTACCAACTTTAATGAATGGGACACATGTATACAATACGAGACAGTTACTTTAATAAAGATGAAAAGCTGGTATAAGTTAGCATCTCACCCATTTAGAATGTAGAAAGCCGTTATGATATAAATGTAGTATGTATTATACTATTACGAACATATTAGGAAGAAAATACCATTAACTAATGGAGCATCCTAAAATCTTGCTTAGCTGGTTATATAAGCTCCTGGACAAAATTAACGCAGCACTCTATTAAACTTAAATAATTACATTAACGAAAATAAGATTAAACTAAATTATAATGAAAACTTACAAATTGGGTTTATACAATCATTTGAGAAAGAAATCAGCGAAATATGACCTAAACCATTTAACATTTTTTTTGTTGAAAATGAGTGAGATATGAAAACGAAAATCAAAATGAAGAATATCTAAAAAATCGAAAGCAATAGAATTGATGGATCCAACGTGACGTTAGTACCTTGGTACCTCCTCTACTCCTAATTACCTCATTCATACGCCTTAGCATGCTAGCGATTAAATGTTCAATGGTATTCTGGGGAATATTCCCTCATTCTTCAGTTGATTGTGGTTGGTAGGTGGGTGTCTACGACCTCGTTTTCTTAAGATAGTCCCATAAATGCTCAACAGCGTTGAAGCCGGGAGTGTTAGGTGGCCATTACATTAACCACAAAATGTTTTTTACGATCTGCTGTTTCGTCCACACATAACCACAGTTTTTTATCTTTCAACTCAGATTTAATTATTTTTTCAACATGCTCATGAGCAGATGGCACAATTCTTTGTAACGATGCCCGACTTGGTAATTTGCAGTCCGAATATTTATTACAGAAGACATATGCTTCCTTGTCTAGTAAATTAAACGGTAGATTACATGCAATAAAGGTAACACATAAATTAAATTTAAATTTGTCATAGTGTCGTGTGCAATTTTTTTTGAAGAATGCTGTTTACTATTTACGTGACGTAGACAATCCCTTTTGGACCAAAACATTAAAGGGATATTACAAACTACACATTGAATTTTAACGCCATCATAATTTAGGTCAGGCATTTCTGCTATAAATTCTGTAACTTTGTCCAACATTGGTCGTTTTCGCGACGTAGGCAACATTTTTAAAACAAACGTAGAACTACGAAATAGTATTTACGGCAGCGTACATGTATGTATACACAACAGATCTGGTTGGGACTCGCAGTTATACTGAGGGTTGTATAGAACTTCCGCCACTGCCCGTTGGCGCTAGTGAGCAACTCTGGTTATCATTATCTCTGAATGTTTTCAAAAAAATGTTAGTGGTGTCTTAATTTTGTCCAGAAGTTTATATGCATCCAAATATTCGTCACATCAATTAGAAGGATTCAGTGTAATGTTTCTAAATGTGCATTGTTAGGGAAACTTAGAGATCAACAAACACGAGATTATATCCGATACATCAAACATTGTTGGGTAGATAACGGGTAATAGGTATATAGTTTAAACTGTATTACACGTAGTTGTTTAACAGTAATGTAACTGGAGTAGTATTTTTGAAACTGTTGTAGTCGAATAAATTTCGACGTCATTTATGAATAGTTTATCATGTCACAATTCGGCATCACAGTTAAGAAGAAGTGCATGCCAACGTAGACAGCAACCGAAATAGTATCCGTATTACTATTGATTATTTTATGGTAAGTAAAATTTCCTTAACGTTATTAATATAAGTTTCAAGTGAACATACCGAATGTCCAACCTTTCAATGTTTCCATGTCAACAACATTACTACCGATTTTAAAATTTATTCTACAATGTGATCGACACACTGGTACATAATGCAAAACGTATATCAGCGTGAGGCGAAATCTTATTTCCTGTAATAACTTTATAAAGTAAATGTCTACTATCATCGATATCGTTTTTTAGAGCTTGTCGTTTCTAGATACATATATGTATGTATATTTTTTTCCATTCTACGTTGCGTAACTGTAAGAAGAATTATTTTATTGCAATAAAGTATGCATGTTTGGTCCGTGGTTCCGGAAACTCCCAGATCATTCCGAATAATATTCTTTCCTAGAAAGTCATGCGCGACGTTATTTATGAGTATGAGCTAATTGATGTGTGTAACACTACGTATAATTTAATGGTGGATATGTATTTCAATCCATTACTTAAAAAATACTAATTAAAAAATGTTTATTATTATTATTTTAAATTATTATTAATTATTTTGAATTGACGTTTTTTCATTTATGTATATCGCATATAGGTACATCAGTCAAAAGTATGGTAATAATTATAGTTGATTGCCAAATTTGGCAATACGGTTGAAAATAACCGATTTCTAGATACAAGAATATATTGTAATGTAAAAAAATTGTTCCCAGGCAATAAGTGCAAATGGAACTAATATAGAACCCATAACTAGTTATTATAAAAAGGAAACTTCAAACCATCGAATTTAGGATACATACTCATTATTAACTTAATTATAGTATGTAAATATTGGAACGAGTATCTTTAAGTGTGAGAAAAATTCCTTTAAGGTTATTTCAGCATCTATTTCCTGTATAGACCATCTAGTTAGAAGTAAAGTATTCGTTATAATTGATTCATATAATAATATAGACGTTATGGGTGCTTCAATTCCAATTATTTAGGAGACCAATTACATTGAAAATAAAATAATTATTAAATCTCGATAAATGAATAATAAAAACTTGCAGTCGTAACCTATATGATGTTATCTAACTTTCTAGTTTTAATATCGCTACACGCAAGCCGTTCTGTGGTGTTGAGATTATAAAAAAACAAAAAGAAAAACGTGCAACGCTGTATGGGAAGAATGGACTGAGTGCAATATCTCTTTAATGCATCGACGTTGTACAATTCAATCTAATGATTTACTTATATACATTGAATTGATCAGTAGTTCGTCACAGTGAGTGACAGTTAAAGCTAAACTAATTTTCATAAAATCCGTTTTTGTTTTTTCCTAGGCTAATAGAAATCAAAGTGTGGGCAAGATTTTGACTCGCCGCGATTCCTAGATGAATGTCAGGCCAGGAAATTTTGGCGTTTACCATGCACATATTGTATTATAAATTATAAATTGAAATAGTATCTTTGGTAAATAAACATCTGGTTCCTGAACATTTCTTTTTATTGTTATTTATGGCATTTTCACTTTAATTACAAAAGTTAAGCGTATATCGTTTCTCAACCAAAACTGAATTGATTGTTATGTATTTACAGAAAAGAAATATTAGGTGGTATAGTTTCCTTGGAATTTCAGTCGTAATTAAACAACTTATTTCAGGTATTTAATTACGTCGGAAATTCTAAGGAATTTACAGATTTTCATAATTCACTAATGGAAGCCAAAATGTATTAATTACGTGGTATTGTTTGTCCTTTGATATAACGATTTGCTTTATTGACATGTGTAAATAACAGTTTATCTTTACACAAGAAATGTAAACACAACCTTTACAACATTCTAAGAGCGTATTTCAAACACAGGTAGTTCACAAGAACGTGTTCAAAAAGTATTGTTTGGTGCGTTGAAATCCAACACAAAACAAAACGTTTTCTTTTAATTGTCGCCCAGAAATTACTAGATTTAAACACAATATACTATAAATGTATATTATTTTAATGTAATATTCTTTAATTTCCGATTCTACTTAAATTTTTAGGATAAATAAAGATGCGTTCACATAGAGTAGCGTAAAATTATCGTTAGGATTAGCGCGAAATTATTTGCAATATTCTGTCGTAATTCTTAAAATAATTTTATGACATATTGATAACTGACATCTCGGTTTACTTTGTCATATCATAACTGTAATTTATGTTAATATTTTTTTGTAATGCATGGAATGACCATAGAAATGTTATATACTGTATTTATTAACAGTTTCTGCAATAATCATGACGAACAAATTCAAAAATAAATATTTAGCGCTGTGGATTGGGCTTCAGCATGTTTACTACTTACCAACATGAAGCAGTCTCCCTAGATATATAGGTGCAATGCACATTCATATAAAACAACCTAACAATTCTGGCTCTTTATATAACTATAAGAAAACTTTTAGTATTTTATATGCTGTACGCGATGCAAATTATAAATCTGTATGTATGGATACAAGAATCTGTGAATCTTCAAGTGATGGAGGAATGGATATTAAAAAAAATCAAAGAAAATTAAACCAAGCTACATAAATGACAACGTTGTAAAGAAAGCATTTTCAATATGATTTTTGTTTTCTAGTATATTATCATAGGAAGGAATGAAAGTGAACGCGTACACGCAAAACAATTTATTTAAATTTTATTCTATGTATCTCCATCGTAAAAGTATAAGTGGCAGTTGACTAATGTTTACCGAAAAAAAAATAATACTATGTACGTAATTAGAAAGTCAAATCAAAAAGATATCAAAGAACTGTAGTATTTTATTCTTTCTTAAATTATATAGCTAACAAATGTTTCCATAGACTCGCACCTATTACATTGCTTATAAATTCAATTGTTTCTCTTACATTTACGTATACTTTGATACAGTTCCTTTGTAAAATGCATAATACAATGTATGTACATACATACTAAGGCTGTTATCATGCACAAATATGGTTGGAATTGTTTTATATCAGATAACCAAATATATATTGTATTTATTTGGAAAAGTTTTATAATCTGTATATTAAAAACAAATCAAAAATTACAAATGTCTTAAAGTAGCAATCTTTGCATTCTTCTCTTTTGGAATGTTAACTCTCTCTCTTAGTATATTTTAATAGATAAAAAATTCTAAATCGTATGAAGAATGTTAATAAATATTTCACTAACAAGTTATACATGGTGGATTAGGAAGTCACCAAAGCTCTGACGTATAGATTCATGCTATATAAGGTATTAATTGTGTTATTTAACACTTCTAAATCTTTTTCCAGAGCAAGCGCTATGTTTCGAAAACATATCCCATTCAGGTTGTTTTCAATTTATATGGATGCTTTTACGAAAAGCACCACAGCAAATTTTTAAGGTTAATAACGTATACTTCTATAAATTCCATCTTTACTGACGCAAAACAAATTAGCTTCACTTCAACCACACATAATACATATGCTCGAGCTTCCTCTTTATATAGATGAATATTTAAAGTTGTATACGCCATCTGAAACAATCATTCGTTTTAGTGTCCTCATACTTGGTAAATGTAATACTTTGCTTACGTATTTAAATATCTTTGGTCCCTAAAGCAAATACCTAACTTTGCGTCTTTGTGTTCTGCGTGAAACCTTCCAACCAATGCTAGGAGATTCAGGAGATCGCATTGTCACATAGTTGAATGAAATGTTTAAATCACCAGGAACACTTGTTGGAGTCTTCTGAACCTTTGGCTTTGAGAGCTATTTTGAGCTTATATTTCCTAAGTGAATTTGAGCCCCGGGTTTTGCTGATTTACAATTCCATGTCACTTGTAGCGGCATTATTGTTATATAAACATGCAAGGTGGCGCAATAGTGTGGCAAAGCCCGATATATCTGCTATTAAGACACTCCCAAACATAACATTTTAAAATTATCCACATTTATACAGGGTGTTCCATAATTCCAGGGTGAACCTAACTTATGCTTTTTTAAATGGGACACCCTATATATTAATTTAAATTTTGGGTAAGCTCATCTCCCTCATACTCCTAATATAGAGTTTCATTACGTTATACCGGGTATTTGAAAAGTTATGGTCAGTTTTATTCTGAAAACATGACAAATTTAATAACCTGTATCTTGATAACTATATAGCGAATAATTAATCGTTTTAATACTACCACGAGTTTAGGAATATAGTCTTACTTTGATATCAACTGTAAATTGTTTCCACGAGTATCGCATTTATACAGGGTAAGTCAAAACGGAAATGTATGGTTTTCTCATTTGTTTCAAACGGATACCCATGTATGTTATATCAAAAATAGAAGGGGTAGATTGCGTACTCTCATTTCTATTAACCATTCCCTATACCTAAATTGAATAGTTGAGAAGGCATTTCAAATTATTAGAGAAAAATTTGAGATTATTATTATGTCAACATATTAAGTTATCCGTGAAATATTTGTAATTAACTTTTAAGTAGCGAACTATTAGACACAGTTGATAAATGTCAATCGTTTGACTTGTATTAATTTTTAAGGCAAATATTTTCCAAAATGAACTATTCTGTTGGTGAATTAACAGATATGATTTGGGTTTTCGATGAATGTATGAAAAATTGCTTACTTGCTTTACCTGCAAAAGGGATTTACCAAGAAAGATATCCTGGACGATGACAGCCTGACAGAAAAGCGTTTGAAAGATTGGTGGAGCGTTTTAATCGTACAGGCTCAGTAGTGTATGAGAGACACGAAAGAACAAAAACTGTTACTACGGAAAAAAAGGAATTTAATGTGTTGATAGCCGTTACAGAAAACCCACATGTTAGCCAACGTGAAATTTCGCGCCAACAAGATATTAGTAGAAGGTGTGTACAAAGAATACTACATAAGTATAAATTCCATCTCTACAAAATTCAGTTGCATCAGGAGTTAGTCGAAGATGCAAAACCGGCAGAGGAGGCACCTTCCGAAAAATTACCACGCGATTGAATAGACTGGGATCCTATCTTTTCCTAGGGTCAGTTTTGTGAAGAAACCTTGAACCCTTTTGTCCTCTAGCTATCGTAATGCGGCACAGTCACGCCGTCAGGGGGTTGTTTTATACTTAGGAAAAAAGTTTTCGTCGTAGAGGGCTAAAAGCTGAGTTTAGCTTGAGAAAGATGACCTGTTTGGGGGGTGATTGTCGTTCCTTTGGGGGGGAGTGACTCTCAGCGAAGGTTGAAGAAGTCCGCTGGTCGTCTAACGTGGATCCTGGGAGGGGGCCGATCCTGAGGAACGACTACCTCTTGCACGCACCTGTTGTCGCTCGCGCGGGCCCTTTCCCACGCGGCGGTGAGGATCTTTTCGAGATATTCGCGGAGTGTCGGGACTCCCAAATCGCGATGAATCTGAGAGTTCCTTACAAACCAAGGGGCTCCGGAAATTATCCTTAGAGTCTTATTCTGGAGACGCTCTAAGGATATTATGTGGGTATAGGCCGCCGAGGACCAGGCCATAGCGCCGTTGGTCAACAGCGGCCTCAGGGTCGAGGTGTAAAGAAGCAACTTGTTTCTTAGGTGAAGGGGACTCCTACGCCCTAAGAGTGGGAGCAACGAGTTGCGGGCAGCGAAGAACTTGGACCTTGCCTCCTGCATCTGCTTCTTCCAGGTGAGTTCCTGGTCGAAGTGAACTCCGAGGTACTTAACGTCAGGGCTCCACTGCAAGATGACGTCGCCCACGCGGACGAACTCTCGCGGTTCGCGCAAGCTCCTGGTGAATCTAACTGCGACGCATTTAGATTCGTTTGTGCGGAGTCTCCATCGGGCTGCCCAGCGCAGGAGGCCGTCGGTAGCCAGTTGTAGCCGCCTAACGACGAAGACCTCGTTCCGGCAAGATGTGTAGATGACAGTGTCATCCGCATAAATTGCCAGCTCTGTACCGGGCTCCCTCGGGAGATCCGACATGAACATCAGGAAGAGTTGCGGTCCGAGGAGAGAACCCTGCGGGACGCCGGATCTGATGCTTCGGATGCTCGACTTCGCGGATTAGCACTTGGTGCAGAAGGATCTGCGTTGCAAGTACGACCTGATTAGCCTAACCATGGAGGGGTTAAGACCGGTAACGATCAACTTATGGATCAGCCCTTTGTGCCAGACTGTGTCAAAGGCACGCGCGATGTCGAAGAAGACAGCGCCGACGGTATCTCGCCTGTCGAGTCCGTCGCGTATGTGCTCCGAAAAGCGAAGTAGCTGCAGTTCCGTGGACAGACCAGCTCGGAAACCGAACTGTTCGTCCTGGATGGAACCTAAATCGTCGCATAGGTCTCTTAGCCGAGCCAGGATGACGGCTTCGGCTACTTTGGTGACGTTTGATAGAAGGCTGACCGGGCGGTAGTTCTGAGGGAACAGGTGGTCCTTCCCCGGTTTGGGGATGGTGACGACGGCGTGCTTCCAACAAAGGGGGAAGTGTTGGAGTCGGAGAGATGCGTTGATGATATCGCAGAGCTTCTCCGTACGCGATGGAATATAGGCTTAGTTTGATTTAGTGTGAATTATATTTTGTATAGGCTAAGGAAAAGTCGTTATTGATCGATATTCACAAGAAAAACAGACTTACTTGGAGAAAATATAAATTATCGTGGACGGAATAAAGTAATATTTAGCGACCAAACAAAATTTGACGTATGCGTTGGCGACCATAGAAAATGAATAATACTTGATAAAACAGAAGCATTCTCTAAAGATTGTATTAAGAAAACCGCTAAGTTTTCATAAGGTGTTATGGTCTGGAGATGCAGGTTTGCAATGGAATTGGAAAATTTAACCTTTATAGGTGGCAGTGTAAATGCCCAGAAATATTTACAAATTCTTGAAGAATCATTATTGACAAGAAAGTTGTAGACGAGAGGAAACTATTTATTTCAGCAGAACGGCGCTAAATCCACGCTAAATTTGAAATTGTAAAAGCCGTCACCTATCCATCATACACAGACGCGTTTCGCCGTCTTCGGCTCCTGAGTGCGTCCTGTGGAAGGTAATGGCATTTCAATATTTTAAATCGTATATATACGAAGTAGATGGTAACTTGTATGCATGAGGAATATCTAATTAAGATATTCTCTTTTGTACATTTCGTCGAATTAATTGCCACAAACGTCTCTACAGAATTGAACAAATCATATTGCTCCAAATTCTGACGCGACAGCAGTCCTCGACTACTGGCTTAAACCGCCATGGTTAATTATTTGTAGCAATTAATTCGATGAAATGTACAAAAGAGAATATCTTAATTAGATATTCCTCATGCGTACAAGTTATCATCACGAAAAAATGGTTTGGGGAAAATGATGCTAAGATATTTCATCCATCCAGCAGTCCAGATTTAAATGCGATTGAGACTTTATGGCATAAAATGAAGCAACACTTAAGAAATAGTCCTCAATGAAGCATGATGAATTACAAGAAATTTGTAGCAGTTTAACACCGGAATTTTCTTAATTTCTTGTAGTCTCTGTGCCCTCTCGAATCCAGGCGGTTAGTAAGGTTAAAGGAGTTGACTCCTTTTTAACTGTGATTATATGCATCTTGTTGTCAACAATTTTGATTTTTAAAAAATACACGAATACAACTATGTCTTCTGAGTTAAGGTTAATTTTAATTAAACATTTCGACACCAAACCCAGAACTTTAGTATTGTAACCTTCATTCCACATAAACAACAATTGTATAACGAAAGTTTTTAGTCATTATCCCGACGGAAGCATACTTGCATGAGTTAACACTTACAGATTTACTTTTATTGTCATTGCGGAAACTAGTGGACTTATATGTGTAATCGACAAGAGTTGATTAGTGATCGGTATACAAACTGAGGAACTACATAATTCGTTGAAACAACTTATTTTGTTCTAGAAGGACGCCTGATACAATGGAAGATGTATATATGTACAGGTTTGGCCATATGTTTTAAGCATCCCTATGTGTTATTAGTATGTGTAAAAGTACAATGATTTAAATAAAGCTGCTTGCACATACGTATTCTAAACAACAATTATTAATATATTTTGATATTTTGTGGCACCACCATGCGCTTTAATAACAGCTTTACTGCGATTGGGCATTGTCAAAATAAGCTTTTAGCAGGTATCGGCAGTTATAGCTTCCCATTCTTCTATAATTTTCTTTTTTAACACTCCTAATGACTCTTATTTGTGCTGTGGCGATGTTGTCCTTTATAGTGAGCTACTGATGTTCAATGGGTGACAGATCCGATGACCGTGCAAGCTACTCTAAAAGGTGTTGCCTATTTTCGTGAAACCAATGCAACGCTTCCTTGGAACGCTGGCAAGGTTCTGTTGAAAGTAGGAATCCTCATTCTCAAATAATTTTAATATGGACGGCCCCAAGATTTCATTTAGAATCGTTGTATAAGAAACGGTATTCAGACGGTCTTCGCTTAAATAAATTTCCGACACCAGACACTGACATACATCCCCAAATCTTCATACTTCCACCGTCGTGTTTGACTGTATGTACAACACAATCGGGGTGAAATGCTTCTTACCTAATTAACGATAAAAAACCCGTATATTTGATTTTTTTCACAGATATGGAAAAACGTAAATGTAATTTTATGCCGTTTCCAAGTGAAATTAAACTGTTTTCAGACTTACTTCTATATTAGATTCGTCGGACCATATAATTTTTTATCAAAGTTCAATAGATCAATGTGCATACTTTTTGCTCGTTGCGTTTTCTTGTGGTCCTGTGTTAGTAAGGCCTTCCGACGATCTATACGGCCACTTAAATTCGCTTTTTTGAAGGCGTCTTCTTATAGTTCTCGTTGAAATTGCAATTTTATGATGCACTCACTTGGAAATTTTTTTGCACTCACTTGGAAAATCTGACTTTCTTCAATCTTGCAATGCTGTTCTTTCCGAATGCCTATTATCTCTTGCTGTAGTGCCTAAGACATATGGCCAAGGCTGTATATAAATCAATCGCACTTCTTTTACCGGTCGTAACGTGAAATTGAACTTGACACTGGAATCCTTACTCTCATTTTTATAGTTGCGGTTGCGGTCGCCGTATACCGCCTCGAACTTGACCATTTGCGTCGTATAACGCGCAACGTGTTACTCGGATTCGCTCTATTAATTCTACTGTTAAATGGAGTGTAAACGTTCAATGTACAAATTATTAACAAGGATTTTTGTGATTTTCCTATAAAATTTGTAATCGTACTCCATACAATTGGCTTAATTATTGACCAGCTGCAATAAGACCACGACGTAATGGAAGAATAGCGAACGTAATAGTATTTTGTATGACATTCAACGGCTACTATAATTAATGACACGTAAGTTTTGCTGTGGCAAATAAAAATAAATTTCTCTTCAAGTAACTGTTTTCGTCCATTTTGATAAAGACTTTGTGTATGATGTATTTTATGGAGATAAACCACGGCCTATATCCTTTTATTATATTTAAATGAAATAGCTAATTGGTCCAAATAAGGACTGTATCAGTATGCTCACCAAAATATATCTAAAGGGTTGTTGAAATAAGGCAAAATCTGCATGATATCAGCGCTTACCTTTCTAAGTAATTAAAAAATTGAGCCATACATACATTGTAGGAGAAAAGCCAAAACTCGATACTCTTTTGTCTAGTAGCTGATTTTATGCAAATATCAATATGGCATTTTGACATTGTGACTTTACATTTTACGTATAATTCAAATATGGCACAGAAATGTATGTAGTTTTTACGACCTTCGAGATTCTTATATCAATTTTCTTATTTTAAATGTGACCGATCATTTGGTGATTTTAGTTATATATAACTTTTCGGATTTATTTGTGAAAATAATAAAGTAATTAGAATAATACGCACGTTTTTTTGTTTTAAACCTATATATTTTCGTCATTAAATTAGAAAAAATACCAAAGGATAATCAAAACAATTGGATATAACTACTTACTGTTACTATAGAACTGGGCAAAGATAAACGGTCAGTCACTTATGATTCCTATGTAAAATAAGGATGTTGATATAAAAAATCTCTCTTCCTTTTTTCACTTTTTTTACTTAGAAAAGCAGACCCTGACGACTTATTCGACGACATTTTGTCTAATTTAACCAACACTCAATTTCTCATATTTATCATCTTGATGCTGAACACGCTAATTGCGATAGTTTATATCATCGAGTTCCAAATAGGTGAAATGGAAAAGAAATCAATTTATCCCTAGCAAAGAGCAGACTTCAAATATTATTTCTTGCTAGAATGAAAATCTAGGGCATTTTAGACGTGCTCCAATATTCCAGTAGTGTTGTAGCGATCAAAATTGGTATAACAGTCCTTACATACTGCTTATATGTTTTCATGTGTACACAATATGTATGTTACAGACAATTATCTATGTTGACCATGATCAACGTCATGGTATTCTTAATTAAAACGAAAATTAACATGAACTTTCTTATTGGGTACAATTTGTATATTATAAATTCTTTTTTCTTTTAATGCAAAGTTAATATAGTACATCTCGAGTAACAGCGCAGCAACTTCGCAATTTTTTTCGATGCAAGATTAATTTTAAACATTAATAATTTTGTTTGGTATTACCTGTGTCTGCAGAAAACAACTTTAAGATTCTTAGTCACGACATAAATGCCGTACCTAATACGAAAAGTGTTCTACGAATCTAGTCCAAAGATGTAAATTTCTAGCCAATCAAATTCGACTTTATAAATACGTACCTTTATTTTTGACTATTTCACTGCAGTCTAACTCACGAAAGTGAAGGCGAGGTTTATTTTGCTTCTTATACCTAAATTCTTCACTCATTTGCAAGTTATTAAGAAATTATATTATTGGCTCATTTTTGATATTCACATTAGTTGCCAACAGAAAGCTACTGAACTAATAAGTGGTCTCTGTTTTACTTAAATTGATGATTCGAAATTATTTTACACATATAGTGGAAGCCACGAACTTATTGGTGTTTATTAAAAATTCTGTTTTAAATAAATAAAAAACTGATTGCAAAGAATTCAGAAGAATAGAAAAGATTTAATATTCAGAAACATTGTTATGTGATATTTTACTTTTATTCTTCGATAAGTAGTTTTTTTTATAAACTAGTAAAATACTTAAATAACTAACTCAATAAGTTTTAATTCCTATGTTCAACATTACAAGAATCGCTTCCATATTATTAAACTTCCATATTAGTTACAGTTGAATGAATAAATACATTTCTTCCTTGTTTTTTAAAGTAGAACATGTAGAAGTGATCAAATATTTCTGGGTTCCTACCTAAAAGAATGAGTTTTTCTAGTAGATATTCTTTTAAAAATTATGTCAAATATTCAGAAAAAGAATTCTTGAAAGTTGCTGCTAATCTACGAGCTATTAAAAAAAACAATAATGCGATAATACGATGTTCCGTTTGAAATAATAAAGATCCCATTCTGGTGAATCTGTTCGTTTGACAAATGGACGTTTATTTATCATATCACCCATTAAAATTTTAAGGCAATATTCTCATTACCTTTGTGTACTATTGCTACCATTTTTACATGTTTCGTGTTGTTGGCTGATATAGTAAAAATAGATTTCGGCGCAATACAATAAAAGGACGATCGATAACTCCCCTAAAATGAACACTGAGAAAAAAAATTCAAAAACAGGTAACTTATTTCTCATCTGAAATGTAGTGCTAGAAACAGGAAACAATCTTTTTTCTAGATGAATTCGATATCTCGTCTTGTTCTTGAGATATAGCAAAAAATGTGTTGTCGGGGGGTATTTTTGAGCGTCAATTACACCCCCTTAAACCGAAAAAAAGCAGCTAAAAAAATACGTGTCTAATATCTTCCGGTGTGCTACATCTTTGCAAAATTTTATCTCAAATCGAAAGGGGACAACGTTTGCTTGTTAGTTCTTTTTGCGAGTTTTTAATTTACATTTAGAAAACTCCGTATTTGTTTATTTTATGAAAGTAAAAATAAAACCCTTCCAGTTTCATTTCTCTTGTGCTTATTATTAGAGGTTCTGTTTGTCATTGTCTACTTTCAAATGAAAGTAAACAAAATTGTATTGCTTACCGTATTCACAATATCTGAATGTGTCAATGTAGTTTTTAAAGCAGTCGTGAAATAAAAATTATTGTTGTATATTGTATTATTGTATAATTTTGTAAAAAGTATTTGTGTCTATGTATGTGTATAGTGTGTCCACGAATACACCTAATTATACTGTTTTATTTTGATACTAAAAAATCATTCTTTGTAAAAATTTATTATTTTGGAAAGTTTTTTTATGATAATCAGAATATTGTTTAAATGTACAGAGCGATTAAATATTGTTGTCCATTGTTTTTTTGTTGGGCCTCAAAGTACCGTAAATTATTCACTAAATACATATGTCGGAAATCTAAGCAAGAAACGTATTTTATTTTATGTTTACGATATCCATTTATTAGATAGAGGAAATTCACAATAAGGCATTTAGAATGACAGAAATAATAGCATACACACGGCTGATTTTTTATACGGGAAATGTAAAAGGAAGGAGATCTCGATTATTATTTTAATTGTAGTTCCTGATTAAATGCTCATTCAACGAGTGGCGAGAGTAAAGTATATTGATAGGTACAATTAGGTAAGACAACCAAACTTTAGTTAAGCCAACCAAAAACTAGGTTTGAACAGGGAAATATATATCATGTTGTTTAAAATAAAATACAGTTGGAAGAACGAAACAAATAATTGCCACAAGCAAATTTCCTTCAACAAATCAATTTAGATGACTCTCTCAGTGTAGATACCGGTTATTTATGTAAATGTAACTTAAAAACAGCAAGTGTTGCTAGAAATTCAGATATCAAGTTTGTTAGTTAAATAGTAAATAGTAAAATGAAGTTAATAAACGATTACAGTAAGCACGAAACCAGGTCCAATTACAGTAAAAATATTTGCAATGAGAAATCCAAATGTCATATCTGAACTTCTAATGACATCTGTAGCAACTTTTACTCACGCAATTTTTAATTGCTCTTAAATAACTGGTACTGTATTCCAGGCATAATTTCCAGTTTTCTTAATTTGTGATTACCTTATATTCCAAAAAAGTAAAACTTTTCATAAGATTAAAAAATATAAAGTTTATAAGGATACACTCAAAAAAGTAGATATTACCAGCTATGAGAAATATAAGACCGTTCAATATAATTTACTATAGAATAGTAATAGTAATAGTTTCCTTTTTGTTGAATAATGCAAAATTTGATCGAAAATTGGTTGGATTACAAATTCATTACTTTTTCAGTAGTAATACCTTTTTCTATAAATAATGAAATTGAATTACGTACCTAGAAGCAGTACCGCTTTTATAGCTTTATCCTGCCATCCATTTCACATAGTTTCAGGACGTAAGAATCTAATATAAGGAGTATTCACACAGCGTTTAGTTATTTTATAAATGTACTACACGTACCTTCAGTTAAGTAACAAAAACTACTAAAAGGAAGTATATGGTGAAGTTATTCGGGCTATGTACAGTTTGTTAATACGGTAAAAATCCTATAACAGACTATATAAATTGTTTTTCTTTTATAATGTGTACGTATAGTAACGTTAAGTTGTTACACCCACTTCTTCACCCCCATCTTCGTCTCTAAATCCGAAAATACTTTGCTGGAAAGTGAGAATTATTAACATCAAATGTGTTTGTATGTTTAAAATAGAAGCCATTCAGCAAAATTTCTACTGCTATCACCTTGAAATATAAATTATTAGTTTGGCGCGTACGCTTTACTTTAGAAAGTGTATAAGGAGTGGAAAACTATAAACTTCGAAGATAGTAGCCGTCTAATTTCGAATAAAATACAGCGAATCAATGGCTACGTACATATTTCTGGGAGAATAACACGTTTATCTAACGACAAGAAAATTTAATGCGTTCCTTTTTAAGCAAATGACGGCAATATTTGGCGTTAGACGTTGCATTTATGGTATGAAAGTGAAAATGTACATACATATGCAGCAGCGGATTCATCATTGATTTGGTTATTAAACGACGAATATAATATACGCGGATTGTTTTCGCAAATTTTGGAATATTTAGTTTACGAGTTTGTTCCATTTTTTATTATTGATTCTGCATACTTAACTTGTTGTATATGCATATTAATGCAAAATTTGGATTCTGTGTCGATTGTAGTGACACACATTTAATTAATGGTGCCATTTCTAAATAAATTTAAATATTTAAGCCATTAAAGTGGACGTTTCCGTAGAATATCATTCGAACAAAACTTTTACTAGAAATGCGTAAATGTAGGTCCTATTCTTGCGTTACAGTGCCAATTTATAACAGTTTCCAATTTCATCTTTATAAGCAATTTGACATTTTCTATTTTTCTTTTGCGAGCTGCTTCTATACCCGCAAGAAGTTTTTAATCCAATTACAAATACATCCTTTGTAACTTTCGTAGAAGTAAATTAATCACTGGTCCTCCAGCTGATTAGAATACGTTATTTTAATGTTGAAATATTATAAGAGCAAATATAATAACTTAGTGTTATTAGTTGTCTAATCGTGTGTAATATTTGAAGTAGTCCTCGACGTTATCACTCACTTTCCCTGGGAGTTAAAAAAAATTGTACATGCAGACCATTTCAAGAATGTAACCTATTTGTTTGAAGAGAATATTGTCATTAAAAATCAATATGTACTAGTTTTGTTCTACCTGATGCATAATCAATAAGTCTAAGGCTGTTAGAGGGAGAGATGTTACAGCGAGAGACGATTGCGCCAATTTAATTACAATTCGATTTGAATAGTCACAACACCGACGTAATCCAACTTCAACGATCGATCGCGCCTTTAGGAAAATTGGAATTTACTTCAAAGTTACTGATAACTTTCTGTCGGTTGCTTTTAAAAGAAGAATTCAACGTATTAGTTATATGAACAGCGATGTTCGAAATTAAGAAAGGAAAACAAGAATTTTTCAAATACAATAGCTATTTACGAGGGTGGTACAAGTACTACCCGTGTTTGGAGACAGATGGCGCTTTGTGTCAAAATCTGCATTACCGACTGTGAGCACAATTTTTTAGTCGCCGTTTGTCAAAATTTCGGAGAGATTCATCGAGTGGTGTTGCTTTGAGAGCTGTTGAAAGTGAGCAAGTTTATCTGTTTGTGGAATCATGGAAATACCAGTAAGTGATTCGATTTTTTTTTATGGGAAAACGTGTGCTGAAATCGAAGAGAAGTTTATAAGGACCACGCACCTTCGATGACTACCATCAGATACTGGTTTAATGAATTTAAGCGTGGCTGAACATCCGTCTTTTATGAAGAGCGGCCAGGTCAATGTGATCAATAAAGTTCACGATATTAGGTTAGCAGACCGCCAGGTGAAGATTAGAAAGATTGCTAATATGCTAAACATCTCAATTGAACGTGTGCAAAACATCCTTCACGAAAAATTGAGTACCAGAACACTATCGGCGAGATGGGTGCCGCGTTTGCAGAGGATTGACTAAAAACGGAATCGCCTGATAACTTCAAACCAATGTTTGGACATATTTAAGCGCAGTACGATTGAGTTTCTGCAGCGTTATATGATTCTAGATAAGACATGGATACATCACTACCAGAAACCGAAGGTCAATTGGAAAAAAAATGTGTTTCTCTCGGCGAACGTGCACCAAAGAAAGCGAAGACGATTTCGTCAGCCGGAAAAGTTACGGCGATGATTTTTTGGGATTTTGAGATTCGCAAGGATTCGCATAATTCTAGTTGATTATTTGGAGAATGGAATGACAATACTATGCGGATTTATTGGACAGATTCGACGCAGAATAAAGAGAAAAAAGCACCACCCTGCGAAGAAAAAAAAATCTCTACCACCATGATAACGCCCCGGCCCACTCATCGGCAATTGCGACAGCGAAACTAGTCAAGTTACGATACGAATTGGTACCCTACCCACCATATTCGCCAGATTTGACCCTCTGGAACTTTTTTCTTTTTCTAAACTTGAAAAAATGGGGCGGCGGAAGGCGGTTCATGTCAAATAAAGAGATCATTGCCGAAACAGAGGCCAATTTTGCGGAGTTCGACAAATCCTATTATTTGGATTGCTTAAAAAAATTAGAACGCTGGATTAAGTGTATAGAACTACAAGGAGATTATGTCGAGAAACAAATTTACTAAATGAAAAACAATTGCGTTGCCTTCTTTAACAGAGGTATTTATTGATCATATGTCTCAATGGACGCAAGCACAGTTTTGCGGTCGAAGATGTGTTTGCAATATATCCTAGATCGCAAAGGTATTTATGGCCTGAGTGACATACTATGTTTCTCTTACTATTGGTACAAATTTTCGAAAAAAGCAGCATTTTATGAAGATATTTAACTATTGTTTATATACTTCAATAACTCAAAGTAGTTAATTTCTGTTATATAGAATGTCCAGTGCGTAGATGGAGTATTATTCCTTTCCCGAGCGATTTAGAGAAAAGAAGTATTCAAAGACAAGTGCTGTACAACATAAAATTACATTCATGTATACAGGCTGTTCAGTTTCCGCAACGAACGATACAAGTTTATATAGTTTTTTAATGGAACACCCTGTAGATTACTACGTTTTTGGATGCCTCTCATTTAAAAATTGTCATTTAAAAAATTTTGCAACTCAGCTAAATAAAAATGATTATGAAAAACCTTTCTGGATTAATTTTTTAAAGCAATGCACAACGAGTACTTTACACAAAATATTACTCCCGAAATGCTAGCAAATGTTCAACAAAACGTAAGGAATCGTATAGAGTTTGTTCGAAGAAAAGTGGTGCTCACTTCGAATAGATGGTAAAACTGTTACCATAAATTAAATTTTACATATTACTGGTAATGAACATCTTTAGAAAAACAAAAGTTTATAGTATTTCGTCGCAACACTCTATGCATTTTAGCAAAAAACTTATCTGTATAGTTTCATATTTTATTTACTAAAGAACGACACATTTCAGGTATAGAAAAATGTTCATAACAAAAATCTACAACAATTTCTCATATTCTTGAAAAATATACAGTGTTCCATTTAAAAAAGTTAAAATAGCATGAATCAAACATAGCAACGATTTCGATAATTTTATTTTGTGCAGAAATTGAAAATTTTTGATTTGAAGACTTTTTCTCTAAATTACTCATGAAGGAATTATCCTCTATCCATGCACTAGGTGGACACACCATGTCTAATGTGCTAATATTTACGTCTCTGGATACGTAAAATTATATTACATCCCGTTGTCAAGAGCAATCAATATAAATAACCCGTAAATTGCACTTGCGTCCCATCATAAGGCAATAAGGACTGATTTTCGTAGAAGATGGTAGCAAAGTGGGATTGTTCACGGATTGGATAGATGTTCTGCAAAGTCTATAGTGCATAACATTTAAGAGGTTTTTTGATCTAGTTCTTAGGTATTTTTGTAAGTTCTGAGGATAATCAAAATCAGCCTTTTTAAATAGATATACATATGTTGCAATATTTTTCGAAAACTTATGATATATTTAGAGTTATGTTCATGTAGATAAGATAAATTGATTTAATTATTTTTTTTTGGTTTTGGGTTTGTATATTGTTATTTAAATAATATTTAAAACAAGGTACATTTCATGTTCTTGCCATTATTTAACCATAGAAATATTATTAAAAACGGTTCGTCGCCCTATGTCAAGAAACCATCAAACATCAAATATTTAGATGTGTAATAGTTTTAATTTTCACCTCTTTCCTTTTAGCGTTGCCAATTTTAAGTTATCTAGAATTTTCGTACAAAATTTACTTGCGTAAAAGCAACTTTTTGAAAATTATTTTTAGACGATTTTGAACTAGGTGCATAAGAAAACCATATCTTAAAAATAGTTTCGTTCTCGAGTTCATTAATATTATGTGTGACTAAAATTCGGCGTTTTTAGATTACTTTATAAATTATAGTTTGCTAATTTTAGAGGAGAAGATTTACGTTTTGGAAATATATAATAGAAAAAGTTGTATTAGACCACATTCATTTGTCGCTTGGTAGATTAATGGCATTCTATTCACACGATTCAAAAATTATCCATTTCATACTTATGCAATTTTATATCACAATTCAGTATTAGAAATTATTTTTCTGCATCTTAGGAATTATTCACTGTTATGCAACAGTGCAACAAATTAAAGTAAGTAAAATCAACATTGAATTTTGTTTTGAAAAAAAGAAATTTACAAGTTTATCACGTGAGCGAGTTAATTCTTTGTACTTATTACGCCTGTCATAATATTTTCTTGAACAATATGTTTGAAAATAAACAAATTTCAGAATTGATTCGACACAAGTTAGATAGATCAAAATATTATTATAATGTATAAATTAATATCATCACATAATCGTATTGCAAATCGTGTAGCATTCAGCACGTGCGAATTGGACTTGAACACCAATTTACCGCGCAAACACCAACCAATACAAGAACCAAAATCGTAAATATGAGTTTTCACGCACCTGTAGTAACATGGTTATACACCTTCACTATGTGATGCTGCTGTTAAACTGATCTGCTGCATAAGTGTATCAACATTTCATCTGAATCCGTTCCTTTCACCGGACCAAGCCGCGAGCGCTTCGTTTTGTTATGCACGTTTCCGCAGAGGTAGATTGAAAGAGGAAGTATTTCATCGCTTTAATGTACTTATTGTATATGGGAAACGTTCGTGCCCAAAATGTACTCATAAATACACAACGATAATTGTTTAATTAACGCATTCATCTGGGAGTGGAGTAACTAGCAATTAGACAATAATTTAGATCATTCGTCCGTGTATCAGTCAACATATTAAATCGGAATTATTGAATGATTAACTGAAGCGTAAGAAGCTTCTAATAGAATTTGGAAATATCACTAAGCAACAGGTTCGTTTATTACTGTCTCACATTCTCAATATGTAACTCAAAATAATTACCTACACAATCGGCGCTAAAATCCATATTTACATAAGCTTAAGGATTTTAAGTAAAACAGAAATCCAAACCTAGAGAAAAGAACTACGTCCTTACATCTGCAATACGCTGTGATGTTCATCTTTGACATCTCGTCGGTAAGCCCCTCAATAATTTTAAATCCGTTTATATGCAGGGCAAACTAGTAAATTGTAAGAATACTTTACGTTTTGAAGTTAATGCCTTGCGATGTTCATCATCAAAATGATAATGTTGCAGGGTGGGAATTGCTATTTCCTTGGAACTTCCCTAACCGTTGGAGTAATTTCTGAAATACGAAAATGTAAAATCTTCCCAATTCTCCTAAATAATGTTCAGTTTCGTTTTATAATGCACTAATATGAAATTGAAAGAAACGTTATTTCCCATTTACGTTTTTAAGTTTTTCGAAAACTAAAATGATAATAAAAAATATGGGTTAACGTTGGTTGGATTGTATATTTATTAACCCTCCAATAACTGTTGTCGGTCTCTCAGACCGAAGCAACTACTTTTAAATAAATGAGCGAGTCATTTTTTGAACGATTGTTATGTGCTGCCTTGTATCTTCCTAGTTTGCCCATTGACAGCTCAGTGCATTAAATCACGTTGAAGTGAACATATGTTACTTTTCCAGCTATCATTTCGGTCTCCCAGACCGAAGCGGTTAAGTGTGTTTTCATAAGTCTCAAAAAGTGTTTGTGTATAAATTTGAGTTTATAAGGTATTTTTGCTTCTTTTTGTGTTTTTTTTTGCTACTGCAAGTTATTTGTAGTCATCATGGGTGATTATGAAATAGAGCAAGCTCGGTTGACCCGATAGATGGAGGAATGTTTGGCTGAACACCAACAAGAAACTCTGTTTGATGAAGAAGCTAATGACAGTTCAGACAGTAATGAAGAAGATATCCTGCAACAATGTAATCAAGATAGTGAATCTGAGTAAGAAATCTCTGATTCTGAAAACTTGGACGATATTGATGTAAACGCAGATGAGCCATGGTTTTTAGGTAAAGATAAAATTACCAAATGGCTAAAACACGTGCCACCTCAGAGAGTCAAAGTCAGACCAGAAAACAAAATTGAGCGTCTTCCAATGTTAAGATTACCGACCAGAAATATGAAAAACCCTCTTGAAATTTGGAACTATTATTTCTCAGACGAATTGTTGAACATTATTGTTGTCCACACGAACAATTTCACAAATTCTGTAGCAGGAAGATATTCAAGAAAAAGTGATGTCAGACCTATCGACAAATTAGAAATTCAAACTTTTTTGGGACTATTATATTTTGCGGGAGTTCTAAAGGCAAACCGACTAAACGCAGCTGATCTATGGAGAACAGATGGCTCAGGAGTAGAAATATTTCGTATAACAGTGTCCTTGAATCGTTTTAGATTTCTACTCTGTTGTATCAGATTTGACGATAAAAATACAAGAGATGAACGGAAAAAAGTGGATAAACTTGCATTTATTCGAGACATTTTTAGTATGTTTGTCAGTAAATGCAAATCTGATTTTGGTTTGTCTGAATATGTAACAATAAACGAGAAACTTGAAGCTTTCCGGGGAAGATGCAGCTTCAAGCAGTACATTCCGTCTAAACCCAATAAGTACGACATCAAAATTTTTGCATTGTCAGATGCAAAAATGTATTATACAAGTAACCTGGAAGTGTATGTTGGCCAGCAACCAGAAGGCCCATTCAAAGTAAGCAACTCTCCAGATGCCATTGTTGAACGACTTTGTGAACCAATAAATAATTCGAAAAGAAACTTGACGGTAGATAACTGGTTTACAAGTTTTCCTTTAGCTGAAAAAATAATAAAGAAAAAATAACTTTGGTAGGAACAGCTAGGAAAAACAAAAGAGAGCTGCCCTTAGAATTTTCTAATCCTGCAAACCGACCAGTATGTTCTAGCATGTTTGGATTTCAAAAAAATAGCACCTTAGTTTCGTATATTCCAAAAAAGAAAAAGAATGTTTTGCTTGTTTCTACTATGAATGCTTTTGTCTTATTTTGTGTAAATAATCCGGAAAGTAAAATTGTAAGACGGGAATTTTTGAGAAATCTGTCAATGGCAATGATTCATCTACATTTACGAAGAAGGGCTACACTACAAAATCTGCCACAAGTAATGAAACTGCGCATACAAGAAATATGTAAAACAGAAATTGAATCAAGTATCAGCCAGACAACAACAGGCAGATGCTTCTATTGTACAACAAAAGCTAACCGAAAAACGAGATTCAAGTGCAAAAAGTGTGAAAAGTTCATGTGCCTTACGCATATAAGTGTGGTATGTGATGACCGTGTGTCACAAAACTAATTTGGTGAAAATTTTTGAGAATATATGTATTTCTTTATTTTTTTTCTTAATAAATATTTATGTTTTGCGTTTTTTTAATAAAAAAAATATAACCAAAACAGTAAATTTGGCCAAATTAGAGCATTAAGTATGTAAAAAAAAAACATTTTTATATGCCGGTCTGTGAGACCGAAGCGGGTAACAATGTTCCAGAAATTCTAGCGGGTACTGTAGGGTTAAATTTTAATGTTTTTTCGATGTTCTTCTGTTCAATGCACAACGTGAACTTTTGAAGTGTGTCAGTTTTCCAAATCAAGTATGGCAACACTGCAATTGGAGAATCTGTGTTTCTTACATGATTGGTTCTGTTTCTTTAATGCGTACAGTTGATTCAAATTGAACTAAAAAAATTTTGCCTGAATGTAGATATTTCTATCATCTTTGCAGTGATGATAAGAATTGTGCATGCATCTTTGTTAAAGTCCGCAGATTACAATACAAAGATTCTAAAAATTAATATACCTATATTTCCTAACCTTTATAATGAGAAATATGGAAAAACTCTGCATAGGTCATTCATAATGAGTACTGAAATGATTATTGTGCGCAATACACCGATTTATACTTCTCATGTTGTTGAGTCCATTGTATAACATTTTAATTGGAATATTATTTATTTCTTTTGTAATTGCTGCTTGTAATTCATCTAAGTTATGTAGTAATATAGGTTTTCATCATAATTAAGCTGTCATTGTAAAACTGTTGAAATTTAAGGTAGTATTTGTAATATCTGATGGAACCCTGGAACATCAATCTAAATAAGATAAGCAACTAAACAAGTTATTTCAGAATGAAGCCTAGCCTTATCAGAAGATTACATCAAAAATCAAAATCTTCAACTTGAGCATAGGACCAGTCATCTCTCTGGGCCCGGAAGGTTGTGCCTTTGCTCTTCTTTCTTGTTATAAGGTTCGATTAGGTTTAAAACTATATTGTAACCTGCAGACTGTCTTATAAGTTCGTACCGATTCAAAGTTGTAATTTTTTAAATGGAACATTTCTATAGAGTGCTTTCTCTTGTTTTAAGACTGCTTTCACCTGTTAATATTTCAACCCAATGTTGGATTTACAAATTAGTTAATAAAAAATATAGAAAAAAATTGGAAATAAAATGCAAGTAAGTAAAACATAATTGCATCGACATTTTGTAATAAAATATTTAAACGTAGCATAATGACATTTTGATTCCTATAATAAATAACACGCGAAAAATGTATGAGCGATCTAGATCTTTTTCCCAACATTATTTGTTCTTTATTTTTTAGGAACTAATTTGTAAATTTAAGGCAATTTTTCTAGTAAAATTTGTACTGTTAAATTCTGATTAACAACATTTCTCTAGTAGAATGCTGAAAACGAAGTTAACATTGGGCTGATGAAATGATGAAATTACTTGTTTCTGTCATTGCAAATTTACAAAATAAATATTGACAGTAATTCAGTTTAAACAATCAATATTACAAGAAAATGCTTAATTTACGATTTTAGACTACTAATACGTTTTTCTGTCTAGAATTTTGCCTAATTAACCAAACTTATATATAGGATGTTCCCTAACAAATATTTTTTAGCAAAAATGTGTAATGCCAACTAATTTTACGCGGATCTCATAAACGCGATGCACAACTTAAGTAGCAAAATTATATTTGCTTAACGCGCATTTCCGGAGAGATGACTGGGATCCTATCGTTTCCCAGGGTCAGTTTTATGAAGAAACCTTAAACCCGTTTGTCCTCTAGCTAAATGACTGCGGCACGGAGGGGTTGGGAAAAATTGATATCCTGCCCGGTTGATAAACCGAGATATTTCAAGGACTAAAACGTCCCGACTGGGGGACGAATGTCGTTCCTCGGAAGGGATTGACTCTTAGCGGACGTTGAAAAAGTCCGCTGGTCGTCTGACGTGAATCCTGGGAGGGGGATGATCTTGAGGAACGACTACCTCTTGAACGCAACTATTGCCGCTCGCGCGGGCCCTTTCCCACGCGGCGGTGAGGATCTTCTCAAGATACTCGCGGAGTGTCGGGACTTCCAGATCGCGATGAATCTGTGAGTTCCTTACGAACCAGGGGGCTCCGGGAATTATCCTTAGAGTCTTATTCTGGAGACGCTTTAGGGATATTATGTGGGTAAAAGCCGCCGAGGACCAGGCCATAGCGCCGTAGGTCAACAGCGGTCCCAGGGTCGAGGTGTAGAGAAGCAACTTGTTCCTTAGGTGAAGGGGACTTCTTCGCCCTAAGAGTGGGAGTAACGAGTTGCGTACAGCGAGGAACTTCGATCTTATCTCCTGCATCTCCTTCTTCCAGGTGAGTTTCTGGTGGAAGTGGACTCCAAGGTACTGGAGAGAGATGTTTCTGTAACTCCGAAGTCTTCTATTTAGGAGACAGAATTTAACGCCGACACGGAAGAAATTTGTAGATTTCGTAAGTTTTGCCTCTTGAGTTTAAATTGATGGTAGATCTAGTTCTAAACATTTTTATTACAAAACAAAATGTAAAGAATCAGTGATGCATAATTATTAAAGCTGCCGATGTGAGTGCTGCAAGATTAGCGGCGATGTCAGTAAGCTAGTACGTCTAAGTTATAATAATTTATGTAATGTGTAACACTTACTCTATTAGAATGAAAATCCGTCACAACGAAGAAAACAACAGCTTCAGTTGCAAACGGCATCATAGTATTGAGCCGTTTAAGGCTACACGATAGCGTTCGATTTCCCGGAATGTAATACCACTGCTGTAGCACTCGCTCGTGGCAGCTTTAATAATTATCACTGCATGTAATTTTGTACAACGGAAATGTGCACTTATAAGCGACGGCATCTTAAGTGTGCCTAATCTGAATTAATAGGATGCATTTGTAAAATATTTTTCAATATTCAGCCCCATTAAGCAAGTATCGATTGGTAAGAGTCAATAAACCTCCGTTACTAATGTAATTTCAGACGATTTTACCGTAGCAGCTGGTTACCCAATTAGATTTTGAGAGTAATTAAGCGGTTGGGAACTTCATAAAAGTGTTAAATTTTAATGAAAAGTATTTCTGTGCGAAGTACGAAGTTCCGTGTGATGTTTCTAATAGCTACTTACCTCTAATTTACGCGAATTCTACGTATAGGTACGTAGGTATTGTAAACACATTTCTATGCACTTACAGAATTACTTTTACAAAGGATGGGTGGCGGTTTCTTAACAAAAGCAGTCGCGTTTTAGTTTAAAGTGTCAACATTTACCGAAATTTGTAGATGATGTTTTTTTAAAACCTACAAGACCTGTACTTATTGAGGTAAAGTAAAATTCAATTTAAAACTACATTACTGCTTCTGAAAAACGTCAAAAGTTGACCTTTTGTAATCATTTCTTATGAAAATGAATTTTTTATACATTTTCTATACGGCGTAAGCATTATAATCGTATTTTTTATATAATTATTCTACAGGCTGACCACGAGGAGCATTTACATTTTGGATAGGACGGTTACCCAGCCTGGGTTGCCGTGCCACAGTGGGGGAGAGAGCATTCAACTCCCGAGAGGTGGCCATTTAGGTATCTCAGTCACAATGGAACAGTGGTCGGTCGGGGATATAGATGAACCTGCTGCGGAACTTGTTTCCAGGTCGCGTGATTTCCAGGTTTGGAGATGTGCCCTGGCCTCCTGGATCTCCTGACCTTAACAAGTGTGATTTTTTTTTGTGGGGATATTTGAAGGAAAAAGCTTATCAACATGAACCCCACAATTTGGTTGACTTTAAGGCGGCAATTCGTAGATAGGTGGAATTGATCACAGAGGCGACACTGGAACGAGTGTGGAGGAGCTTCAAGGACAGAATTGAAAATTGCATCAGGGAAGCCGGACGTCACCTTCCTGACCTCATTTTCGTTACATAAAGTAAATGGCGTATCCCAACAAACATGTTAGATAAATTGAATAATTTTTTTTTTGTTAAATTGATAGTGTTTTGATTTTTTTTAAATGTAAATGTTCCTCGTGGTCACCTTGTAATACCTCAATTTGCGTTATATAAAAAATGTTGATGGTACTCAGTTGAGCTCATAATGTATATAAATAAATAACGCGTGCTGGTCTAATGGAAGTGTCACTGAACACACCAGTTAATAAAAGTTTTCTTACTTTTAGTTTGCACAATGCTTTTTATAAAGTAATATAAGGTTTATTAGTTAAAATTAATAAATGTAAAAAATTCAAACCTTCCTGGTAGTGACTATTTCAATATTCAGAGTGTAAAAAGAATCTATAAAAACTGAAGGTTAAACACAAACTAAAAAGATATTGTTTTCTTTTATTGCAACTCTTGAGAAATTGATATGAATTAATAAAAAATAGTTCCAAGAGAGCCCACTTTTATTAAGAAACCATCACTTGCCCTTTGCAAAGCGAATTTCTCTGATTTTGTACGTTATTCCCCAAATAACTTGTAATAATTCTTTAATTCTTAGTATTGTCTTGACATATGCATATTAGGGTACCCCTTATTTTTCAAAGTAAAGAGTTGTTGGATGCATATCCTCTTATTTTCTTCGTTTTATCGTAAAACACTAGCAAGTTAATACAGGTTGTTTATAGCTTCAAGAAGTGAGATATTATTCTTCTATGAAGAAAAAAACTGTCGTAGAAAACTGTTATTTCTAGACAGTAGAACAAATTGAAACAAAATTATCAACGTTATTTGCTGAAGTAAAGGAGTTTTCCAGAGTTCAGTGTATTTTCTTTGGTTAAATTTGTCACCATCTTTAATCTCCGTCAATCTGATCTCGTACAATTTTCGTAAGATTTTATGGATTTAAAAGCATAAATGTTGGTAGGTTGTTCGAACTGCTAAACTGGATCCAAGCCTTGACAAAGGTTGTAACAATAAACTGGAAAAATCCTTCAATGCTTTCTTACCTTTGTTAGTCAATTTCCATTGAAATCGTAATACGAATGTTTCTAGCGATTAAGTAGCTCTGACCATGGTCGCGATTGGTACACAGCTCTAGGAGGAATATTTCTATAACCTTTTGTATCTTATTTTTTCTATCTTGAATGAATAAAACAAACACGTCTTGCGCTATCGAAAAATGACCAATAGTTGACGCATATATGTATGTACATACCTACATATGTATGTATGACTTTATAGATGTTTGGACGCAATGTGCCACGGTTTAATGTGTTCCAAACTTTATAAAACATTATTTAGAAATGTTTTGTGATAAAACGAAAAAAAAAGGGTATGCGATCACAAATTCTTTACTGAAAAATAAGGAACATCCTAATGTATGTACTCCGTACTCCTTTCAGCACAATTCAATAAAAGATATGCAAATAGCCTCGTTGTTTTTCACATTTTTAAAGAGATCTGGATGCTCTGCTCAAACTTGAAATACAAAGTAAATACTACACGTGAAGTATACATACGTACATACATTTTCATCCATGTTTCGATTCAATACGGCCGAATAATTAGAGCCTATTAGACAACGAGAAACTAAAAAGGCAAAGTAACACGGTAGGTAGTAATTATATCCGGTGATGTATTCAACTATGTGCACAAGCTTTTGGAGTTGTTGAGAAATACAAGTTTAGCCTATGTGATGTTTTAATTTCTTAAATAAATCGTGTCACTATGTAAAAATTGTTTATTTTTGGTGTTACTACTTACAGCTAGTGTGTCTGTTACACTTATCGTTACTATAACAGAATATTGTCTGGGGAGATATACAAGGATAGTTCTTAATTATCGCTAAAAGAATGGTCTTGATAAATGAGGAAACGTTTTGTTTGTTGAAACCGTACCATATACGTAAACTTTCGATATCTTGTCTTCGTCTATTTAAAATCCGCATAGCAGTAATTGGACTGAAGATTGTATATTTTCGATATTCATATATTTTGAATTATTGGCTTTTGTAATATAACCATTACAGAAAATTGTCATTTTTTGATTTGTAAAATATGTGTACAACAGTCAAATAAATAAAACAAATGTATACGTAAAATCAATAAATAGATAAAATTGAAGCAAACAAAAAAAGCAAATGGTTATATAATTTGACTTCCCAGTAATCGATGCCCTTCTGGGAGCTGGCTAAACGGTGATACGGGACTCGTATGCCGTTTCGCAAACAAGTAGGGTGGATATGATTGCCACCGTTTAGAGGAAATGTTGATTTGTTCCGATGGACGTGTACGACTGTTGACACAATAAACACAGATGGTAGAGTGAGTATATTTTCTTTTGTGAAGTATGTTTTGCAACTTTCTTTATGTTCCAGATTACAGAGGATTGTAACCGCCTGTTTCTGCAGGACAAAAATACTGTGAGCCTCTGTCGGTGTTTCCCAGAAAAATATGTCATAAGAAATAAGAGAATGAAAATTTGCAAAATAGTCCGCTTTTGCAGCTTCGTGACTGGCCATATGCTTCGTTCTTCTTATAGAACACAGGGTAGATGACAACTTTTTGGCTAGCCCATCTATGTGGCAGTACTACTTTAGACGCGTATCTATCGTGATAGATACGTCTGAAACATTCACTGGCGCGGGTAGATCTTTATTTAGAAATATCAGCTATTGAATCTTTTTCCACGTTGACCTTCAATTTATTTGCGGAAAGCCGATTTTGGGCATTAGTAATAGCACTGTTGGATTTTTCCCGCAAAACACCCAGACAAGGATTGAGAATGAAAAACAAAGGATCAAGAATGGAGCTCTGCGAAACGCCAAATTTAATATTCATTGGCGAAGACAACGCACCATTCCACTCTGTCGGCTGCAACCTGTCAGCAAGGTAAAATTTTAGCAACTCTAGGGGAGTTTCTCGTCTTCCGTAATACTGCAAGTTCTCAATCAGGACATCGTGACTAACAGAACTGTCAAATGCGTCGTATATCTGCTCTACCATGGTTTGTATGCTAGCTATTGTCGAGTGACCTTTTCTGCAACCATGATTAGAAGTTAAAAGCCTTTGACCCTCTAGGTATCTAGTAAGCCTCGATGCTACAGCTGCTTCAAAAGCTTTCGATATGGACGGTAGAACACTAATAGGACGATAATTCCCTGGTTGGTTTTTGTCATCCTTATATATATGTAGGAACAATTTTGCCTACTTGTAATAAGCCAGGAAACACTTCTTCCTTAAATTCAAAATAATGTTTTCTATCTCGCAACGTGACAGGGGAGTAAAGTAAAAGGATGCAGTATTGTTTAAGTGATGTTTAGTAAGAAGGTTCTTAAACGAAATGTTGGAATGTATGCTGTCCACCAGTCTACCATCTCTTCGCCCACCGTACTGAAGTATTCGTTCAAATTGTCTACAGTCAAAGAGGTTGTGCCCTCATTATGCTTGCCTGCAATTTTTGGTTCCCTGTTTATTGCTTTGGACTTATTGAACGAGCTTTGTATAAATTCAGCATTTGCGTTTCGTTTACTTTCAGCTATTTCACTTAAGTATATCTTTTTCAGGTCACGATATATGATATAACGCACAGAATTCTTTGATTTTTTGCTGCACAAGCCCAAGCAGCAGGTGTATTTCTTCATATTATTGAATTATTGCGTTTTGTTGTGACCTGCGCCATTCGTTCTTAAAAACATAGAGCAGGGGTGGCGATACGGCATAAGTTACCCTTTTTTGTGAAAATCCTTGATTTTTGCAGTTATAACATTAATATAGTTCTATTGTATACAGCGAAATGCTCAATTGACTAAAATTTGAATCACATCGCATGTAAGACGTTTGAAATGTCGGGCAATAAAGAAACAACGGAATTGCGTAAAAAACTTAAATTATCTTAACTATCTCAAAAGCTAAGCCAAGCTAGATAGGTGTATGTTGAAGAAAGTTGGCATGAATTGAAAAAAGGTATTCAAAAACGCAATAATACACAGGTGTTTCATTAAAAAAAAATAGAACATATCGCGTGGGGCGGAAACTGAAAGCCCTGTATATTTGAGCATAATTTTATGTTGTGCAGAACTTATTTCCAAATATTTTTTATTATAAAACTTTTTGCAAATACAGTGAAAAGTAAACATAATAAAACTTATTGTCAGATATGCTAATAATTAAGTATATAAGAAGCGCAATAAATTCTTTGTTGCTAGATAATTATTGTTCTTTATAATTTATTATTTAGTCTTTCATTGTATTTCTTTTGCTTAATTGGCTCTTAAGAAATATTTATTCAAAAATGCATATAAACAGTCTATTCGTAATTCTTATCGATCTCGAAAGTTTTATGTAAGTGGGTTAAAATTCTTCTTTTTTTGTTTTCTTGAATACCACCTGTAATGTACAAAACGAAGAATTGAAACCTTATAGCGAATTTAGTTCATTGCCTACACTATACTTCAGACTTGACCAAAACCCATTAATGTAAAAAACATTCTTGGTTCTATTTAGTTGTAAGATACTGAATATTATTCTTCCACATGGTTTTTTCTCAGTTGAAGAAGTGATATATCTTATAGAAATTTCAAAAATATACACAGTGTTCCTTAGAAAAAAAATATTAAAATTCAATTTTTTTTTGTCATTTGCTTCTGCTTATGATTACATTGTGCTAATTGCAAAATGCAACAAGCTGGGCACCCGGGGGCTAAACCTAATTCGAGTACGTTGAATTCAACGGTGCCAATGGTTTTGAAAAGTTAGCTCGCGTTTTCGAGCAATTTCAATTTAAAAATTTTAGGCTCAAGGAACCTTCTGGAACATTTTGGAATTTTCCGGAAAACCTGATCAATGGCCGAGAAGCTTTCTGGAACCTTCGAGAACCTTCCATGGACCATCCGTGAACCTTCTAGAAACTTTCATCTTCGCTGCTGCCACTTGATCAAATGAGTATATAGACGGTGCTGATAACCGCTGAGAGCTCAATCTGTTTTCAGAAGCCAAAGTGTTAACATCTAAATATTAAAGCAAATAATCCAAACCGAAGAGAATAGTGAAAAGTTCGAGATTGTTCATTGTATTGACTTGTAAAATCAATTAATTTGAAATAAATGGAAAAATGTTCTAAATTGAATACCTTTTGTTGTTACGTGTGGAAAATTTATAATTACGACCATTCGGCGTACAATAAGTGCTGAAACCCCTGATTTGTATCAACAATATTTCTCACAAAATGTTTTTACTATTGTGTATTGGCCGCCGTCTATTGTTTGTACAACGTGCGTTTTAAATTTGAGTAAATGGACAAAAACCGGAGCCGCTATGCCATTTGGTGTTCTGATGATTTGGATAGATCCAAGAGAACATGATCCAGCTGAATGTTATGCGTGCGTGAATTATACTAACGGTATGTACAGAAGAAAAAGTGGTTCTTTGAAATACATTCCAACAACATATACTCAATTGCCGCTACCGCATTCAAATACAATTCCTGTTTCAATAAGACCAATTTCAACAGAACAATCTGAGCTATCAGCATTAGATACCATGAAAACCGAAGAAGCAGGCGTATCTTGTATGAACCATCAAATGTCACTGCGCCATGCAATTACACTGAAATCACGCAATCTCGTTTGAATAATACGATAAGAAGCCTGAAACTGTCACAACGAAATCCATTCTTTTAGCAAAGGACTTGAAACAAACGAACATTTTGGCAGCAGATATTTGGATATCAGCAATCAATCGTCGTCATCGATTTACAAAAAAATGATGAAACTGAATCGATTAAATTTTTTTCAAATAGTTTCTATTTAAGTGAAGTAACGTCATACATTTTACTATTGCATTTTAGAAATGAAAATCGAGAGAAATTCTTACAAGTAGTAGCTCTATTGAGTTTAATTAATACTCTATTTATTTACATCTTTTACATTTGATGTGTGTTTTTCGATTACGACTTACTAACTATTTGTTGTACTATTTTCATTCATCACCTATTTGATAGTCCTAATGCTTAAGTAAGACATCAACGGACATTACTCCGACATGCTTTCGCAATAAAAGCAATGTCAGCGTCTGTCTTCTTGATGTCAATACACTATATCTTCCGGGTAATGAAGAAAAATTTAATTGTTCTTTGATTTAAATTTTACGTTGGTAAATTGCGGACATAACTTACATCTAATTCTGATCTAACTTACATCTAAAATAAAACCAATCAATAGCTATTGATGATGCTTATTAAACTAATAATAACTTCTCATTAACACTTATTTTAAATATCTTTTAAGTCTATTTTTATGCACTTTCACCAGTTTGTTTTTTATTTTAATAGTTACGTTGGGTGTTGGTCAAAAAATGATGAAAATTACATTTTTTGGGGTTTTTAGGCCTAACATCTTTAAATTGCTCGAAAACGCGAGCTAACTTTTAAAGACGGTTAGCACCATTGGATTTAGCGTACTCGAATTAGGTTCACCCCCGGGTGCCCAGCTTGTTGTAAAAAAAAGTTTCCAATTCGACCACAGTGTATTATCGGGTAATAGAATATTCGTCGTAAGTCTAATATAAAACAAATGTACGCCTTACGTATTTAATATTTTCAAGTACTAGGGGTACTCCAAGCAACACAACATAGATAAATACGAAAATGAAGAGAGGAGACCCCTGCGCCTTGCAGATGTTGTTCTGTATTACGAGCAGGAGAATTATATTGAGACTAAAATTGGTTACAAACTAGCTTTGAAATTTTTTACAGCTGTATTGGTTTCGAGATTTTGGTAACGCTTTTTAATCATTTACTCTAGTGGGGTTGCTTAGAAGCTTGCGTTTTGGCAAATTTAAAAATGCGTAAGTACATATGTCTGATGCTGTCGTCAGACATACGCATTTTTGTAAAAATATTTTCGCTCTAGTACAGACTAGAGCGATCGTAGCTAAACAAATATTAATTCATATGATGGTATAGGTATAAAGGGAAGTGCAAGAAATCTTCAGTTTGACATGAAATGTGAACTTTTATCTTAAAAAAGCCTGGATTAGATATTAGAGAATCAAAAACGCAATGTGTAGAAATGTTAGATTTCTAAGGAACTATATTGGAGCATAAAATAATCCTAGATCCTTTCGTTACTAAACTTTTTTAACAGTATTTTAATAAGTTATTGCGATTAATGGAATAATAATACAACTTTTATTATTTGGATGTTGTCTAATTTATGCTGTTTTAATATCACCTAGTTATACAAACGCGAGGTTTATTTGAAACATTATAATAACAATTTCTTGTCTAATACAGAATACGCCAATTTGCGAGCACAGACCGACTTAAACTGATTTCACCGATATGAATGAAACTATATTGATAAAAATTATAATAGTGGATGGTAACTACTGCTGATTCTCATTATTTACGGTTAATTACTAGAAAATAAGCTGCGTTTACGCAGGTATGCACGGAAACAATTTGCAATAAGAGTGAAAGTAAAAAATTGCTGCAATTAAGTAACAAACGTTTTAAATCGGGAAAATTCGTGTCAGAAATGTATTTACTATAGCATCAGGTGAATGTTAAGTTAATAAACTTGTTCCTGGCATGTATATATCTATATGCAATCTTTCTCCTAATTTATTTAAATCAGTTTCAGCTGTTCCATGAAAACTATTTGTAGTAATTGTTTTCTTTTATTGCTATTTAAATTCTTGTAGTATACTTGTCAGCAACAATTAGGTTATGTTTAATACAAAGGCAGCACAATCTGATTAATTACTGAACTGTTTGATATTGGTTTAGGTTTTTACATGTTGCTTTATTCATGCATGGTTATTTACTCTTCAATGTTTGAATAGTGAGTATTGGATAGTTAAACATGGAGAAATCTAAACAATAAGACTTAAGGGAATTAAAAAGGTAGCCAAGAATGTATTTCAATGATAAATCAAGAATTTCATTGATTACCATTTGAAATAATAAAGTACATTTTACTAAAGTTTATGTTGTCCATTTTACATTTCTACATTTTTCTACAGTTTTGAATTGGATCCTCGCCAATTGTAAGTGAGTACGTCAACGTCAATTGTCAAATGAGAATGTCAGAATCATTCATAGTCAAAGTTTTAATAATTCATTTACTTGGTAATTACATACAAACATATTTACCTTCCAGCGTTCTACTGTATTGCACACAAACTCCTGCCAGTTATTTAATTACAGTGGAAACATACAATGTAACCAGTTTATCTATTAAATGAAAACCAGAATAGATTTTAAACAAGTTTAATTAATAATGAAGATGTTACCTTGCGGAAGATCATATGTTTACATCAAATTATTTACCCAAACTGATATCGCAGTATGCGAGTCATATGTATTACATCAATATTATGCTGTCGAAACTGGATAGCAGTGCATGACATGTTCGTGATGTTTTAATAAATTTAAATAGGTTTTGCATGTGTTGTGCATCAATGCTTCATAATCACGAGGTGTTTAATATTATATAGAATATGATAAATACCGATTTTTTGCCATTGTAATCGGTCATGTATGATTTTATACGTATTGTTAACTATGTTAACAAATAATGAATAGCAAAATTGGCATATAACAGCTTTTATTTCAAGATTTGTAAATACGGCAATCTCTTATTTCTATACATCTTAACATTGCTGTGTATCAATTTTTGAACACAAAAAAAGTTCTAGTCGTCCTAACTAAGTCATATATATCGCATGAATAATTAGAAAATATTCTATTAGACTAGAGATAGTCTTTGGGATTTCATCGATCTGTCATACCGTATACACTAAATTATTATGTAGTGTAATAAAGTAAGGAAAATATTTCATTATAATAATAAACATATTGGGAATTTTGTATTTGTAAAATAAATTACCATTATTATGCATATTAGTAACACTTGTGTACCTTAATAAAACTGAAAGTATCAAGTTGATATTCCAAATTCAAGTAAAACCTACTTTAAAAAATCTATCTCACCTACCTAATTTTATTAAAACATTGCACATCTCTATTTACCTTTATTTATGTCTATTTATCTCCATTTACACCCATTTATCTCTATTTATCTACATTTATATCTAGTTATCTCAATTTATTTGTATTTATTTCTATGTATCTATCTATTTCAACTTATCTTTCTTTTGATAATGCTCTGATTTCCGCTTATTTGATATTTTTTATTAGTCGTTTCCTTTACATTCTACATCCTTGCCTTGCTATTTGTTCTATCATTGTACATTCTCATTAGTCTTCAGTTCTTCCTAGATGTGTATAAATAAAATCTTTTTTCGTACATTTTTTTCTTTCGCTCTCGTTTCTAGTTGTTCTTTTTATTATCTCTACTTAGATTAACCTCACACATTTTTCAAACTATACAGTACTTAATTATATTAATTAAAAATGATGATTAACGCTGGCCACGAGCGGTACCGCGCATCGGCGTAGAATCAGTTCGGACCGAGAGGAACGGTAGTATTACTTCGTCTGCGGAGCAGTACGGACATTTTCGCTGCCGGTCATTTGCTCAATTGTTTATCTGTCCTAGAAAAATTATGATTTCGTCGGCAACGACCCGACACCGAAAATTTATTGCAGAAATTCCAGACTTAATATATGAAGGTGCTAAAATTAAATGTGTAATCTGTAAAATCCCGTTAATGTGTTGGTCCAGACAACATTGCCTAGACACGTAAATAGTGAAAAGCATGTCTCAAAAAGAAATTGCGCAAGAGACAATGAAAAATTTATATTTAATTTATGCGTTACGTTTATCGCATGTAATATACCGTTTAATTTACTAGACAAGGAACCATTTATCTGCTTTTGGAATAACTATTCGGAGTGCAAATTACCAAGTCGAACATCGTTACGAAGAATTGTGCCATCTGCGCGCGAACATATTGAACAAAAAATTAAATCGGAGTTGAAAGATCAAAAATTGTGGTTATGTGTCGACGAAACAACAGATCGGAAGAAACATTCTGTTCTTAATGTAATGGCACGCAAATTGGAACTTCATCAATCGGCACCTTCAATTCTATTAGTCTCCAAACGAATACAAAGTGTACTGCCGAAGTAATTTCAAAGTTAGTGTTAAATACATTGGACAAGTTTGAACTTTCAACAAACCAACTCCTGATGTTAGTGAGTGATGGTGCTGCAAACATGCTTTCTGTAGGCCGGTCTCTTAAAAAGCATTCTGCTAATTTGTTACACATTACGTGTAAAATTCATGCTCTCAATCTTGTGGCGGATAGTATCAGAAAATGTTATCCTGAGGTAGACGCTTTAATAGCGCATACCAAAGCAGTATTTGTCAAATCACCGAAACGTATTCGCGAATTTCACAGACTGTGCCCCCGTATACCAGAGCCACCAGAACCTATTCTAACTCGTTGGGGAACATGGTTGCAGGCCGCGTTTTATTATCATAAATATTTTGACAATATTAAGAACGTGGTTTTACAATTCGATACAAAGGAAGCTGCCGCTATCCAGAAAAGCCAGTCGAAATTTCAAGATAGTCAGGTTAAAATGGATTTAAAAATCATTCACGACAATTACTTCGGGCTAGCAGATGCAATAGAAAAATTACAAAATCCCGCGGTGCCGTTAGAAGAATCTCTACAAATAGTGCAACACGTTCACGCACAGCTATGCGCGATTGAAGACGCAAAAAATGTTTCTGTTCTAGAAAAATTTGAAAGTGTTTTTGATTTAGGCACATTAAGACACATTTGTGAAGGTGCGTCAACAGAATCGTTAAGTTATTTGAAAGATTATTTTACTTACGCAAATATTACGTCACTAGATGTAGAACGTTCGTTCTCTGCATATAAACGCATTTTTTCCTCATGCCGTACTAGTTTTACCGAAACAACAGTTGAAACATATCTAATGTTGCAGATATTTAACAGACATTATTCACTTTGTGATTTCACGGAGGACTCTTAAAGTGGTAAGTGTTTGAGCACGTGTTATTTAATTTTTATTTAAAAGATGAGCGAAATTATTTTCGGCTGCAAACATCTCTATTAGCAGAATAGCTCTAGTGGAACGCGAGGCCTGGTCGACTCTACGCTACTGCGCTGTACCGCTCGTGGCCAGCTTTAATGATGATACAATCTAATACCTAACAAACAAACTGAAGTGAATATTGTAGCGGAATCCATCCAAAGTTTGTAACCGAGTCCTTTGTGAGAGATAAATAAAGATATACAAAATGTTAACTCTAATATTATCGATGATAATCTAGAACATTCTCTTGCCCGTAGATAGGAAGCAGAGGACTTCGGAAATGGACAGCAAAATTTTCAGAGCTTTCTCCCCGTGATTATTTTCACTTTTTTCTAAAGTAAAGAGTATTTGATGAAACCAAAAGGTCTAGAAGTGCTACAAGCGACAAAAAACAACTAATACCTGAGTTTAGATTTATTTCATCGATGTGCAGAATAACTCCTACAGTTTAGGTTATTTTAAGCTAATAATTGAACAATGCTTTGATTATCTAATTTTACTTCCAAAGAACATGTACAACACGTGAGAAAGAAGACACTAAAGCTATAACAAAATTAATAAGTATTAATGGCAGTAAAATGAGTGAAATAATCATTCAACGAAACAGTTGATATTTAACAGAAACATTAACGATAAATAGAATTTTAGAAAATTTTCCGTAGTGAGCATCTTTTATTTACATTATTGTCCCCTAAGTTTTGGAACTCATGCTTCCTAAATATTTACTTACCATGCAAATACATCTAACAGTGTAAATCAAAATAGTTTTGTTTATTATTAACCCGCGCCACAAAGGCATATTTTGTCTAACGTCCAGTATGACATTGATTCATACGCTTTGTAAGATATGTACGATGTTCAAGAAGCTGTAGAAAACCTTTAATGTCCGCTGAACCTTATTTAGATTTCCAAGTAGCGGACAAAAAGATTTCACCTTTGTGTTTTCTGACGCACCTGTTTTCAAACTTTATCAATTGACTGGAGCTTTGGAACGAACGCTCCAGAAGGTATTTTGGAACGATGTTTTCGTTTTGGCCATGAAATGTTTACAACTTTTTATAAAATTGACATTTTTATTGATTTGGACGAACAACAGTAGATCTTTGACAACTACAAATTAAAACAAAACATTGCAATAACCGTGTCAAATAATGAAAAAATGACCAATAACAATTTAACAACAACCAATAACGTGTTGCATAACCCTTTGCATCAATTACTGCTTGGCACCTACGGGGCATCGCGTCGATCAGCTTGTCGAGCACGAACTGCGGAATCTTGGATCACTCCCACTTGATCGACTTCTCCGACGCATTTTTCGCTTTCTTGTGTGCCAGCCATCTCTCGAACTGCTCCCACAAAGGTCCAATTGCGTTCAAATCCGCACTTCGGCCACTCCATGACGGTGATCCTCCTACCGTTGACCAGTCCCTGATATCTTTGGAAGCATGTTTCGGATCGCGTGATGAATCCACGACCAAGATTTGCCCTTGCAAATGGAAGCATAATTTTCTCCAAGATGTCTATGCAAACTTTTCAGTTCATGATTCCATCTATCTCATGCAGAGGGCCGATTCTGTTTCCGCTGAACACACCCCACATTATCACACCTCCTCTACCATACTTCCCTATCGGAACTTGGTACTTTCGATGAAATTTTTTGCCTTATGATTTATTGCATGGTCATAAAGGGAAGAAAAGTCATTATCGGATTCCACTACTAAAAATGTATATTGCCACTTCATTTTTTTTTGTGATGCCGTCATAACTAAAAATAAATGAAAGTCGAAAGGTGAATCACACATATTAATCTGTATTTAAATCCGGTTGAGTTCGCTTTCTTCTTTTATGTCCCATACTTTAACCCCACACTGTATGCTTACTCACTCCAAGTAAATAAAGTGGCATTTATCGGCAAATAGTTCTAGCAAACGAGGTTTCTACATTACTTTCGTAAGGGAAGGTTACATATTTATTTCTTTATAAAGAAATAAAAACCATTAAAGTTGAAAGAAACAAGAATATATCGAAAAGGAAAAAGAAATGGTCCAATACTCACAAAATTCTTTAATAAAATGTAATTATAATGCGACCGGTTTCGGGCAGACGTCCATCTTCAGGTCATAGAAAGCGTTACATTGATGAATGTAACACCTCACAACGAGTCACCATCCAACATTTAAACAAGAATATGTTTTAGTTATAGAAATGCTGAAATAACCTACCATCAAATTTCGTCATTTAAATAACTTTTATTTTTAAAGAAGCAATTATAGTTAATTTTAAATTTACGGATATTATCTTATAAAAATACATACACAGAACTCGGTAATAATTTAACACGGGTGATGCACGCTAAATATTTGAAAATTTCAGAGGTTTCCTTTAACGGAAAATGCGGACTACGTTTCAACTGCACGGGTAATCTTCTAAATCCCCCTATATAATGGCGCAGACATCTGTACCTTTTCAAAACTCATTCAGATATTCATGAATTATGTGCTATTACAATGAAGCTGGCGGTACTTGTCTGGACTGCTGTCGCGTAGTTTACCGCCCTAACGCTGTAGTGCCCTTATCCGCTCTGAAGTGATTGATTGCGTCTCTGTCCGCAATCAAGAAGCAATGCAATGTTTGAACTTTATAATGTATAACAAATAAAACTGTCAATCAAACGTAAATGCACATTATATTGAGATCTACAAGCGCAATGGAATCGGATATTTAAGAAACTTTACATGCCCAAAAGTATTACAGCGTGAGCTTTTTCCTATGTTTAGCATGGGGATCTTGGAAACTTGCGGAGTTAGAGAGACGATCAAATGGAGAAAGAATTGCAATTTTACGAGCTCAAAGCCTTTTGTTTTTTTTGAAAAAATGCACGGCTAACTAAATATGTCGAAAAAAAAATGTTTTTTTAAAATTTTGTTCGGTGTCTATAGCTCTGTTATTATTGACTTTAGAAAAAAAGTGTTAAGGAGAAAGTTGTAGGTAATTGTGTGCTTAATAAGATAGCCTAACTGAACCTTTTGTTTAACCTATAATTTTTGAGGTACGATATAGCACTTGATTATTATTATTTTTACAAATAAATAAATTATGGCTATATTCTCCTTTCAATTTTCGAACTGTTCACGTACTAAGCTATGGAAATAATTGATAGATGCAAACGACAACTACTGACAGTTGCAAATAACCTTAACTTCCAATTAATGTTGATTGAAGCTTCGTAAATTAGCAACATGGATTTTTCCTATCAAGAAAAGCGTGATATAATTGAGTATTACATTTTGTGCCATGGCAATGCCGTACAAGCTGCACAGCAGTATTTCGAGCGGTATTTCTGTCGTCACAAGCCTTCTCTAACTACTTTTATGAGCTTGTATGATAATTTGTAAGACTATGGTTCTTTTTGTAATCTAAATAAGATTGCGAGAGGTATTAATGAACAGACAAAGGTAAATGTATTGGCACGTATATTACAAAATTCATAGATTTCAACCCAACAAATTTCAATACAAGCAGGCAAGGCACAACGTACTGTTGTACGAGTATTGGAGAAGCATAGGTTCGACCCCTATAAATTACCAGTTGCACAAACACCTCATTTATACTTGGTTTACTAACATGTGTGAAGCTGACTCATAGTTTAAATTTAAAATTTTGTGGACGGATGAAACACGATTTACGAACTGCGCCGCGTTTAATAGACATAACGAACATTTATGGACGTAAAACAAACCGCATCGTGTTGAAAAGAGGACACCCCAAATTAAGTTTGGATTTAATGTTGGATGGGGCGTCATTGGTTCAATAATTCTTGGTCCGTACGTTTTTGATGATACATTAGCTGGTGATTGTTATCTTTACTTTCTACAGAATGATTTTGATAATACGTTAGATGAAGTGTCTTGGTACGTCCGAATGATTTCAACACGATGGGCATAATTAGCTAATGGTACGAAATCATCTGAGTGAAGCATTTCTGAACTCGTGGAAAGGAAGAAACGAGCCGGTTACATGGCCAGTCTGTTCTAGATTTCTATTTATGGAGATTGGTAAGAGGTAGGGTGTAGCGAAAATTGTACAACGGAGTAGATGACCTTTGACAAGCTGTATTAGAAGCTTTTATTAATATTGATGGACGTCCTGTTAGAAAAGCAACAAATTTAGTTTTAAAAAGGTGTAACGTGTGCATTTACCATAATGCTGGACTTTTGGACATATTTAGTTTCAAATACTTTAATTTCGTTGGTTAGGTTCTACTTTAGTTGAATTCTAATTTCTTTCATTGTTTCTTAATTTATAGTTTGTCATTCCCTGTTTATTAGTTTCTCAGAAATTATGTTTATGTAAAATCGTCATTCCAATGGACTAAACATTTCACACCAGAATAAGGATGATTTTGTTACTAAATGCGATGTGCATCTATCAACTGCTTCCTTAGTTTACTGCATGAGCAGTTCGGAAATTAAAAGCAGAAAATTAGGGTAATTCATTTATTTGTAAAAATAACTGTATTGAATGTTATATCGTATTGAAATCGCTGAAAATATGCCTTTTTATGACTATGGTCTCCATTAAAAAACACAAATTTGTTGTCATATCTGAGAAATTATAGCTTAAATAAAAAGTTCGGTTAAACTGTCTTATTGAGCACAAAATTGCCTACAACTTTCTCCTTTACACTTTTTTTCTAGACAATAATAACAGATCTATAGGCGAACGAAATAACAAAAAAAAACAGTCTTTTCGAGATAACTAGCTGGCTGTGCATTCTTAAAAAAAAAACAAAAGACTCATTCAATTGAGTTCGTAAAACTGTACTTCTTTCCCCATTTGACACTGACAGTCAGTGTGCAGGTATAGCCCTGAAGATGTCACATATGAGTGTGGACGAAACGTCGGCTAAAGCTACGACAACGACGCGGTTCCAACCTGCAAACCAAGAGAATAGTTGTGACATTGATTGTTCCTTGTAAGTTGATTTTAATAAACTCCCTTTTTTTAAGAATAAAAAATCAATAATATAAATCATTAAAATGCCAGAATTCAAATAACAATACTTGGTTATTCAAATTCTGTAAATATAATGTCGAACTTTAATACAAATTGAAAAATTAGATTATAATTTTTTGGATGCCCAATACCCCTCTACAATGTATATTACATATATATATATATTAAAATATTCATAAAATATATAATTATATATATATTTTACGACTATTAAATAGAGAAGAAACATAAAATGGTTAAAATCAATGAATCTTTATATTTTTAGATTAGATTATATGAAGTACCTGTATGGTAATATTAAGGTTATATTTATTTAATTATTTAATATAGCGCGAGTAAATCCAACGACAACTAATTTTAATTTCTAGCAAAAGTAAACTTAATGTGATCGTCAATGTGAAAAGTTTTGAAATAGAAAAGTATGCGTGTTAAATATATGTTCCAATTTATGCACCCGAACAATGAAAAGAAGAGATTTATTCGCACACTTGGTTCATATAATTAAGAGACCCATATTATGTGCACCTTGTTACTGTGCTGGTTTATAAAACAATATAAAAGAAAGAAGTGCTTACCGAAGAATAATGAATTAAAACTTGAATTCAATACTTTTTACACTAATAACATACATACAACAATTTAGTCATTGTGGTTAAAAAAAACAATGAAAATCCTTCACTAGCAAAGTAGAAGAATGTTCAGTCAGTTAGCGTTACAGTACCAATGACCTGTTATACATTTCGATACATTTAATTATGAATTTGAATATATATACATGTTTTTGAATATTCGGACTGAAATCAAAATATGTAAAAAAAACGTGTTTTACAAAACACTAAGTGAGTTATCATTGAATTTATTCATAATTAATAAAATAATTAATTCTAAGTAGGCATAGAGTAGAACTCAGACTTAAAAAAAACTTGTTTCACATAAAAGGCCAATGTTTCAGCGATGTGATCATAAAAAAACCTAACCGAGACAGCAATGATTTTTCTTCAACTACTTCTTATGTTGGTTACAATTGCATCTGACAGTTAAATCCAAGATTAAAACTTCAAATTACGTTTGACATTTATTGACACGTTTGACAATTAAAATTACATTTGGTGTTTACTGGTGTATTTTATAAATTTGAATGCATGTTTACTACAGATCATCAAGCATTTATCATTGAAAGCTATTTTCTTAATGGACAAAAGCAATAGAATGAGGAATAGTCTTATTCTGTGCAACTATGTATGGATGAATTTCGTCTTCAGTTTCCACATCATACCTTGATTTATATCAACAAATTGTTCGCTGCGTTACTAAATTTTGTGAAACTGAAGTAAGTCACAAACCCGGTAGTGGTAGACTCAGGGAAAGAACTGCTCTAACTATTGTGGGTGCGATGAGGCGTATAGGTCATTCACCTAAAAAGTAAACTAAAAAGCTTTCACAGGAAACTAATTTGTCATATAGTACTTGTCAGTGCATTCTTAGAAAATTGCAATTGGTTTAAAAATATTCCTTGACAAATCCTTCTTGTCAAACGAAGCTTTAGTTCCACCTTAATGGTTTTATTAACAATCTTACGTTGTGATGCAGAAACCATTGCATCCTCAAGAGGTTGGTGTTTGGATAGCAGCTTCACGGAAAAGAATTATCGGTCCATTATTTTTTAACGCAAAAAGGTATCGTAATAACTTATTGCAACCTTTTCTAAATCATTTGCATGATGACGAACTGAGGGATACTTCCAACAAAACAATGCAATAGCTCATAAAACTCTACAAACAATGAACCTTTTACATGAATATGATTTGATAACCGTGTAGTAGATTTTCCTTCACATTCTCTTGATCTAACTATTTTTGATTACTTCATTTTTCTACACTTAAAAAATGCAGTTTTTCAAAATGCACCACGCACAATATTGTATTATATACACATAAGAAAGAGAATGTCTAGCTATACGAAAAAGCGTACATGCAACAACGGTAAGCGCGAACGGATGATTCATCACAAGCGGAGGGGTTAGCGGCAGGCGCTGGCTTAAGGTTACCGATGTGGTTAGTTACGAGGTAGACTGCCTTATGTGCGGACGATGTTAGTAAAAATTTCTAGAGTATTTATTTTTCTTTTCTTTTATTTCATCCGAATCTGTTTTTATTTTCGCCTTTAGAATTTCTTATTAGTTTCGTCTAGCAACAGCAACCATGACTTCAAATTATTACGTGCGCTCTTCACACAGTAGGTCTGTACATCCCAACATTGTTAGAAGTGTACTAGCGCGACCCGCATCGAATTGATCGGATTCCACTCAATCCCCTCCTCGCTCTCTCTCCGTACATATAGCGATATAGCTAATTTCACATTTTCCCAATGTGTATATACTTACGAAAGGAATTAAAAATGTCTATGACACGATAACGCCTCAACACTTCGTCAACGCACTTTACAACATAAAGCAAGTAAGGATTTGTATTGAAACGGAAGGAGATCACCTTGAGCATTTACTATAATTGTTTGCTAAATTCTTCTTTTACTTTTACTAGAAAATATTTTTTTTTTATTCTGCTAGCTTTATTATTATTGACTTATATTACCACATTATAGTAGGATATTATAGTTCATAGTAAAATGTATATCCCATTAACGTGTTTTAAAAGTATAAATAATTTGTTTCGATAATTTTTACGGTATAGAAAAACGTATTGCATTTGAGTAGTTATGAATGCAAGTCAAATGTGCAGTCTGTACATATGAATAAAAGTATTCATTACACTGTCTCGTATTTTACATTATAGGGTAGAAATGAGTATTGTTGGTGTATTGTCTTCTTGTCCCTTAGCCTATAACAATAAGAACGCAAAACAACGACGATAGACAATAGAACGGAAAGCTGTATTTGCTACGGGTCCCTAGCAACATTACATTAACGGGTATGAATATTTTAGTACAATGCCAAAAAAATAAAGTGGGAGATGATTAAGTATGAAAGCGAGAGAATGAACTATGCTTTCGATTGCAAAAAGATTGACATATAAAATAAAATAATGTTTAAGTTATGTAAATAAATGATGCCTTATTATTTTTCATCACATTTGGCAATGGCATTGTCAAACAATTCCATGACTCTTAGTCTAATAAGTAAAACTATAACAATAAGTAATAAAATAGCCATTAGAATATGTAAGAGAATAAAATATGCGATAAACACAATACTTTACATGATAAACGTAAGCACATTAAGATCTTGTGTTAAGTGCTTGTCGAAGTAGCTGTTCCTTTATTTTTATTTTGAACAGCTTATTCTTGGTCCTATTTATGCGATATACAGGTTGTTCAAAGTTATTGGGCCACTATTGCTAACTTTGTTATTATTGTAGCTACGATGTTGATTAAATTAGCAAAGACGTAGTAATTTTTACGCTGATCACAATGATGTTGATAAAAAACCAATTGCACATCAGATTTCAGCGCTAACTTGAATTGTTTATATTTCTTAAATTGAACACCTTGTATATTTTTCAATTACTCGATAGGAAATGAAACTCTGCATAAAATATCTTTATAATACGAGTACTATAGCTCTAAAATGAAAAACAAAGGAGATATTATGAAATGTACATTGCACAATTGAAACTGTAATAACTTCGTTATTAGAGTAGCTATTCAGTCGAAACATGAAAAATATAGAATTTATTCTGCCCAATAAAATGGCAAAAAAGTGTAACAAAAAAAAATGCGCATCCTATTTCAGCGTTTGATTAAATAACTCACCTGTTTATTAAACATCCTGTATACTTTTTCACAAATCGATAGAGTGTCGTTTTAAATAAATTACTCTTACAACGCTAAGGCCCCAAAATGAGAGAGAAAAGAGATTTGATGAATTTTAAGATGAAAGATTTAAAATATAAATCAAAGCAAGCGAGCGTTGCTTTTTTTGACTTTTTGCAAATTTTGTTCGGCATTGAGATCATTTAGAGAATTTATTAGTGAGAGTAATTGTTTTTTTTGCCTCCGGTTTTTTGATTTTTTTTTACTTTTGCGTTGATTATGCGTTTTAAAGTTGTTATTGTTGTTACTAAGTATGATATGCTTAAGGCATATTTTGCATGCTGTAGGAACTGCGATAGCGCCCAGCAGTGTTACAGTGAAAGATTTCCAGAAAGTGTGCTACCTAGTAGTATATACCTTTTATGATTCTTCCGAAAATTTCACGGGAATGAGAATACCTTTGAAGTTAAGAGACCTAATGAAAATGTAATCATAAATGAATTGAACACCCTGTATATTTTCAATTATTCGATAGGAAAAAAAACTGCGCAAAATATCCTTATAGTACTACAGCACTAATATGAAAAGCAAGAGCGATTCGATGAAATTTCCATTTATTGAACTTATGACAAGTTGTAACTGTATTTTCTATGGTTCCTTTAATTACCTTCTGCAATACCTCTATATTTCTGTATCGCTGTCTGTACATGGTGTTCTTTTAGAACCCCCACAAGAAGACATCATGGGTGATAGGTGGAGAGAGCGCGCTGGCCAATTAACAGGTCCATCTTCACAGATTTCAGTTAAAGTTTCTGCGGTGCGCAAAGAATTATGCCAGCAACACCGTCCTGCTGAAAGAGCTCTCTCCTCCAGATTTAAATTGTCTAAATTCTTCTAGCACTCCACGTAAGATTGGAATATATTGTTTTCCTGTGCTTTCATAAAAATATGGACTGACAACTCGGTTTTTGTAGATGCCGTACCAAATATTCAAACTAAATCGATGCTGTGCATTACGTTGTTGCAGAATAAGGGGCTTTACGATGCTCCAATAATGCATGGTTCTCAAATTACACATAGGTACCTGAGTTTTAGAAGCTCGTTTCATCACTCCATAGAATGCACTTGTGACTGTTATTTATAAAATGTTCCAAAAAGGACCCACAAAAGGTCATGTGCCGTTCCAAATCCGTCTGTAAGAACGTTTGTACTGGTTTGTATTTAAAAGGTACAATTTGGTGTTTTTTCGGAACTGCGTGAATAGTCCCTATCCTAATATTCAGTTCCTGCATCACCTCACGATTGGAGCTGGTCGGATTAACTTCAAAGTAGGCTAGAACGTTTACTTCCGTTTTCTCCTTTGTGATTAGGGTTTTATTAGATCGCTTAGCTTTAAAGGTGTTCTCGTTCTCGAGAGATTTTCGGAAGAGACGTAGAAAGTATGTAAGTAGCCATCATCCTATCCGAAAATGTTTTGCTGTAACACTACAGGGCCCTTTCGCAGTTTCTACTGCATGCAAAATATGCTCGAAGCATGTCACACTTAGTAAGAATAATAACAACTATAAAACAATAATCAACAAAAAAAAAGTAAAAAAACCGGAGGCAATTATTCTCACTAATAAATTTTCTAATTAATCGCAATGCCGTACAAGATTTGCAAAGGGCCAGAAAAGCAACGCTTACTTGCTTTGACTTATATTTTCAATCTTTCATCTTAAAATTCATCAAATCTCTTTTGTCTCTCACTTTGGGGTCTTAGCGTTATAAGAGTAATTTATTTGAAATGTCACTCTCTATCGATTTGTGAAGAAATATGCAGGGTGTTTAATAAAAAAGCGAGTTACGCTGAAATACGATGCGATTTTTTTTTTTGATTACACGATTTTATTGGGCGGAATAAATTACATATTTTTCGTTCTATCTCAAAAGCTGCACTACTAGTGAAGTTCTACACTTTCAATTGTCCAATCGTATCTCTTTTGTTTTTCATTTTAGAGCTATAGTACTATAAGGATATTTTGTGCAAAGTTTCATTTCCGAATAGGTGAAAAATATACAGGGTGTTCGATTTAAAAAATATCAACAATTCAAGTTAGCACTGAAATGCGATGTGCAATTGTTTTTTCTCAACACTATTGTGATCAGCGGAAAAACCACTACATCTTTACTAATTTAACCAACAGCGCAGCTACTATAATAACAAAGCAATATTGGTCCGATAACTTTGAGCAACCTGTGTAGTAAAACATTTTTAAAACTATTCAACCACTAAGGTGTCGGCACATTCCGCGTCACTCAAAATATTTAGTTAATTCGGTGCGTGGTACGGAGTGTGCCGATACGTTAGTATTTGCTATAGTATTCCATAGTCCTTGCTATCATTATTACCACTATTCAATACTAAAATAACACTACGATTTGTACACTGTTTTAGTGCCTAGTGCAAAACCAACACAACATAAATAGAACATCTGCAGTACATCGTATTGCATTGCAGTGGATTTCGCAACACAAATGTGGTACAAATTTGTATCACTACCGCCGTATTGAAGGTATACCACTGCTTTGTAGTTATATTTTTAGTTAGTTTGAAGTAAATTTGAAAACGAGAATAGTAGAAACATTGCCCGTACTGTTTCAACAAGTATATACGTAATGGCAAAATCTAAACGAGTCGGTGAAGTTGACTCCTGCACTTTCGATTTTGTAAAATTCGAAAATGTCCACCGTTTGCGACCGCTTATTGTTAGTGCTGTGGCGTAAAAAACTTATTTTGTGCCCAACCCGTTCTCAAGATATTCGAGATTGAAAAGCGGGAGCTCCCGCACTTTCACTTTTTAAAAGGTTGACCAGGCTATTGTTTTGTGCCCGTTTTGTGCTGATTTGTGCCGCAAAGATTTTATTTTGTGCTCACCTCCTTCTCGAGATAATCGAGATGGGGGCTGCTCAGGCACTTACTTAGCAGCCACCGCACCAATTTTTCGATTTTTGAAAATTTGATAATGACATCGTTTTGTGCTGATTTGTGACATGAAAGTTTTGTTTTTTGCTCATATCGTCTTCGAGATATTTGAGAATGAGGCTTGGTGTGGACCTTTAATCAATAGTAGCTGCACTAAGTTTTCGGTTTTTGAAAATTTGATAATGACATCATTTTGTGCTGATTTTGGGCGTAAAAACTTCATTTTATACTCGTCCTGGGATTCTCGGGACTGGTATTTACTAACCATCGTAATGGTACTTCAATAGTAGTTTACAAGTATATTTCAGAAGTTCACACATTGACATTGCTATTGAAGCTCACTTCTGTAAAATTCAAAAAGAATATTAGATGACTAGAGACGCACTAGGTGACTCGGTGCGCATCAACCCTCATTCTGAAATATCTCGAAGACGGCACGACTACAAAATGAAATTTTCACGGCACAAAAAGTATAAAACGCTCACAAAACGCGGACGTTTTCACATAAAAATAGACAGTGCGGGAGACAAGCTACACGCAGTACTTTAAAAAGAAAGAAAATGTGTAAGTTTAACCTTTTTGTATTCTAGAATATATAGTAGTAATATAATAAAATCAATAGCCTACTCTATCTGTAATATAGTGAAGAAGGTAGTAAACAAAATTCTGTAATAACCTGTTGTATATTCAGGGCTCATTAAATAAATCGTTTACATTACTGTAATTACAGTAAAATAAAGTCATTATTTTAAATTAAACGGTAATCGAAGTTGGCACATTCATAAAGTATGACACGTTACAGTTTCGCGGTTTTCTTTTAAATCTATAACATAATCTACAGCATTGCACTACACCCTCTACACTTATTCTCGAGTGAGTGTAAATAGTAGGGTAAGACATTAGAAATTGTTTTTGTTGCAACATTTCACAGCAAACACAGTGGAATGTAGCTCTCGAACACGACGAGGAGATTGCATGCTACACTTACTATGTACGTCTCTTAATAAATCTACTATTGCTGATACTGTCTGTGTTAGCTGATCTGCCTTAAATACATACTTCACCCCTCTCTACAAAGAGTAACACTCCCGTTTTCAAAACCACTTCAAAGATCTTGCAGAAAGTAAGTATTATAGTTAGGCCGGGCACACAGTTTCGCGCCAGGTTAGAAGTGAGATTGCCGCGTCCACGACGCGACGCGACGTATGTATGCAGATGAATCGACCCGGGCTACCTCAGCGAATGAAATTATTGATTTATTGCACCAGTTTCTCATCAACCCTTAGCAGCGTTAGTCGTAATTATAGAGATAAATATACGTATGTAAGCATGTCTAACATACATAAAATAATATACATCAAAACACTTCGACGTGTGCGTATATTTGCTTTATTTACCAAACATTTTTATTGCGTCAGCTGTTATATTTTACACTGGGGTATTGATTTCAAAATATCACTTCTGTCGGTTGTGAGTCACACATACACTATTTATAATCCGGGGCCCATGCGACTGATTCGATTCTGTTGCGAAGACCGATTGTGCCCGGCTTAATTAAAGCATTAGTTACGTGGTTTTCATTTTTCGCCCTTTTTGTACAACGCCGGTGGTACTTTAAAAACTTTTAGTTCATTTAAGTATTGAAATGTTCTAAATGTGGGAAACCGTTGAATAAAATTAATTTTTCGCAAATTAGTTAAATAATTATACGAACTGAGGGTTCGAATGTGTTCTAAAATACGTTTTCGGCAATTTAAATGAACTTTAATATCAATTAACGGTATTTAACGAAAATTAAAATTGAAAATTGAGAACTAACCTGGATTTTATGACGATGTCATAGAAACTCTGTGTTTATGTGACATTTACAGGAAACCTGCGTATTCTTAACCACTAACCTTCACTTCTACCTTGAATTTATAGTACGATTTGAAATATTAAACACTTTGAAACTTGGAGCACAGACACGTGTTACCTCAAAGAAAGCTTGACTCAAAGTCCAAAAATTTAATTGGCGTTCTTCTACTCTTTTATTTTAATCGCGATGGCGATTGTTTTATTCACAGCAAATTTTGACAATTCTCTTCCAAATACAGTTTGACCAGGAATTTTCGATGAATAAATCTGTTTATAAAAGTAGCATAATAGAATAGATGTGGTGACGCGAATAGACGACTGAAATTATATTATTCTATGACCTGAAATACCACTAACTTTTAAATGATAAATTTTACTGACGACTACAATAACAACTTTACGAAAGATATGTAATATACGAAATTATGCCAGCAATACTTCCGAATTTATGCTGTTATTTGTTGTAGGAAAATTTTGATTTAATAATTGATGGTTGTAAGCCTCCAGCTAATCAATGCGGTTCTGTATGCATTCTGTTATGCTGTGGAATTGATCGAATGCTTTATCTAATTTGTCTTCCATTGACTTAGAAAAATACCCGAATTCATCCTTTAGATTAGCAACATCACCACTGTCAGCTCTGTTCTTATTTCTAGACATTTTGCAACTTACCTTGTTGTTTGTTCGCTTATTTACAGAATTTCAAAAATTTAAATTGGCCCACGTTGGACGCCAATTTTGAAATGTCCTAAATATGGAATATATAAATTGAGAATTAACCTGGATTTTCTGACTTTGAATCAAGTATTCATTAAGGTAACACGTGTCTGGCTGAGTTCCAAGTTTCCAAGTGTTTATTATTTCAAATCGTACTATAAATTCAAGGTAGAAGTGAAGGTTGGTCGTTAAGAATAGACAGGTTTCCTGTAAATGTCACACAAACATCATAAAATTCAGGTTAGTTCTCAATTTTCAGTTTTAATTTTCGTTAAAATCTCATTAATTGATATTCAATTAATAGTAAAGTTCATTTAAATTGTGGAAAAGTGTTTTGGAGTACTTCCGCACCTTCAGTTCGTATAATTATTGAACTACATAACTTGCGAAAATTTAATTTTATTCAACGATATCCCACATTTAGAACACTTAAGTATTCTGTAGATGTATTAGAAAATTCTTCTAATTTCAGGGATGTCACTGGGAACTGCTTTCGGGACTAGGGTCGGACTGAATTGCCTTGTACCCTTTGATCATCTTGTGATAAAGCTGGCTCGGTTCGCGAAGCTTGGAATTTGAAGTAGAAGAATTTTGGGCTCGGATGGGTCATGACTTTATTGGGAAACAAATAGGGTTATGTCTTGAGGAGTCAAGGATGGTCGTCTGGGGCTGTGGGTGTTGCGCAGCCGGAATTGAAGAAATCCGCTGGGCGTCGAATCTTCACTAGAGGAGGGGGACGATACTGGGGGACGACGACCATCTGCATACAGGAATTCTCGCTGTCGCGGGCTCTTGCCCACGTCGAGCTGAGGATCTTCTCAAGATGCTCCACGGCAGCTGGACCGGTTCCACTCGGATGTTGCTCCAGGGTTCGCGCATCCTTCTTGTGAATCTAACCGCGACGCACTTAGATTCGTTCACGCCGAGCCTCCACCGGGCTGCCCAACCCAGAAAACCGTCAGTAGCGGTTTGTAGCCGCTGACTGACGAGTCTTTCGCTACTGCTTCTCGCATAGATGACTGTGCCATCCGCGTAGATAGCAGTGCTGGTGCCGGATGACCGGGGAAGGTCCGCCATGAACAGAACGAATAGACGCGGTCCCAAGAGAGACCCCTGCGGGACGCCGGATAGGATGCCGCGGGTACTCGACTTCACGGAGCTGTATTTGGTGCAGAAGGATCTGCCCTCCAAATATGACCTAACAAGCCCAACCACGTTGGGTTTCAAACCGGAAGTAATCAATTTGTTGATCAGCCCTTGGTGCCAGACTGAGTCAAAGGCACTTGCGAAGTCGAAGAAAACTGCTCCGACAGTTTCTCGCCTCTCGAGACCGTCCCTAACGAACTCCGTGAACCGAAGTAGTTGGAGTTCGGTGGACAGCCCAGCTCGGAAACCGAACTGTTCGTCCTGGATGATTGCTAAATCGTCTGTGAGATCGGTCAGCCGGGCGAGGATGACCGTCTCGGCTACTTTCGACAGATTGGATAGAAAGCTGATCGGCCTGAAGTTCTGGGGCAAGAGGTGGTCCTTCCCTGGTTTGGGAATGGTGACGACTTCGGTGTGTTTCCAGCAGGCGGGAAAGTGCTGGAGACGGAGGACTGCGTTGATGATATCGCAGAGAATCTCCGTGGCTTCTAGAGGCAATCTCTTCAGAGCCAGATTGGTGATACAGTCTGGCCCTGGGGACTTCTTGTTTCTCCGGCTTTTGATGATCGCTCGGATTTCGTCGGGAGTAGCTGGGTCGATTGGCGTTCCGGGCATGTCAGACAGCCCGTTTAACCTTTCTTCCACTTCGCTAATGAAGTCCGCCTCGTCATCGTCTTCTGGGGGTGGGATACCGCGAAACACCCGCTCGAGGTGTTCGGCGTGTATCTCGACTTTGTCCTCAGGTGAGAAGCCGAAACCGTTGGTGCCTTGAAGGGGCCGGTTTATAGCTCGCCTGTTGGGCTTACGGAGGGCTTTGGAGAGTCTCCAGAGCGATCCGTCTTCTGCGGAGAGGGACACTACCCGGTCGTGCCAGACTTCCTGGTTGTGTTCCCTGAGGGCTTCGCGTACCTGTCAGGGAAGAAGATTTGCCAGACGGTTGTCATCGGGTGAGAGGGTGTATTGTGCCAGCTTTCGCGCTTTTCTGCGCTCCTTGATCAATGCCCTCTGCTCCGCAGGCAGTTCACTGGCGCCTTTTTGGGTCTTAGTTTTAGAAGAGTCATTCAATGCCTTTGTAATTGCGTCGGTATTAGAGTGCGCGGCTGAGTCAAGAGCGGCCGCGTCTTGGATATCCTGATCGAAGCTAAGGCTCTCTACGGACTTCGCGAAGAAGAGATCCCAATTTGTGACCCTGAGGACTCGATCTCCGAGGGTCATGACTTCACCACCAAGCTTGACGAGGATGGGGTTGTGATCCGAGGGAAGATCGGGAATGCTTTCCACGGTTACAGCTGTCGCATTTCTTTCCATCATAAGCAGTAAGTCCAAGAACGACAACGAAACAATTGGGATATAGAAAAGAGGGGTTGAAAGAAGATAGAAGTAAAAAATAATCCCCACTATAATGAATTATAATCCAATAAAAACAAAAAGATATTTCTACATAGTGAGGTTTGTAAGAGTGCATGGAAAAATTAGATTCAATATTTAAGAAGACACTTGCGCTGGTTTGCCATGTTGTCCCAGTAACTGATATTTATAAATTTTGTGATGATATAGTTTCGTATATTATTGAAACTTTTAAATTTTATCGAAGAATTTTGATGTGGAACTTGATGTCGAGAATTGTTTATCCCATCTCATTCTGTTTTTAAATTCAGATCCACAGTTTACTACCTAAATTAATTCAAATAACATCCTTGATGTTTTCAAAATCCATTGAAAATACCTTTCGCTTCCATGCTGATGATGTCCAAATTTTCAGGTACGGTACGAATGGTTACCGTGAAAACGGTTCTAATTTAATGCATGTGAATAGCACTATGCTTGTCCATATACAATGCAATTTTTGAAATGAAGAAATATAATTAAATTTTCTGTTGGTGAATTTAGTTTCTCGCACTAAAAGTTGTTTACTGGACCTTTTTTGTAATAAAAATACTTTTTGTACACATGTGTAAGACAAAGGAGAAAAATTGATCTGGGGAAAATTGGGGTGAAGAGCGCACCAACACTGCTTCCCCTCGTAATGAAATGGAACTACACGCAATCAAATGTCAAAAGAATACACTTTCAAACCTGAGTAAATAAATATCATAACAATATATTTTTCTCCGTGAACATTTATTAATGTTTAAATAATTTCTTCATAAATTTTGCAAATTATCAGCAAAAAGCAGAGACTTCGAATAATTGCAAACAGGAGAAAGAATACATGTTTATGTATGTATTACTAATAATAAAACAGTTAGCAAAAGTGCGTGTTTATGATTTTTTTCGATATTACTGCTTTTTATTGCTTGATATTTTCTCATCGAAGCAATTTTTCTCAGTATGTGCGGGCTGCCCTCAGTTTATTTTTTTTCATTATACATACGTTTTACTCTAATTTTGATCACTATTTTATTATTGCAATGTGAAAAGATATTTTATAATTTGCTACATTCTTAGCTTCCCTAATTCTATGTATGTATATCCTTCATCGCTTCTTTTCTCATATGTCACCTTAAACACCTTTCACTGCCCTAAAAACAGCTGTGAGTGAACTAGTCAATTTCTTCAGGCGGTTAAGTATAGATAGTGAAATACATTTCTATTCAGAACAAGTGAGAGTAGCTGGTCGATAAATGTTGCTAAAAAATGTAGATGTTTTATTGTTCTCTACCAAAATGTCTATCAATATGTTTGATTAGATACTTATGTATAGAATGTTGTTACAGGGGAGTCAACCGTTTGATAAAGTCTATTTATTCTCCTACATTTTGAATAACTTTATTTCGAGCATTTATATTTTTTAAGAAATTACAGGAAAGTACCTTATATTTCAATAATTTTGATAAAAGACTGAATCCTATATAGGCTGTTACCATAAGGCATGCGATACCTCATTACCATAATGAAAGTGCACCATATTGTGTGTATCATCTTGAAAGTCAAAATTAACAAATTTCTTACTTACTGTCTTAATCCTGAGAAGTTTCCTATCTTAGCGTAAGGTTGTGCGGAGTTGAGTTCATGTCTTCTTGCATATTTTTCTCCATTCTTCACTATTTTCTTTCGAATATTTTCCCATTTGACACCGCTTTATTCTGCGTACTTTTCCCACTTCTTCGTTCCATAACCTTCTTGGTCTTCCTCTTTTTGTTTTTCCGCTTCCGCTTGCCACATATACTCTTTTAACCAATTTGCTTTCATTCATTTTTAGAATGTATCCCAATCACCTTAGTTGTCCTTGTTGAATTGTGTTTGATGTCTCGACTATTTTCAATTGTTCTCGGTATACCTCACTTCTTATTTTATCTTTCCTTGTTTTATTTTCTGTTTTTTGTATGAATCTCATTTCCGTAGCATTTACTTTTTCTTTTCTAGTGGCGGTCCATGTCTTACATCCGAAGGTTAGAATTGCAGAGTCTTCCAGTTTTTGATATTCGTTGGTTTATTTCATCTTCCATATTTCCTTTGTTGTTCCTAAATATGTGAATTTTTCTACTTTGTTCTCGGATCCTTATATCAGTTTTATAGTCTTTTTCCACTATCATGACCGTTACTTTTCTATATTTATTTCCAAGTGTATCTTCTCTAGTTGTTAGTTGATTATGTTGATATTGTATTGTAGATTTCTTTCCGGGTCTCCAAGTATGGCCACGGCATCGGCATAGCATAACTCCGCGGTATTGACCGTTTGTAATCTCCCAAACGCCGACCGTATATTTTTTGTGCTTGATTTGCTCTGTTCGATTGCTTTATCTACCATTACCGATAATGAAAAGTATCGGGCTTAAAATATATCCCTGCTTTAGATCAGTGGTGCTTATAAAACTTCGAACGTAATTTTTTGTTTCTTTATACAAATTCTTGATACATTCTGTGAGTTGTTCGTCTATTTGTGTATTTCTTAGTGTGTTACTTAATTCTTTTCTATTTGTTCGATCGAAGGCTTTTTCGAGATCTATGAAACAAATATACATATATTGTTTGCTGTAGGGTGAAGACTTGGTCATGTATTGCTCTGCCTTTACAAAATCCAGCTTGCGTTTCTTCTAAAGAATTTTCGATTTTTTGATATAGTTTTCCTTTCAGAATTCTGGAATAATTTTTTTCTACCGTGCTTCTTAAGGAAATGCCTCTGAAGTTGCTACATATTTTGCTCTCCCCTTTCTTGTATATTGGTGTTATCATTTCTTCATCCTGGTGCCTTTCCTATTTTCATTCTTTGTATTGTGTCGTTTAGCTCTTCTTCTGGTATACATGTTTCATCCTTTTGTGAGTTCTCGCTGATGTGTGGTGGTTGGGCTTCTACTTTGGGGTGCCCGTTTATTAAATCTTCTTCCAGTATTTCTTCGTAAGCAAATTCCAATTGATAATAATCTGCTTATTTTAAATATAAAATCATTCTATGCATTTCTATGGATTTGTTGCAGTTGTTTTAATATCTAAAACTTTTATTAACCATATGCTACACCTATCAGCATTTGTTTAATAGATATTTCAGTTTTTTTAATAAATTAATTAAGTTTGTTTATAATTATCTAAGCATCGATGGATAAATTAAAATAATAAACTATTTTCGATTTGTTTGTAAAGTTATTGCGATGTGCATAGATCCATATACGTCAAATATTAATTTTATCTTTGTTTGGAGAATAAATGGGCTTAGTCGAACATTTGACTCACCCTAATTATTAATATAAAAACACAAATAACGTATAACAGATTTGATCATAGCATTAGATAGGAAGACTATGGAAGATATATTAATAAGATATGTTGGAGAGGCTATCACATAAATATTCAGCGAGAGTAGAAAGTAGAGCGAATAATTCACGAACTAGTCCGAACCTCTTTTGAACGGCACGTATGCGAACTGCACGTGTATCTAAGGTGCGTAATGTACGTGTATTGTTAAATTCACATGAAATACGTACGTGAAAGTTCGACCTAGGCGATCGGTTCATCTCTTAAAACCCTTATCAACCCGTGTCTGTACCCGTAAAGTTCGACATCCGTGTATAAACACGTGAGCTCGTATTCACGTTCAAAACCAGCAGCTCTAGTAGAAAGCATCACTGGAAGGGTCTCATACTGAAATGTTATGAGGATGGAGTAGGCACAAATTCTGCAAATTTGTTTATTTCTTTTATCTTATTTTGGACACCTTGATATTTTCCAGACATATTAGCTGCATTGTCGTAACTTTGCGAACGACAATTTTGAATGTCAAGATTGCACTCAATTAAATATTGTACAATTTCTTGAGCCAGATCAATCCCTTTCTGGCTTTTTAGAGACAAAAATTTTAAAAAACTTTCTGACACTTCAAATGTTTGCGAATACACGTATCTAATTACAGTAGTAAGTTGATGAACATGTTGCAAATCAGGTGTAAAATCAACTATTGTTCCAAAATATTTTGATCCTTTTGAAGTGTAAAGTCAGAGTAATGTTTCACGATCACTGAATAACGAGCGGTTCGGTAGCTTCCACACTGTTCCACGCTATTCGGGATACTGCGCTCAACCTCTAGACTTCTCTGGTACGAAATTTTTGAAATTATTTGCTTTTCGATTACGAGATAATAAAATTTTTATAACTATTTGGAATAGTGAATACTATAGTTCGAATTATTTATAGTTTATAACTATTTGGAATAGCGCTTTATAGTTATTATAGTTCATAAACTTTTTACTATTAAATACAAAATAAGTTAATAATGAGCCAGTAATTCGTTAACTACTTTTTCTTAAAAAAAAAATTAAGAGCAGTTAGAATTTTAAAAATTAACTGATAAAATACGCTTATTTTCAAAAATCCAGGAGGGGGCCTAAGAAAATTATTACTTTTGAAATTTGTACCTAAATAATTTTATTGTAAAATATATTTTATTGTAAAAATAAATCTATATTAGGTATATAACCTTAAATATGGGTAATCCGCCTCTGCATACATACATGGATTTGTGAACGAATGATATTGAAAAGTTATGTAATTGCGTAAAGAATAACTCATTTTCTAAAATGTAAAAAAGATAATCATTTAAGAGAAATCAAGCTGGTTATCATAGCAACCAAATTCGTTGTAGATACTGTATCCCTCTTTACACTAAAAAATATGAAATAAATTACCGAACAACTTTTGTTCAAAATAATTTTGAATGTGAGCGGTATTTAATAAATTATAGGCACCGTTAGCTATCTTTTTGCCACTAGATTAGTTGTCCCTAGAGACTGAATTCTTTTTAATTTGTTTAGGCTGAGAATATTCCCTTGTAGGCTACAAAAACTCCAAATACTACCTACATGTACATATTGCACGTTCATAATTTTTCAACACCTCCTCTCACATATCTTCTTCCGAGAAGCCATGTACCTAATATAATGCCTCAGCGGGATACCTTATTGTCAAATATATTTCAATTAAGAAGCCGCCTGTACTTTAGATAGATATTACACACGTGCTGTATAAATGTAATACACTATAGTATGTTTAATGTTTAAGTTTATTTTTTGTGTACTTAATTACTTTGCAGTCGTCGTTTTTACAGAAGAGCCAACGAATAAGATTTTTGTTCAGCATCAGCTTTAAGCTAAGTGTTGTGCTAGGTAATTTCTGTCAAATTTAATATATGTATACTTACATTTTCTAGAAACCTTATCCCTATACGTAACCAAAGGCTCTTTCTAAGCTTATGCTAGCGATACCTGTCAGAAATATTTTTCTGAGGTTTATTTGTTAGATTATTTTTTAAACACTTGCCACATCCATTACGAGCATATCTTTTTTGGTAAACTGACTTCAAACGAGTGCAAAACACTGCGTGAGCCAATGGCTTGGTAAAATCGTTTTATTCCACAAACAAAGATTAAACTAAAATTTGACGTACATTGGCGTAGATAGTAATTATCAGTGCATAACCCAAACATATTTGTTACTTCACAATAAAGGGACATTTGTAAGGTCCTATAAAACAGCATTCTTTTTAATAGCAAATATCTAAAAATTACTAGACTAAGATATAAATGTACATATCTCTAGTAAAAAATATTCAATGTAAAATCACCACAGAAAGTAATGTCATGGCCTCGTTAAAGGGAGATCTCTCGAAGATTCCCGGGGTTGTACTCTGTAGGGAGGCTACTGCCAAGAACCGTCCTAACGTTCAGTTATTTGTAAGACGAATGCGTATAGCGAAAAATGTGGGTGTTACGGCGAGCAAGTGAGAGCATACATACTTACGCGCGTGTAGGAGAGGGCGCGAAAGTAGTGGCAAGAAAGCAGTTGTCCTACGTAGAGATAGATAATATGGAGAATAATGTATAAGAATGGGATGAATAGGTATACGTCAAACGCCTGCTTCCTTGCCGCAGGTATGAAAGTGATCAAACTCTATTAGAAGGGACCAGTATAAACAAGGAAAGCGACAGCTCCCACGGCCTTTGATTTATGGGCTGCAATAAAATTACAACAAAAGACAATTATGTTACAGAAATTTTGAGAATGCACTTAAACTTAAAATTTTAAATTACGATCTATTCACGTAATTTATAATTTTTTCAGCTTGTAGCCCTACGACAGTGTTAAAGATACTGATACATTGCTTCCTAATCGGACACTTTGTGTCCTACAGAAAAAGTAATTCGACATAAGTAACGATGATCGCTGATCTAGACCCATATCTTTCACAATGTTTAATAGTATATTATGGTTTACTGTGTCGAATGCCTTACTACAGTCCAGATGTACCAAAAGTGTTAGTAAACCTTTGTCCGTAGCCGTCAATATATCGTCGGTTAGTTTTAATAATTCCAGTTCCGAAACCTTTTCCATAATTTTAGATAATGTAGGTAGTAAACTTATAGGTCTTGGGCCGTTTAGTTCATTAGGTTGTGATACCTTCTGAATAGAAGTAATACAGATACTAAATAATAAAAAAAGGTTAGGATAAGAATTTATGTTAGGAATTTTACATCTATAAATTATGTATTGAATGATCAAAATAAAAGTAATAAACAACATATATTGAAGAATAGACATACCACGAAATATAACTGTTATAGTAAACATATGAATCACATTTAATTAGACAATTGTAAATTTTTATTTTACTGTAGTATTTGTGACTAGTGAGAATAAGAAAACACTAACTTGCAGAATACTCCTTTAATAATATAACAAATATTTAGTACAACTACTTAGTACCCATGGTTGGTAGAATGTATGTATATTGTAAAAGTGCTAAATGATCATCTGCGTAACATTTGTCAGTGTGTTTTAATAGTCCAATCGGTATCCTTGTCTTTATGTTACCGCCTCGCTTCTCACAGAATCACAATCCATCGCCTCGCTACAGGGTATAACCTCGGGAATCTTCGGGAGATCCCCCTTTAACGAGGCTACGACATTACTTTGTGTGGCGATAAAATGCACACATGTACACACAAATGTATATAGAACACAAAAGTGGTTTAATATATAGAATGTTCTACTTTAAAAAAATAACTTGGATGCGCCACTCTGTAGACAACGGTTCTGTGAAGTCATAAATATTTTTAGACTATGCACTGCTAGTTACTGTATACATGTATATATGTAAAATTTTAAGTTATATCCGTTTAGAGAATAAATGGACCTTGCTGAACAGTTGATTCACCTTATAGTGAGACATACAAGTGAAGTGCGTGCACTTACACCTTATTCAGTAACTTTTATTATTTCAATTTAAATGTTCATTAATTATCAAAATTTCATTCAATAGCTGCAGAATTCAAATTATTTCTAATTATTATTCGAATTCTGGCATTTCGATAATTTATATTAATTATTTTCTGTTAAAAAAATAATATTGCTTTATGGGGGATAATTAAAGTCACAAATTATTTTCAGTAATTTACATCTTGAGAACGTTTTTTGTAAAAAACACAAAATTCATGCACAGCACAAATTATATGGAATCCAGTAGTCTAAATTCACAATGTCATCCATAACATCGAAAACGATCATCGTTAGACCAACTAGTCATTGGATTGGTATTGGTGTGACAACGAGTAAACAAAAGGGACAGATAGAAAAAATCTTTTTCCGACTACCGGCTACGTAAGTCAATCATTATTGACTTAATTGGAAGGACGTAAGTGCGATTTATGGGTTATGTACCCTTTACATAGGATGTAATGGAATTTTACGCCCTAGGGACGTAAAGTAATAATACAATAATATAGCAATAGGTGTCAATACATAATAAAAATTGACAACTTTGACAATTATATGAAATAACTGACTATAAAAAGTTCACTATCATAATCAGTGCCATCATCATACACCAGCACTACCCTAGTCTATGGAAAAAAGCAACGGTCATACTAATCCTTAAACCAGGAAAAGAAGCACGTAAACCAGACAGTTACAGACCCAATCTCCTTGTTCTCCACCATACGATAGCGGAACGAGTAATCCTTCAAGACACACTATCCGAACCTGTGGCAGTCGAAGCGGGAGTACCCCAGGGATCAGCACTGGGACCTATTTTGTTTACCATCTGTAACAACAACAACAAAATCGCGGATGACACAATCTTTTATAGTCATTCCTTTTCCCAGGTAGCTGCCTTCGATAAACTGCAAAATCAAATCGCGCAATATGAAGCATATTTGTCCCGTTGGAAACTAATTGTAAATCTAGCAAAATCTGCCGTAACCATTTTTTCAAAAAGAGCGAATCCTGTAAATATACCACGTTTTCCAAACACTTCAACGTCATGATCCTATATGCATCACCCATCAAGTACCTTAGAGCAACTCTCGATAAAAGCCTTACCTTTAAGCAAAAGATTGAAGCAAACATCCAGAAAACAATGGCAGCCCTTAGGCTATTTGGCTATCTCTTCTTCCATAACAAGTTATCCAGACAGAACAAAATCCTATTGTTCAAAACCATCTTAAGACTAGCATAAGCATAAGGGCATTCTATTACAATAGATCTATTTATTTAAGGAAGGTGCGCTTAATGCAGAACAAATGCCTCAGATTGATACTTGAAGCCGGAAGAAGAACACTCATCAAGGACATGCATGCTCCAACGGGTATATCAATGGTGAAGCAGTATAGAGAAACTTTAGCGGAGAGATTTTACGAGCAGACGACCACACACGAGAACCTACCTATAATGGACGTCACTGCGACCAGACAGCAAATCAGCACACATCGACTGCCATATCAACACTTGGCCATATTCCAATACCCAAGGAAGCCATAGAAAAACAGCTACTGCACATACCCCTTCGCAGCAACCGCCTATAACAAACTTTTTCCTCGAAACAACATCACCGCTCAGGAATAATCGTAACGGAAGAGCAATTAATATTTATACTTACTAATTAATTGAATTCGTTAGTATATCGTAATGCGAGCGTACTATGATCAGCCAGCGTAATCTCAACGGATAGAGCTCGAGCGAACTGTCTGGTGAGGGAGGTCAGAAGCGCATTGATCAGATATCGCAGTGAGGTCTGGTACGGGAAGATTAGAGAGCTCACAACGGAGAATGGATCTCTCTGGAAATTTAGCTGGGCCCTCCGTGGTGATCGAGCTCGACACACTAACAGGCCAATTCATGGTCTTGACGGGCTGGCATTTGATGACTTGGAGAAGGCTGACGCGCACGCGGAGTACCTGGAGAGGGTATTTGAGGCACCTGAGGGTGAGGATGACGACGAGGATCTCGAGCGTTCCGTTCGAGCTTCTTTGAGGCAGCTAAAATACAGGGAGGATGCAACTTTGCCACTTACCAATCAAGACGAAGTTGGAGCTATAATAGCCAAGATACAAATTGGCAAAGCTGCGGGCTTTGATCAAATATCGAATAGAGCGCTGAAAAAACTTCCTTCGGCTGCGATTGCTCTCCTTGCTACAATAATTAATGCTATACTTACCTTGGCTTACTATCCGAAGAGCTGGAAACATGCCGAAGTGGTCGTTGTCGAAAAGATTTAGTATTCCCCCAGAACTATAGGCCCATAAGCCTCCTCTCCGGGGTCTCCAAGGTGGCTGAGGCCGTTATTCTCGGCCGATTGAGGGATGAGTTGTTGGAGATTGATCCCATACCGTCCGAACAATTTGGTTTCAGGGCGGGATTGTCGACGGATTTCCAGTTGTTAAGATTCACCGAGTCGATCTGTGATGCATTTGAGCAGAGAGAGACTGTGCAAGCAGTATTCCTCGATGTTAGAAGGGCTTTCGACTCTGTCTGGCACGATGGCCTCATCTACAAGCTGGGGCGTCTTGGAATTAACTCGAATCTCGTGAGTTTGCTGAGGAATTATCTGAAGGGCAGATCTTTTGTAGTCAAAGTGGGCAGTTCACGATCTTCTGTAAGATCCATTTCTGCTAGTGTCCCCCTGAATTATACATCTTATACACCCACGATGTTCCGAGGGCTCCCACGGTGGAGATGGCCATTTACGCGGACGATACGGCCCTATTTTCTGCTTCTAGAGACGAACGGATGCTGACTCGCCGCCTCCAGGGCGCCTTGGATGGGGTTGTGGGGTGGTTTTCTCGCTGGAGACTTTATGTTAACGAAACGAAATGCACCGCGGCCAGGTTTACGAATAAGTTTAACGAAGCGCCAAATAACGTTAGGATCGGCCAGTTTTGTCCTCCCTGGGCGACAGGTGACGTACCTGGGCGACTGACTTGGAACGGGCATTTTGCGAAGATGCGAGACAGGTTTAACGCGGCCAGGGGCCTTCTCATGCCTAGTGGGCTAGATCTGAAGTCGAAATTACTGGTGTATACATCCACTCTCAGACCCCAACTGACGTATGCTGCGATAGCATGGTCCACCATTGTCAGGGGAAAAATCAGAAAATTGGAGGTATTACAAAATAAACTCATAAGGACGATAGCACAAGCGCCGCGATATATGCGAAACGATAGGATCAGAGAAGATCTAGCGATCCCTTCCTTGGCGATCTCTGGGGGGATCCTGGAGGAGAGCAGCGGACTCCAGTCATGACCTGGTGAGACAGTTGGTAGAACCACAAGACAGGCCGCCGCCTAGAGTGCGGGTGAGAAGAGTTCGTGACGGGATTGCACTGGAGGACGATAGACTTGACGAAGAACCTGAAGAACTAGTTGGCGGACGGCGCACAAAATCCACACATAGAAAGAAAAGGGGAGGAATATACGGCCCAAGGACTTTGTCTTGCCTTAGTAAAGCGAACGCTGATGTTAAAAAAAGCCAGCATAATCGGTATTTTTCGGAAATGCGAGAACAAAGTCGTGTCTTACACGTGTACGTGAACGAATGTGCCGTTTATAACGTGACCAAGGTACACAAATGAATTTGCGTTTACGCAATTTTGTCAAGCTCGTACAGTATATTACCTGGAATACCAAAAATGCATTAATGCAATACATAAGCAAACTTAAATTGTAAACATGATATCATATAGGCAAATTTAAAACAAGTAATATATATACCGTATACAATGTATGACTGATGTAAACTGAAGACAAATAAAAAGATTTTTCAATTGAATGGAATTCACAAGTGTTATAGGTCCTTGAAATCAGCTCACCAGGGAGACTTCAAAAATATATGCTCAATTAAAATATCTAACCCGTACTGCACTTACATGAATCTTCCTGTACATCAAATTTCGTTTAGAAGGCGTATCTTTTAAATTAAAAACTGACCAGTTCGAGCGATTCACATAAAACTCTAAAATAACATTAAAATTAATTTTATTCCACAGTATCCCCAATGTACATAGCCCCACTTTCAATTTATTTTACACGTTCCGTTTTCTTTATCGTTTCCTAAGTGTCACATGTTTCTTAATTGCAAATTAAATTCAAGCTTTGTTAATAAATTTAGTCTTGTTATCGATTTTGAATGAGGTGGTAATAGAGATCGTTGATTTCATACAATGTTCAGCTGGTGTCCTTTGCCCTTTACCATTCGCGCTTATCTTCATTGAACACCTTCCCTACGGCCTAGGTGGAAATAATCCTACGGTTGAACTTATTCAATAACTAGAGGGTGGTTTGAGCTAGCAGCAGGTTTCTGTTCCTTTAGAAAAATCTCATGGAAATCGAAGTTGCTGATTGTGCAATAACCAAGCAGTGCCCCGCACCAATGTTCTCCAAGTGCTTGAAATGGGTGCTGTTACAGTTCTGTAGTCTATGCTTATGTACTTATCTCCGTCTTGTTCATGTTCATGTCAACAACTGGTCGACCACTGTCTACAACGATTTGCTCATATCGGCGAATAGAATACACTACTATCGCTGTTATCGGTACAGAAGGCCAATTCTGTGGCTAGAATTCTCGATATGTGACGGATGTAAAATATGAATAGTTTGGACACGAAATTTAACCTTGCGCCACTCCAGCCGAAACCACTTGAGAATTTCTTCCTACCAAGCAGTTATTACCTTATTAACTTGACTATGGTTTCATTTACACTAAGGTTAAAAAGCGTGGTCGTGATGCCAGAGAGAATCAAGCGTTCTACCAAACTCCATGAAAATAGCCCTTCTGCTGCCATGTGCCTTTATTATTGTTTCGATAGTTTCAATAATTGATAGTAGACATTGAGACCAGTTCTAAAGCCGTCACCATTTAGCCTTCCTATTAGGAAAAATTGTCTTTTTATGTTATCTCCAATCAGACCAGTCCACACATTCGCATTTTGAGGGTGCTGTGTATGGAATTCCTTCATGCAATGACGGTTTTCAGTTGTTAAGTAATGTCATTATTTTAGTAACGGTATTTTGTTGTCGCGACTTGTCGCGCTCCAAAATACCGAAATAACTCTTTACTTTGGAACGACGGGTTGTCGCGCGACACGGGAACGGTAACGGTGTACATTCGCGACATTCCTGTGGAACGGTAACGTCGTTGGAGCGATAAACATTTCAATCGTTACTTTGGAATGATGTGCTGTAGCGCGACAGGAGCGAAGCTAAATTGACTATCCTCGGAAACATCGCGCGACGTTCCTGAGGAACATTAACTTCGCTGTAACGATAGACGTCCGTCGCGTTCTCATATAACCGATTGATAAACATGGTATGCGTGCATATTATATTGTTCAAGTAGTAGATGCTATGTGTAGCGTAATCCCTTTAGACTACGTAATTCTTAATTATAGCAGCGTAAAATAAATACGGAACCACACTTATTTACTAAATAGTTATTCAAAATAAAATGTACTCTAATACAATGTAAAAGAATAAAAATATCTAGATTTTTAAAAAGTAGATTAAATATTAAAAACAAAAGAGATTCATAAAAAGAGAACACAGATTTATTAAAAGAACAAAGTAGATTATATAAAAGTAGCTATATAACTACTTTTATATTTTACTTTCAGTTACAACAGAGAAATTTTTAATTTCTTTGCGTTATAGCTTTTTGGTCGGTATTGTAAACGTTCTCTAATCCATATTCAGGTAATAAGTTACGTATGCTCTTAACAAAGGTCACCGCTTTTGCAGCTACATTTGCATTCTTGTACGAAATTTGGTTATTTTGCGGGACACAATGTTATGTTTGGTTTAAAATCTTTGTATCCATCTCTCCGACGCAACAAAGTTAGGGATCTGCAACTCTTTTTGTGCTTCCGATGCCCATCTCTTCAAATCATAATCGTGAATTATCATTTGACGAACAAGGCCACCTTTAAACTGATTAAATACATATTGAGGGAGCCGAAACAGCTTTTGGCGTCTCGTCCCGCTGAAGGATACTTGCTGTTCCCACCGCTGTAATTGTAACGATGTAACTTTCCTGTAGCGATGCACTACCGTTTTCAACGAATATCGACCTTTTTTCAACTTTTCCAATACTTCACGGCAGCACGTCTATAGTCGATATTGCATTGTCTTGCATTGTCTATTGCATCTGGGACTTCTTGTTCTTAGTCAATAACATCCATTTCCTCTTCGATATTATAATTTACGTTATCATCTTCTTCCACGACCACAAGTTGTGCTCCAGGGTACTCTGAAGTTGAGCTCAAATCGTAGATTACTTCTTGTTGTACTTCAAAAGCAGGATCATTAACGCTGCTCACAATTATATCGAAAAGTTTATCTGCTAACTGTTCGGCACCATTAACTGGATTTGCCATAATACTTTGCGGTGGGTAATGATTATTTATCAGAGTTGTTAATATCGTCAAGCTGTTAAGTGGATTCGAAGCGAACCCAGTCATGGCTGATGTATCACTGTTTCTTTTTCGACCGTTTCACCTTTATATACAGACATACACGTAATTTTGTTGGCACTAATATCAACTCCTCCTAGAAAAATCTCAAAGTTATTTTAGGGATATGAATACGTGTATTTGAAAATATTCTGAAATCGAAGCCAAAATATACGCAGCTTACTAACATTATGACGCACTTTAATATATTTTCGTACTATATTATATAATCTCAAGTTGTCTATTATTTTTTCGCGATTTATAGTCACTAATAAATCGAAAAAATATATCAAAATGCAGAATTTTTCACTGTCTAATAGATTGGCATTTTTCAAATTTTGCGGATGGTTTAAAATAGTGGTTCCGGCAATAAAGGACACATTCGTCTGTACTACGTTAAGAAATTGTTGAATATGTCCTTTATTGCAGAAACTACCAACTTAAATCATACGCAAAATTTAAAAAACGTCAACTCTAGCTATAACGGAAAGAAATTAAAAATTTCTTTTATGTAATTTAAAAATAATAATCGTTTTACCCTAGCTGAACTTGCTTCTTCTATCGGATAAAATTTGACCAGTTTTTAAAAATGTCAAATATAGATCTCAAATTACAATGCGTAGATATCTAAAGAGATCAACCAATTTATTACCGAAAACACCATTCATATAGGTAACATTATATCCTTAATCGTTCCAAAGTAACGGTATTTTTTCGCGGCATTTTTGTGTCGCGGTCGCGAAAGGAACGTTCCATGAGTGGAACGGTATTTCCCATCACTAGTCATTATGCCTTTTAACAATAACGCTAAGATAAAACGTTGTTTCGTCAGAAAAGACTATTTGATTCGTTCAATTAAGTCGTTCTGTGATAAATTCTGCCATTAATTCGTAAAAGTGTAGTCTGCGATCTGGACTTTTGGAAGATCTCATGAATTTGTCCCAATTCTGTTGTAGATGCGTGATTATTTTATTGAACAAAAAAAAAACATTTACACTGGTGTTTTCATTGGTTGCTGTTCTTAAACGTCCACTTTTTGGTAAATCTTCTACTTGGCGAAATGCCTTGTACTTTTGAATTGCCTGATACATCCCACCTTTACTGATTTGGCGATCCGGATAAACAGTACTAAACAAACTGCGAACAAGCTGCCAACGTCTTCGAAAGAACGTTGACGGTTACCATATCCACCCATCATTAAGATGTCAATTCGTTTAGATTCTGTAAGTTTTACTGCCATGGTAATTAATTAACTAAACCAAAATATAGTGACACCAATAACTTGCGACAACAATCTGGCAGTATAATGTCGGTGACTTACAATTATTACGTCTTATTACGTGTTTTCGAAAAGGCTTTCCCGAGTTAATTAATGATTTGTGTGGTGCGGAGTGTGCCGTAAATATTGTGTTTGCCATACTACCCCACAGTCCTTGCTTTCATTGTTAGGTAGTTTTTCTTGCATTTTTTGTATTGCATTTTTATCAATAAAAATAACATTGATATTTTTGAAAGTAGATTTTTAGACTGCTTTCGAAAATGTAATAATATACTGAGTGTTCCATTTAAGAAAGAATGAAAATTATAATTAAAATGTTATAATAAATTAATTTTTAACTAAATGCATATCAAATTAAAAACAAAGTACTTCTCAAACAACAAAGTTATTCGACTATTCCTGGACTTTATACTAACTCTGTATATGGTCTTTGGGCAATGTAATGTATTAACTTTATTTTCGTAACATACTTTTCAAAACAAAAGCAAATTTTTAACATACGTAGATGTACACAATTATGAAATTGCAAATAGAAACATCGTACAAAATAAACATTATCAAACTTACTATCAAAAATTAGCAATTATTGCAGGTTCTAGAATGTTTCATGGACTACCATCGAGCATCTTGGGTTCGACTAGTGTATTGATTTTTAAACATGAATTGAAGAAATATATAATTGTACACAATTAGCGGACGGTTTTACAAATAGAGGCAAATAAATGGGAACGGAGCAATTCAGTCTGGTTTTTTAAACTTATAATTGACGTACTCTATTTGTTTTTAAAACAGCTTAAGAAATAGCAAATGATAGTGTGAATAGGTAAAAACGAGCAAAACTGTTGTTTTTATACGTTTAGAAAATTTTATTAGAAAACAGATGGTAGAAGCTATAATTACTCTTAGAGATTTCCAATTTTTCTAAAACCGGCAAAATATGGACTACTATGGTAAAATTTAATTTATCCTACATATGTTTAGAATATTAACAGCAAATACTTCTCTAAATTGTCATAACACAGTTTTGTGTACTTATTTTTTATTGTAATATATTTTAAATATAACGGATGTTGATTTCCGTTTGCATATGTATATAATATACTAATTCATTAGAGAAATATTACTATTTTGTCAATTATGTTACAAATATAGGAAATCCGAAGCAAAAAAATATTATAACCTACTTTTTGAATTCTTTTTATTTTAGACTAAAATCATTGCATAAGTATACGTATGATCTTGAAAAATTTAAAACTTGTCGGGCGGAATTAAAATTTAAAATTCAGAAGGCTTGCCAAAATTACTGTGAAAAAGTTTTAAAGAATTATAAATTCAAGTCAATAGCTCAAATGCCGTTTGGTCGTTTATAAGAAATAAAAAAGAGCCTTGCATGTATGTACAGATAGTTTTATGCATAACGATGTTTGTTATTCCGAGAATATAAACATAGCGAGAGATTTGGCGACATATTTTTAAAATATGTATGAGGATACTCTACTCTACGTACGTGATTTTAAGGATGCAAGAATGGATGTATGCGTATCGATATGTATCGATGAAATAAATGATACGGATTGTGACTCAGCAGTAGAGCAACGCAACTGCGCTGAAAGCCAGTGGCGGACGCATAAAAGTTTACACTAAATAAATTAAATGTGATACGTGCTCAAACACTTACCGTTTAAGAGTCATTCGTAAATCTGAAGTTGTACTGCCATTTAATATTACTAAACAAATATAGTGACACCAATAAGTTTTTCGGCAAAATGAGTAAGTCGGGCTACAAAAAGTCTTTTATGTATGCCGAAAACGACTTTTCTCCAGTGAGTTATATTTGTCGTGTAATGATGTTCCAATATACTTGTGTTTGCCATACCTACCCACAATTGTCTTTAATGTTCAAAATCAGGTTTTTCTTAACATTTGTAACTGCTTTTCTAAACACAAACATTTTGAGTTTTTGAAAGTAGATTCTTAGCTGCTTGAAAATGTATCACTATTTGAGTGATTCCATTAGAAAGAATGAATTTATTAAATGTTTATAATACATTAATTTTTAACTAATGTATCAAACTTTTAAACAAAGTGACTTTCAAACAGCAAATTTTAACCGGACTTTATACTAACCGAAGCGTTCCTTTGGGAATTCTAAATTACTTTTATATTCTAAAATATTTAAAAAAAAAAAATAATCGTAGAGCCTCTAACATGTTGCCAAATAGAAACATCGTCAGGAATAACATATCAATGACTATCAAAATACGATTTTGCGGATTTCTCAAACCGAGATTTGTCATGGCTATCTCGAGCGTCACCTGGGATAACATTTCTGATATATCTGCTACAAGATGAGAGTAGAATTTTACATGTAATTGCTAACAAGTTAGCGACTGTTTTTAAAAGAGGTCAAATAAAATGGAACGGAGCAATCACTCTGAAACATAGAGTACAGTTGTTTTTGAAAGCTTTGCAAACTTTCATGTATATAAAAACATGAAAACCGCGTGTTGTTTGTATATACGTTGAGTAGAAAATTTATTAGGAACAGATGTGGTTCCAGTGCTAACATACATTACCTACAGAGTTTTTTCATCTTTTCTAACCCATAACAATATGTTATCTTGGTAATCATTTAATTCTTTCCGTATGCTTAGAAAAACGCAAAACTCTCTGTAAATTGTCATCACACTTGTACTTAAGTGAATATATTTTAAATAAACGGATGTATGTTCTTTGCATATGTAAATATACTAATCGTAGAAATATTACATGCAATATAACAAATAAATTAAAATTTAAATTTATAATCTACTTTTGGAATTCTTTTTATTTTAAAAATCTAAAACATTATAAGTATCGTATGATCTTTTCGAAAACATTTAAACTTGTATTAAAATTGACAATTCAAATTTTAGCCAAACATTACTTTAAAAAGTTTTAAAGATAAATTCATCAATTAGGTCCAATTGTCGTTTTGGTCATTTATAAGAAACATTTAAAAAAAGCTGAACTCGTATGTATACGAAAGTTATGCATAACAACGATGTTGTTTTCGAGATACAGCGAGATATTGACGCTTAAAATGTACGAGGATACTCTCTACGTACGTGTTTTTATGTGTAAACTTTATGCGTAGCATAGTTTCGATGAAATTGCGGATTGTGACTCAGCAGTCAGAAACCTAATCTGCGTGTCCAGATGACATTCCGCCGTATGAATATAAAGCTTGCTCAGATTTCTTGGGGTCTCCCTTAAAGCACATCTTTAATCTATCATTGAAGTTGGGCATATTTTCAAACGAATTGAAATTAGCAAAGGTTGTTCCAGTTTTCAAATCTGGTAGTGCATGGTTAATGATAAATTATCAACCAATTTCTGTCTTGTCGGTAGCTTGTAACGTGTCAAATTCTACTTTGTAAACATAATTGAATGTTTACAATGGATGTCGCTACGTTACTTCTTTTTCTAATAATGCTTTGAATTTTTAATTTCTATTAATGACATATTTAATGTTTGGTTAATTTACTTTTGGTAATTTCAATTATAAAGGTTGGTTATTGAACCATTTTCATCACGTTTTTCTTTCCCTTTGTTTTTGTTTTGGTTCTTTTTATTGTAACTAAATTTACCTAAGTTAATTGCAATAGAATGGACGATGTTCGTTGATTTGTAATTAACTCTGCTCTTTTCTGGTGACGACCGTCGTTCGAGAAGCACCGCTATGGAATATTTGCTTGTGGTTGTCTCTACTTAATGTAGGATTTAAGGACTTTCAAAGTATTACAGTATTAAGTAGTGTGAATAGTTCTGTATTCAGTTTTTTTATATGACCATTATCGACATTGTCGGATGCGATAATTTTCGACGACACGCCAGCCTTTCATTGAATAAACATCGATCATCGGCATGTAAGTCCTCCATTCATCCAAGGTAATTAATTATTCTAACCATTTTTCATTAGATTTATGCTTATAGATCGTTATTTTCCGTATTTTAGGTTTTTTTTTGGGTTTTCGTTAAAACACATTTTGCCGAAACCCGCTGAAGGTTAGAGTTTTGCTGTGTGTATGTCCACATGCCAGGTTGCGTCCTATTCAACCAGGGGACAGGACTAGCTCCGATTTATCACCGCTCGACAACGACAGCACAAGATTACTTGAAAACTCCAGTTGAGCATAGCCCAGATAAGTGGACTTATCGTTTTCTTTTGTTTACAAACATTATTTTTTTCTAAATTTTAAACTTCTTTTTCTTTTAACTTCGTTTTATTTAAGTAATTCTCATTAACATATGGATACGCTAGGAATCTTTTATTATTACTATAATCCTTATTAGAAATTTATTACATTTTATTTTCTTTTTTATTTGTATATTTTATGTGAGTAATTTTAACAAATTGCGTTGCTATGTATGATCGATGTTAAATCGAACGTTGTGGCCACCAACGTCAATCCCTTAGTTAAATTTTGTTCATTAACAGTTTCGTCTCTATTGATAACTTTCCCTTTCATTTACATTAAAGAAGTTGTAGTAATAATATCCTTCTCTCCCCTTCTTCCGTTTTCTCGTCATAGTTATTCGACGATCTTCCGCTGGTGTTGTCACTTTCCGTCGTCCTGTTCGTTTTCTATTTAATAACGTACTAGCCTCTTGATATTTTTTAACGTTATAGTCAACAGTTCGGCGACTTAATTTCAATTCTCTCGCGATATCTCTGTTATTTTAGCCAAGATTATGTAAAGCGACAATCATTGTATGGATTTCTAAAAACAACTCTTTTGATTTCCGCATTTGAATACTAATTTTAGATAATTTTATTAACGATATTCATTGCTTAAAGGAACAATAACTACTAAATCTAAATTCATAATTCTAGTTCGGGTAAATAGGGAGTTCTCATCTTTACCTGCACTACATTAAATTTTTATTAGTGAAGGATAATTGTATTACATGTCGGGTCTTTTTACGGCCCTGCCTGGACCCCTAATTGTTGGATTAAGGAGATTCAATCGATAGCTAAGTATGGAGTATGCGGGAGACTTCTGCTCCTAAATAACAATAAATACATAATTTTCTAAAATCCAAGCAAAAATGTGGATGGGCAGATAATTATGGCCGGTAGTGTACGTTCAGGTAGGTCTGCAATTTCTTTGATTGTTCCTTTTTTTGTTCCGCTACAAGCTGTTAGAATATTTGAGCAAATTTTATACAAAAGTTTAAGACCAGGTTAAATCTAGATTGGATGAAGAATAGCATGGATCCTTTAAGGTCAGAACGATTGAATCTAATTTATTGATTTCCGCCAACGATGTACCTAAGGCATTTAGCTACAAGTAACAAGTATGAAGATGTTATCTATACTGACTTTCGTATGTTTGGATTTCCTTGCGGTCTGCAAGGAAACTAGCCTCTTCATATCTATATAATAAGAGGTAGTATGTTTGTTACATTTGATTTTGTTCTGAACCTTGGTTACATCAGGAATTTCGTATGGGAGAAGTTTGGGCGTGCTGGTCTTTCTCCTGTCCACAAATGATTTGACTGACGTTTGCAACTATTCGCAGTGATTGCTTTATGCTGATAATTAGCAAAATTTATGAAGAAAGTAAAGCTTTGTTTAAACATTAATAAAAGTTCACAGAGAAAAGTATATTGTTATGATATTTGTTTACTCACGTTTGAAATTGTTTTCTTTTGACATTTGATTGCACATAATTCCATTTTATTACGAGGCGAAGCAGTGTTGCATCACCAATTCCCTCCAATTTCCCCCAGATTGGTTTTTCTTCTTTGTCTTACACAGGTAGACGAGAAGTATTTTTGTTAAAAAAAGAGTCTAATAAACAACTTTTGGTGCGAGAAACTCACCAACGGAAAGTTCAATTATATTTCTTCATTTCAAAATTATGTTATTGCAGTCATTAAACTAGAATCGTTTTCATGGTAACCATTTCAATTTACTGTACCTGACATTACCGTTCCGGGAAATTTGAACATCATCACCATGGAAGCGAAAGGTATTTTTGATGGATTTCAAAATCATTAAGCATGTTATTTGATTTAATTCAGAGAGTAAACTGTGGATCTGAATTGAAAAACAAAAGGAGATGGGATAAAATAAGTTTTGCAAGACTTATTCTCAAAATTCTTCGATAAAACATAAAGGTTTCAAGTTAATATGAAACTATTTCAACGAAAAACTTAAATACCTTTCTAAGTAAATCCAATTTGACTTTCTAACATCAAAATTATTATCCACGGAACAAGATTTGAAAAAAAATATATTTGGTTTTGAATCGGGCGCAGCCTTGAGCCAAGATTTTCAAGATCGGGCGTCGAAGTTCAACATTTCACTGTGCAGGTACAAAATTTACTATTTGGCCAAAAGCAAGAAAATTAAATTGAATTAGATTTTTTGAATGTCAAAAACTCTAAGAAATACACTAAAATTTTAATATAGCTGTCGGTTAGGGTTTGCGGTAGGTCTAAAAATTCAAAACTTTGTAAAAAAAAATAGGATTTATTTAAATTCAAAATACAATACTGTAGCTGTCCTTTGAACACTAAAAATTGTTTTTCTATTCGTTTCAATTAGCAAAAGAAAATAAGTAGATCCCACACGTTAAGTTTTTCCTTTATAAGTTAACCCTAAGTTATTAATTTAATTTTATTCAGAGTCTCATTATAATATAGTCAATATAACAATAAGTATAGTAAAATACATGACATCACAATTTTTGTTAGAGCAACTACATACCTTATTGGATTGAATAAACGTGTTGTAATTCCTAATATAAATTGTTTTTATTTTAAAAATGCAATGGTTTGTTCCAAAATTTTTCTCCGTGTCATGTGATCAGATTCAATAGAAAAAAAATTCGAAGGTTGGGTCTCACCAGTTAAGTTAGAGGTTTAGGCGTTGTTTTCCAACAATCGTTTCATTCTACTGAAAATTTGCGGGTAGTAATGAAGCTTTCAATATTATATTATATAACATGTTGGTATGCTTAAAATTAGAATACGCTTCCTTGGGTTGGTTCCCCTCTATAAAAAAAATATCGAATTAATTGAGAGGGTTCAAAATAGATTTTTAAAATATATATACTTCAAAAAACACAAACGGAATCCTCCTTTAGAATCATATAGTTTTATCAGATAGAAATTTTGCGTACCTCAGCTCAAACATCGACGAGAAGTTGCCGCACTGTGTGTTCTATACAAGGTTTTTAATAATTGCTTTGATAGTAGTAAGTTATAATCCCTCTTTCGACCGCATGTCTCTTACTATAGTAGAAGGGTAAGCCCTCCAATGTACACTGTCTCCAATTAATAAAATATCACAACTTTATAATATTTACTATAAAAGCATTGAATTATTTGATTCATCAAAGAGAGACTTTTTAAGAGGTACAAGATCTGTCATATATTACCATAATGAATAAAATATTCTGTCTAAGTAAAAAAGTAAACAGAAATAATGTAATAAATTATTGGAACTAGGACAGCTATTCTCGCATCAGCATTATAATTTATAACGAAAATCTGTACACTTCTGGTTATTAGTTATTTAGGCAGTAAGGAATTCCTATATTATCTCACACATTTATGCATTCCAAGTCTTTTGTAACATTAAGATAATCCAACACCAATTTGCCGTTCAAAGGTCTCTCGTTTAGGCGCCAGACGTTTTTTCGTTATGTACACATGCATGCTCTTTCACATTGTCCTTCAAAAGTGAAATTAAGAAGTGAAAAACACGTGGATGAAGCCGCAGAGTAAATTACTCTCATGCCTGCTGGTGCGTGTGCGATAGTAAATGCATCGTTCTGCTTCCAGGAGTGACAGGGGCACACCCAAGCTTCGGAAACCGGCTTTCTTTGGAGAACCTGCTAGAAGATAAGATTCGTCCTTGAACGTGTAGCGCATTAATCTGCGACCAGCGCACCAACGCGGTCTTTATCTGCAGATGAGATCAAAAAATATTACACGGATACGTACGTATTGAAAGATGTATGCACACATGTGTGTGTATATGAATGGAGAGATCAAGTGTTGAATGCCGAAGTATCTATTTAACTATTTCCAGCTCGTATCTAATGATGGATGCGAGTGCAAGATGACGTTACACATTTTTCCTCTTTATAAGGTAGTTGCATCGATAAACGGCCAATTATTGCACGCATACTGCTTGTTGTTTTTCTTAAATTGAAATGTGTAGTATATTCAATACAAAATACAAAAATTCTGTTATTACATTTTTGAGTGTAAGCTTTTCTGTCCCAATGAGCTTAGATTTTTCATCTGTAACCTCTACGATTTGAACAGCTTTAATGGGTTAAAAAAAGTTTGGCGTATAAAGTAAGATAAGTGCTCTGTTGTTATTGGTTTTTAAATAATCTTTCAAGAGCTGTATAACATACTTCGTGTAAGTTATACACAACAGACCTTAGAATTGTTAGGCAAATTGTTGTAAAAACCACAATCAAATATATAAATTATATCGTTTGTCAGTATAACGAAATAAATTACGTAAAATGATATAACATTTTTTATATCACTCAATCTTAGTCTGTTTCTGATCATTTTCTAATGTCTAAAATTCAAAGAAAAAAAGATATTTACTGTCAAAGGCGAATCTTGGATTAACTGCAAGTAACTACTTGGGCTCGCAATTTTGAACCAATAATTAAAAGTCGTCAACGTTAGTATTCTTTGATTACCATTGTCGTGGTAACCAAGCAATGCTGCAATGCAAGACTCGCGTTTGACTCTAAATATCCTTTTTACTTTGAATATTAGTCAAATGCATTAGTGTACGAACACTTTTATTTGCGGTGGACACAGGAACAATATACGGCGCTCTTTAAAAACCTGACGTATCCGTTGTCTGAATTTTGGGAGTATTTTGTATATAGAATGTGCTGTATATTTCGATTCCGTTCTGACACAATGTTTAGATAGAGCCAAACACAATTTAACCACATAAGAATTTACGTTAAAATGTACGAGAGTGATTCGTAAAGTAAGTTCCGTTTGGTTATTAAAAAAAACACCAATACATGAAGAGGTTTTTATTACATACAACTTAAAGCTACTACTTTCAGCTATTTTTTTAGATAGTTTATATTAAGACTGATACATTTATCATAGCGATGAATCAGTTTTTTATTGTCCTCTTCATAGAACTCTGCCGCCTGTGGATTAAGCCATGCTGTAACATTGTTCTGCAACTTTTCATCGCTCTTAAACCTTTGTGATCCAAGCCATTTCTTCATGTTAGGGAAGAGATGGTAGGCACTAGGAGCCAAATCAGGGCTGTAGGGAGGATGATCAAATACTTCCCACTTAAAACTGTCCAGTAGGCCTACCGTGCGAGCGGTGGTATGCGGGCGGGCGTTGTCATGAAGAAAAACAATGTCCGAACTCAATATTTCACGTCGCTTGCTCCGAATAGCTCTTCTGAACTTCTTCAAAGTTTCACAGTAGACTTCAGCGTTTATTGTGGTCCCTCGTTCCATAAAGTCTACAAGAAGGACGCTACAACAGTTGGTCTTCCACTCCGTTCTTCTTCATGCATATTAGTTAGTCCTTCTCGAAACATACGGTACTATCTTCTAACCACACTGTCACTCATGACATTTTCACCATAAAGGGAACAAAGTTCACGATGAATTTCAGCGGCCTTCATGTTCTTTTTGCACGGAAATCGGATAACAGCACGCAGCTCACAGTCGGCGGGATTTTCAATTGCAGCAGCCATTTTAAACGACCAAAATAGCACGAAAGAGTGTCCGAACGATTCTCTCACTAGCATTGCCAGACTTACATTGAATCAGACTACATCGCAGCGCTGCGATCGCGCTGATATCCCCACTCCTATGCTCACCAGGCGGAAACGGAATCGCCCTTGTATTTCCATTCGAATTTTTTTAAAGGAAATAAACATGTAGCTGATTGAGGACAAATTGCAAACGTCTCGAAAACTGTTAGAAATTGGTTTGGGTGAAGTTTTTCACAAATCGATTCACCACACAAAACGCCGGGAAGAAATTGTGAACCAAACTAATACATACGTTATATCGTATTCACAAAGTATGACCACAGGGAATATTTCAGTGCACCATCCGTAAAATAACCCTACCAGCAAACTCGATTACATCGTCTTCGAAGAGGGCGAAACAAAAAAATGAAAAGTAACCGAAAATTGTGTTTTTCGTTTCCATTGTTGTTAGTGTTTCGCCGTCAGAGTGCTAACTGTTTCGCTTCATTAGCTTTGTTCCTACACCTTCAGAAAACCGTAAATTTACCATCCAGTACCTGCGCAATATGCTGACTGCAGGTTTTTTGTTTGTGTAGCGCATGTACTGGACTGTAAATTTACGGTTTTCTGAGGGTGTTGGAACTAGTCTATTGTTTCACAGTACAGTACTAAACTAGATCAAAAATCTTTCTGCATGAAGTTTTGGGACAACCTATATAATGATGTATAATGAAAATAACGCAAATAATTGCTGTCAAGATTATTTAATTGTTTCAATGAGATATCGTATTGAAAAAAAGCCCGTGTTGCTGTTTTAGTGAGTTTCCCTACGTATGATTCATTTACATGGTAATTCTCTAAACCCTATAAAATATACAATTCAGATTTTTATTTTTTTTTTGGCACAGTGTATAAATTATGGAAATTATGCTTACAATTAGACATACAAGAAAGATTAATTAATTTAAAATTAAAAAATGTTCTTTATAGTTATTCAAATACTGGCGGGTATTTTAAGTGAATTGATTTTTCAATAGGCACTACAGCTAATACAGTAATACCTACATCCGTGTTATCAAACGAAGTTAATGACGTCACGACAATGTAGGCAGCTTTCTCCATTTTAATCTTGGCCATTTCCTACAAGATTATTTGTAAAGATTAAAAGTATATTAAAACATGAACAGGCGTGTAATGCTAGAATTTAATTTTCTGAGGTATAGAGTAGGATATTACAAGCTCAAGTATATTACCGTCCATAAAGTATAACGACACATATCTACAAATGGATGAAAGAGAGGGAAAAGTTGTGTAGGCTGTGAGAGGAAGAGCAAACTCACGCATTTAATTCCTAAGTACTGAAAGGCGCACGAATATCCTACGAGAATGGGGGAGCGTAATGATAATTGCTTCTAGAGAAAATTGAAGTTTGGTACAGTTATTTAACATTGTTGTAATTATTGTGACAGGCAAAAATAAAACTTTGAAATACAAACATGGTTGTAATAAAAATCAGGGTAAAGACTCTTTTATGTCCTAATATTATATACTAATACTAATTTCAAAAATTATAGTAAAGTTGTTTAGAAATGTTAAACTGTTTATTGTTATCTAATTAATGTAAAAATAAGAAATAAAGTCTTTTTGAAAAATTTCTGAAAAATTTTCGATCAAAAAAGGGAAAAGGAAAGAACGGATTTTGTTTGCACACAAAATACCAAAAAATTGCATGTGAGATAGAAAAACTTGTAAAGGATAGGAATATCGAAAGGGGCATTCGTCGACGACATAATGTTACTACCAGCAACAGAAAAAGACATGAACCAAAGTTTACAAGTATGGAACGAGACACTGAAAGAATACGGAATGACCATGAATAAAAATAAAACAAAAGTGATGGTACTAGGAGCTGAACGATGTAAGGTCAAAATTAGAGTAGAAAATGAAGACAGAGCAAGTTACAGCGTTTAAATATCAAGGAGTGAGCATTCAAAGTAACGGGAGTCAAGAGCTAGACATAAACAACAGAATAGAAAGGGAAATGAAGATGTTTTACTCTTACTACTACCTTTAGGCCTATTCTAACGTTTGGATGCGAAACATGGAACCTAAACCAAAGACAAAAAAGTATAACACAAGTGATAGAAATGGTATCTTAGAAGAGTCAAGGGAGTGACAATAATGGCTACAGTAAGAAATGCAGAAATAAGAGAGGAACTGGAAATTGAGCCAATAGGGAGATTCATCGAGGGGAGACAGCTGGGCTGGTGGGGACACTTGCAAATGATGAACAGCAGTAGGCAAGTAAAGCAGATCTGGGAGGCCAGAGTGGATAAGAGAAGAGCAAGAGGAAGGCCGAGAAATACGTGGAATAAAACAACAGGAGAATTAAGAGGAATCACATGGGAGGAAGCGAAGAGGATCTCGATGAATAGGGAGGAATGGGCCACATTCACAATGTTAAACTGTTTATAGTTATAAAAATAAGAAATAAAGTCTTTTTGAAAAATTTCTGACAAATTTTCAATTAAAAAAGGAAAAAAGAAAAAGTGGATTTTGTAGTCACCCTTTTACAAACGGAATGTAAAAAACAAAAATTAAATATTTAATAATAAGGATTATATTTCTATTAAATACATTATTGTTGTGAAAATTTAGTCAATGATCTATTACAAAGGTTGCTACAATAGTGCACAAGTTTTAGTTATACATGTTTAAAAAAAAAACAACAATTTTTCTCCAGCGATTGTATTGCATAATACAATATGTATACAGTGTTCTTATACGAGGTGTGGCAATTAAAAAACCGGACTGGTGCAAATCGGCAAATTGCGAGCACGCTACGGCAGGTTTGAACATGTCTGTGCTTGCAGGTGCTTCCCTCATCCTGAGCTCGATGGGCACGTTTGTACGTCGCTCAGTCTCGCTGTAGCAATCGTCCGTTCAAGTCCTTACGCTAGCGTCGCGTCGGAAAAATGCAGAGTGTTCAGATCGAGCAACGAATTAACCTCAAGTTTCTTGTAAAACATGAGGTTCTAATTACCCTTCGTGAACGAGTGAGAAGACGAAGACCCGATTTGTGGAAGAGCAAATCCTGGATGCTCCACCAAGATAATGCGCCAGCTCATTCTGTCTTATCTATGAAGGCGTTCTTTGCGAAATCCGGCATCACCGTACTCGCCCGACCTGCCCCCCTGTGATTTTTTATATTTGCTAAGGTAAAATCGGAGCTTAAGGGGACAATATTTGACAATGTGGAAGCGGTGAAAGCGAAAGCGACGGAGGTTCTCAACAAGCTGACAGAAACGGACTTCCAACACTGCTTTCGATAGTGGAAAATTCGTATGGAGCGTTGTAGGGATCGGCAAGGAGAGTACATTGAAGCGGATAAATTTTGTAATGTAATTGGTGATCAATAAAATGTTTTGTAGCACCAGTCCGGTTATTTAATTGCTACACCTCGTAATCATAATGGTTGAAAGAACAAGTAAAACGCAATAACAATAACTATTCTTATGTTTTCGTACCTCCAACAAGTTCCTAATTTACAGGTCCAGGCCTCCAAACATTCGACAAATTTGGAGTAAAAAGATAAACTACGGAATACTTTATTCCGAAAGAATTGTGAACACGATGAAAATGATTTGACCATATAAAACTAAATGATTTATTAGAAAAAAATAAGTTTTGATTACGACATCTATTGGTGAATAACCAATACTATCTGGGTCTAATCCTAAGGCAGGCAACATTTGGTTCGTGCATTTAGGTAAGCTTCGTCAATGATATCGTTTGTACAGATAAGTGATGATCTATTTATAAACTCGCTCATTATTTATTTCGAAGGAATTAGGAAGTTTTGTGACAAAAATTGTTACAATATTGTCCTGCACGTCTCGACAAAAAGATTGTTGGAAAAAATGATACATTAGAATAAGGACAATACAACAGAAATCTGACCATAACTTTGAAGTATTATCTATGATAACGACATGTAATAGTTAACAAAAATCTGCGGTCGGGTTACACAATTGTGTTAATGACCGCTACAATATTTTTCTTACAATATTTAGTACATTCTATCAAGTGATTTTTTTTCTGTGCCGGTGAAAAACATCAAGAGTTAGTGAGTGTAGATCAGGTAATATATACGGATATATGAAAATTTGTAATATTCTGTTAATTTATATCAAGGATGAAGCATAAATTATAAATTAGTTCAAATAATGCGGATCCAGTGTGAAAACAAAAGAGACTGTGATTATTTTTTAATTTAATATTTCATTGAAACATCTCAATATACTACAAATATGAATACACAAGTAAGGCTTATTCATGCAACAGTGTACTATAAATACTTATATAGTTTCTTAGATGTTACAACGAGAGTCAGTAAAATGTATTACAAAACTGTAGTAATTTAAAATAATAGGCAGAATAAATATTACTGCAGCAAGATGTAGATTCACACAAAATTATACATATATATATAAAATGTTACTACGGGAAACAGTAGTTTCTCACAACGTTGTACAGCAAAAGCTAACTGTCCGCTCATTTGTTTCATACAAATTGTAAGAATTATTACTACAAACTCAGTGCTGCAATTTGATAGTAAACATTTCTACAAATTGTACTTGTCCGTATATGTACTACAATATGTAGTACAAATACTTGCAATTGTAGTAAACTTTCCCACATTTTTCTCTGTGTGCAGTATTTTTATGATTAGCTAACGCTAATACAGTTGTGTACAAATAGCTAGTAAGTACATTCGAAACAATTTTTTTTATTAACAATACATTTTAGTTACATTAACGAAAAGTATATTACCATCTCGCCAAAGAACTACTGTCAAGTCGTTATATGATATTGTTCTTTCAACGGACACTGCTGTGTTTTTCTTTTCTCAAACTAACAGTTACATCAAGGAAAAACCGATTATTTCAGAATTATTACCAAGTCATAGTAAAAAAACAAAAATAAATGTATGTAGCTATAACTGCCCTGAAATTGTTAAATTGACCAATTTTGCTGTTTCTGTTGATTTAAGAACCGACTTTGTGTATAGTATAAGGTCAAGTCTTTCAGAAAATGGAAACTATCAGGAAAAATGAGTATTTCTAGTATATCGTCGATAACCGATCAAATTATAATTAACTTATTTAACGAAAGAACTTTTCGTGATGTTGATGAAATTTTAATTGTGAAAATAAAAGTACAATTACTGCAACAAGAATAATTTAACAATATTGTTTTAAGGACTACAATTGCCGGTGATTTATGATTTCATATTTCATAATGAACTAATTCTCAGACAATATAAGTGCATTACAAATACTTCAGCGAGGTTAATTATAATTAATGATTCGGTAATACTGCATAAACGGTGTTATAATTCCAATTCAAATTGAAACGATGATAGTCAGCTAATTGTAAGTTTATACAAAACGATATCAACTTTCTTTTGCGTTATGACGGATTGTTTTTATTTTCTATTTAAGAATATTTAAGTCAGGTTTTACACATACATACCTACTCACTAACTTGTTATCTCATTTGTTTAAATATGAAATTAAATCAATTACTTTCTCTGCTCAGACATAATAGAATTTGTCCAAAATTTAAACTGTAACAACTTTCCCATTAAGTGCCAGAAGAGTGTAATTTATCATTTTTAAGGCAGGAATTTTATACAACAGATTTACTCAATTACCAACGAGCTATACACTAACGAACAGGTTTCTCGATTTAATTCGCTTGTTCTTTCCATCTTATTGGTTCTATCACAGTATCGCATTATAAAGAATAAGATAAGGTACGGTAACACATAATTCAAGCAGTTTTTAACGGACACTTCATTAGGAATGAGTGCTTCTTTCGAAACTGCTTTTTTGGTATGAGCGGTACCTTATTTCGGTTGCATCATAGTATTACGTAAACTCGGTCTTGAGAGAACAGGACTTTTTATCAATTATCGAAACAATTTCAAGAATTTGAACTCAGTTGAACCTAAAGCTAATATAAAGAAAAACTGTTATTCGTTGCTCCTTCGGAAGGAAATTGTAACGTTAACTATTTATGCTTTAGATATTAAACATTTTATGCTTTAGATATTAAAAATTTTAAAACAATTTTATGTAAAAACATCAATACGAAATATAATGAGCGAGGTTTACAACAAACTATTAATAATACAGAATAATAATAATAATAATTCTTTTGCCTCTTCTTTTTCCAGAAATATGTATGTCAATTTGTATTGTAAAATGATATTAATAAGAAAAAAAGGAAACATATGAAATAGGCATATATTGCGCAGCATTGACGTAAAAAAGTCCTCTAACGAACAGCAATTAATCTGAAGTAGCACTGTCCTGACTTACATCTTAAATTTGTTTTGGGATCTAAGCGTTCTTACTGATGCTGGTAAACTATTATATATATATATATATATATATATATATATATATATATATATATATATTATAATAATATAATTTACAACCCAGATAGTATACACTTTTTTGAAGTACAGCTGTTTTATGTGGTGATGACAGCAGGTAGTTAGTTCTCCATAGTCATGAATAACGCTGCGCGTGAAATTGGCTCTAAATTTTCAAACAAAACGCAACACATACAAAATATAGAGATCATATGTTATCAAATTAATATTTGATAACATATGATCGTCTGCTAATGCAGACTGTTCGATTTAAAATGTTCTTTCGGAGATTCTCTACATTTCAGATTGCACAATATTCTGAAAGCTTTTTTATGTAAAATGAAAGCTCTACTTGCAGCAATACCACACAGGATTCCATAGCTCATTCTCTATTCTCATGTTTTTGAGTTTTCCAAAATGAATTATTATTTGTTAGCCTTTGTCCATTTTTGTATATTTTTATTAGTGGTTAGAAGTAGCTCATGTAAATTTTTACTATATAGTCATTTTCAAACTTATGCGATCGGCATACAAAATTATTTTCCTACGTAAAATTCCAAGACATCTAGACATCTAGATTTCTCTAAAAAAAAAACGAAATCCGACATTCAGCATTACGTTAAAAGTTCCATCAACATTAAACAAAAAAAAAATAGAACGTACATGTGTACAACTTAATAAAGGAAAACATAGTTACCATAGCAGGAATAAGCGAAATAAGAAGCAAAATAGCTGAACATATCAAGAAATGTGTATGTATATCATCCGGTATTTACATCCAACATTAAGTATGCAGTAAACGTATGGAGCACTCAACTAAGAGAAATCCAAATAAGCTACAATGACAACAAAATAAAATATTGAAAATATTATATAATATAAACATCAACAATGGGGATATACGACAAAACATAAGAATCGAACATAAGTCAAATTACACAAACGAAAAATTTACTGTTAATAAAGGAAACAAACTAATAAAAGCCAATTGTAGATATACAGAGAACAAAGAAAATGTAACAACCTATCTAACGAAACTAAAAGAATAAATCATAAAAATCATAAAAAAAACATCAAGACTATGATAATTTGAAAATCCATTTAAAAAAGGAAATTATGGTATCGACCAAGAAGATTATTTCCTTGGCGCTCTCGATACCGAAGCGAGAAAATTTAGTCTCACCGTCTTGATATTTTGTATATTTTTTGTTATTACGATTGTTGAGAATAATGTTGTCCTAACTCCGTTTTAGCAAATGTCACAGGAAAGCGCGAATAAAGTTAGGACTCAGTTACAGCCGAAGAGAGTTAGAGCAAATCTAAAATACCGACTTTATGGATTTTGACCACTATTATTCCCAAAATTTCAACAAAAGTGGAGTTAGGACACTCTTATTCTCGGCAGTAGTTAATTAATTCTTCTTTCCTCACTTCATACACTGACATTATTATCTCTGATAGGAAGAAACATAGAAAACATATAAACAAAACATAGAAGCATTATAAGAATATTAAACTTTTAAAAATTGCTAGAACAGTTGAACCCTGTATGTTTGAAGAGATAATAAACAAATAGGAACGCAATTAAAAATTGACCTTTTCGAAAGCTAATTACCGGGAGCCAGAACAATAAATTGACAATGCAAAATATCTCAAAAAACGGTTTTAGGCATGCTTTACATAATTAACGCAAAATATCCTCAGCAATTCTAAAATTAAAAATATACAGGCGTCTCATCTAAAATAACGACGAAAACATCACTCGAAAGATAAAACCGTACTTCTGTGGTAGAGCCGCGTATGAATAACTGTTAAATTTGTCGAATCTGTATGTGACAGTTCTTGGACATCCGACGATTTTAATTTTCTTGTCTAAGGGTGGTGGATAAACCATCCATGGAACCCTTTGCAAGTCAGTCTTATTTCAATGGTAGGATAACATACGATTGTATATTTTTTGTATCGAATCTGTCTGATGACATTTGTACTTCAGTCGATATGTTCCTTGTTTTCTATTTTTCTAATTTGTTCCTCTGCTACAGCTGCCCCTGGATGCTCGAGTATTATCGAGAAGCTGACCGCTATCTTTTACAGCTTTTTTCACATCGGTGGGGTGTTAGAAATGGCCTATGGTCAAGATGCTCCTTAATGCATTTTAAGTGAAAACAAAGATTTTATTATTCTCTATTACATCGCACGACTGTTGTCCAAAATTTATTCTTAAAACTGTTTCCATAGATTTAGAAGTACCGAATACACCTCACAGAAAAAGAAACGAACCAAAGACGTTTACTGTTTAATGTAGCATTCATTTATTATTAATTAAGAAGTTTTACATATTCTTTGTCCAATTATTTTATAAGGCTATATGTTATATAGTTAACACATTCGCTATAATTTATTCTGAATACAGCTTTAAAATTAATTTGCGTAAGCTATACTAAATTGTTTAAACTTCTTAATTTTGCGCCATTGCTTTGGAATTTTTACTGCAACATTCACTTTCTTTTCGGTATGTTATTAAACTGTGTTTACTATTAGAATGGTGAACTTACGATTTGTAATTCACTAAAATTTTTACGGATTATGACTGCTGTATTTCTTATGGTATTTTCATTGAATTTACTTGTGCATAAACAGAGGCTATTCTTTCTTGAAACGCACATAACTAATTGTAAGAGTGAAATTTCTATTGAACATATGCCCGCTGGAATATGAAAACAAAAATTAATAATGGTGAAAGTGACGTTTTTTCATCATGGCCGCATATGCTATAAAAGCATTTTTTTCTATTTTCGGATGGTTAATTAATAGAATATAAACAAATTTGCTATGAACGATAATTTTCTATACATTTTTGTAAAACGTAAATTATCCAAAGTAGTTGTTGAGAAAAACACAGGTATCTCATTGCGATGGAAGTAGGTTATAAAACACATACAATGATGAATTAAATAACAACCGCGTATAATATACACAGTAAGGAATAGAACTGAATGAAAATTTTTGGATTCTGCGCAAAAATTTAGGAGTGACATATTTTACTCTACATCGGTGTAGGTTATACACATTATTAACCCAAAGCGATAATTTAACTCATTTTCCCGCCTTTAGAATATTTGACCTTTTTGTGCTTTGGTTTTTGAGTTCAGATCACCATAGAACTCTAGTACAGTTGAGACATGCATTGAATAGATAATAGATATAAATTATGTATACAGTGCAGTCCAAAAGTGCCCCTCCCCCACGCTAACTCTTGAACGACAGAAACTAGAGTTTTTAGAAAAAAATAGATGGATTTCTATTTTTTTTTTACTTTTTGTCGATGACAAATGGAGAATAACAATAAACAACAAGAATAATTTAGGCTTTTGGAATTGAAATTTAACAGTTTGGCAATTGTTATGATTACTTTGCTAAGCAACGAGCTCTTTAGATCAGTTTGGCGTCACAAGAAACAATTTGGCGCTCTTTCCTAGCAAACTTTGCATAACAACAAAAACAGATCACCAAAGCCTTTATTGCTGGATATCGTCATATTTCTTAAGTTAAATAAAGTTTACGTCACTTCCGGTGATACTGGAAATACAACTAAACTGCCGGTAACGACAAAAGTGAGTTCACAAGAAACAGAAATCGACTTATTTTTTCTAAAAACGCCAGCTTCTGTCGTTCAAACGATAGCATTGGGGAGGGGGGGGGGCACTTTAGGACGTCACTATATATATGTCATATGAAACCACTTTAGATGCGTGTAATCAATTGCTCTAATAAATAATTTTATATAGATCGCTTGCATTCATCGGATAGTGTGTCTAGGAAGACGTGGAAAGTAATAGGCGAAAGGGCGGGAAGCTCTGAGTCTGAATAAATACGCATAATTGAAAACGATGAAAGAATAGGGGATATTAAAACTGATTTTCGTCGGCAACTGTAAATTGTACTAAACATATTACCTCAAATATCGATCGCATGTCTTTTCTTAAATTTAATCATAATAAGACGTTTTTCTTTTTGACAACAAGTGTCGAGAAACTTACTGCTACAATGCCTAATATTAAAAATAAAGTTTCTGCAGGTTATGATAACTTCTGTTAAAATTTAGCTCCGTTTGCCGCTTAGAACACTAGGATACCCTGTCAGCTTAATAAATTTGTCATTGGAACATGCTGTTTTTCCTTCTAGTCTCAGGATTGCTCCAATGATTCCAGTTTATAAGAGTTATGATCTGTTGAACTACAGGCCCATTTCTATCTTGTCTACATTATTAAAAAGATTTCAAAATGTTGTAAATGTCAGAATAAAGAAACTTTTAGTGACTGAAAAATTACTTTCAGATTATCCGTTTGTCTTCAGCGATTGCATATCTATCTTCAATGCTGCCTATGACCTATTGCAGAATATTTACAATAATAGTAACAGCAAACAAGTCATTGCCACGTTGTTTTGCGACTTACCTAAAGTTTTCGACTGTGTCCGTCATTAGCTAACGATGGACACAAAAGAAACCCCTTTTCGAAAGCTTGAAAGACATGAGTTTCGAAGACAGGTCATTGACTGGTTTTGATCCTAACAGATCGCAGTCAGTATGTTTCTGTTTGCAAGTAGAGAGGGAGTGGTTGTGTTAGCTCTACAGCCAGTTGAGTTGTGTGTGGTTCGGGGGGTTCGGTATTAGGGCCGACCCTGCTTTTTTATTTATTAATGACTTAGCGCTACTAGACTTATAATGGAACCTACCAAGTCTAGAAAATTTCGTTAACAATGAGATTTCTATTATACTAGGTGTGACAATTAAATAACCGGACTGGTGCTACTATCGGCAAACAGCGAGCACGCCACGGCAGGTTTGAACATGTCTGTGCTTATAGATGCTTCCCCACCCTGAGCTCGAGTGTTCAGATCGAGCAACGAGTTAACCTCAAGTTTCATATGAAACTGCGAAAAACTGCTACAGAAGCTAATGCCATGTTAAAGGAAGTGTATGGAAGTGAGTGTTTATCGCGCACACAAGTTTCTGAGTGGTGTAAAAGGTTTAAAGAGGCACGTGAAAAGACCGAAGACGATCCGCGGCCTGGACGACCCTCAACATCAAAAACGGACGACAACATTCAGAAAATTGGTAAATTGATCCGCGAAAACCGTCGTTTGAGTGTCCGAGCTCTTGCTGAAGTCTCAGGAACTAACAAAGAAACTGTCCGTCAGATTTTGCATGAATCATTCAACACGCAGGGAGTTTGCGCAAAAATGGTACCAAAACTTCTCACTCCAGAGCAAAAGGAATCGAGAACGAACATTTGTGCTGACCTTTTAAACAACATTGATGATGATCCAGAATTGTTAAACAGAGTGATTACTTGTGATGAATCGTGGTTTTTTACCTACGATCCTGAAACAAAGTGCCAATCGATGAATTGGAAGAGCCCAAGCTCACCACGGCAAAAAAGCGAATATGAGCAAGTCTAAATTCAAGGCCATGATGATTGTATTTTTTGATACGCGTGGAATTGTCTACGTCCACTGGGTACCTGAAGGTCAGACAGTCAATTAACATTATTACGTCGAGGTTTTAACTACCCTTCGTGAACGAGTGAGAAGACGAAGACCCGATTTGTGGAAGAGCAAATCCTGGATGCTCCACCAAGACAATGCACCAGCCCATTTCGCCTTGTCTGTAAAGGCGTTCTTTGCGAAATCCGGCATCACCGTGTTGGATCACCCACCGTACTCGCCCGACATGGCCCCCCGTGACCTTTTTTTTATTTGCTAAGGTAAAATCGAAGCTTAAGGGGACAAGATTTGACAGTGTGGAAGCGGTGAAAGCGAAAGCGACGGAGGTTCTCAACAAGCTGACGGAAACGGATTTCCAGCACTGCTTTCGACAGTGGAAAATTCGTATGGAGCGTTGTAGGGATCGGCAAGAAGAGTAAATTGAAGGGGATTGACTTTGTAATGTAATTGGTGATCAATAGAATGTTTTGTAGCACCAGTCCGGTTATTTAATTGCCACACCTCGTAATCATAATGGTTGAAAGAACAAGTAAAACGCAATAACAATAACTATTATGTTTTCTTGCCTCCAACAAGTTCCTAATTTACAAGTAGCATTGGCCAGCCACGAAAATTCTTACCAACATCTGTGTTGTGATACCATGCCTCCAAACATTCGACCAATTTGGAGTAAAAAGATAAACTGCGGAAGACTTTATTCCGAAAGAATTGTGAACCCGATGAAAATGATTTAGCTATATAAAACCAAATGATTTATTAGAAAAAAAAAAAAGTTTTGTTTGCGACATCTATTATTATTTATTTATTTAATTGCTACACCTCGTATGTTGCAAATCAAATTAATCTTGCAACTTTAATAAAACCAAAGTAGTGTATAAGTATCGCAACACATCGAATATAAAAATCAGTTTTAATAATGTGCAAATTATCCCATGCAGCAATGTAAAACTTTTGGGCCTTGTATTGGATACGGGCTTGGGATGAATTGAGCATATTTGGTATTTCTGGTAGATTGTTGCCCGCATGCTTTGCTCTGTGAATTATAAATTGCGATCTCGGCGAGAATACTGCTAGAATGGTTATTTCACATCGATCAAATCTCATTTAACGTACTGCCTATCGTGTTGGAGTTTAACTGCGGCGACAAACTTAAATGCTATCTCCAAAATTTAGCGAAAAGCAATTCGAATCGTTTGTGGAGAGGACAGCCCAGCCCATTATCGGCCCTTGTTTGTATCTCGTAAAATTCTTTTATTACATTCCTTATTTTGTATGCAATACTAAACATTATTTACAAATATAAAAATTATTTTGGATACAAATGCGACATTTATTCATGTTACACCCGAAGTAGTCACGCTATATTTTCCTTCAATAACCGTATACTTCATTTTGTAAAAATTCGCTGCTTCACATGACTCTCTTTCTCTTCAATAAATTATCTATAATAGTTTTACCTATTTGACCCATATTCCGGTACAAGCTTAAGTAGGTACTATTGGAGCAGGCATTTTATTCGGTGGACAGGTTCTTAGTACAACGAAAAATCTCTAGAAACAATAACCAAAATAATGCTATAGTTCCTCATGGTATTGATGGAATCACTGACGGCAAAACCAATATGAGGAGAAAAAACACTAGCCAACGGACACGTTTCTGCCTACCCGGCGTCATCAGTGTTGCTCCGAGTGCTTCTCTACCTCACAAAACGGAGATGTACAGTCTCTTACTGGGGTCTATTTTTTTCTTTGTCTTACTTTCAACAGCCACATTCTTACTGCTGGAGGGTGCGATGATGCTCTTTCCATGGATTATCACAGTGCTGGCTCTAGCTCGCGCGTCGTGGTGACTCTAGGATCTTGGTTAGACCTCATCTGCTAGTACATCTTCAATTCTCGAGATCCTAACCTGGGGTGGTGGTGGCCGATCCTGGGGTATCACAATCTCTTTCACCAAGGGATGATTGGACTCCTTGGCCCATTCCCATGGATTGCGCGCCAGCTCACGAAGATGTTCCCTAAGTGTGGGAATTTGTAGGTCCACCTGGATTTGCGTGTTTCGGACGCTCTTAAGATGCGGCTTTGTTGTGCTTCAAGTTCTTTAATTCGTCCTTCGGCCACCACGTACCATACTACCGATCAATAAGTTATAACCGGCCTTATTATCAAGGTGTAAAGCAAAACTTTGTTTTTCAAATTAAGTGCAGTGTTCTTGTTATTGGATACAAAGCACTTCTCGCAATCGCCATCATTCTTGATATGTGCCTGCCATGTCATTCTCTTGTCCAATATCAAGCCAAGATATTTAGTTTCCTTCTTCCATGGTAACCACGTGGTTCCCACGTAGACTTCACTAGGTGCGTTGTTAACTTTGTAAACGAATTCACTGCGTCGCATTTTTGCGGATTTATTTGTAATTTCCACTTTGGTGACTAATCTACAAATTGATTTATCGCAATTTGCAATCTTCTTGAGAGATATTCTTGTTTCTTAAGTGTGGAATATATTGCCACGTCGTCGACATATATTGCGTGCGTATAGTAAATAAAATTCCGGAGCCAGCAGGCATCCTTGTGGGACTCCTCTACCTCATACCGCTAGTTGCCTCTCAGCTTATATTACTGCCCCCCGAAACAGTAAGAAATATGTCTTCTAGCGCCATCTGGTGCTAAGTGATACACGCCTGTCGTGTAAAAAGCAGCGACAAAAACCGGGTACAGTTCTCAAACAACGCTAACACCAGAAACCACTTGGGTGCAATATACAAATGCGGGCCTAGCATTTTCTATACGGTGAATACAGAAAAAATAGATGGTGCCATTTAAAAAAATGACGTTTCTAGTCTTTGAATTCGGCAAAGCTTGGTGTTTGTGCATTTCATTTTAATATCATATTTAGATAGAGCCGAGTGCGTAATTTAATCTCGTAAAAATTTAGGCTAAAATGTAATTTGCATTTCGGATTTTTTTAAGGAAATAGATATATCTACATTTAGGTAATTGAAAAAAAAAATTAAAAATCTCGAAATTTGCTAGAAATAAGCATGCGAAACCCATATTATGTTGGTTTTTTTGTAGATGTTGAAGGTAAAAATATCTATAGGGTATTCCATTTAAAATAACAAAGTAAGTCCGTTCGCTGCTTATCGATACACCCTATATGTCCGTAAGTATTTTTGAAAGATAGCTTATGGTGTCTATTACGTTATCTGAAACTTTTGACGTTGTACCACGTACATAGTGGGTATAATTCTACAATCCTGTAGATTGGAACACTCCGTTTATAGTGTACCGTTCTTGTATTTTCTTTTGTACATTGATTTAGATCTCAGCCGACACAGTATATTCTTCTATGACAAATACATCTTATGGTATAACGGTTTTACGTTTCCTTTTCAAATATAATTGACTACCGAATGTTTATAC